>CM053571.1:126080016-126114150 GCA_028646485.1 Cryptoprocta ferox
TCCGCCATCTTGTCCTCCCCTCCCTTTTAATTTCTTCTTTGAATTATTACTTATTCAGGAGAGTGTTTTTAATTTCTGTGTGTTCATGAATTTTCTAGTTTTTCTCTTATTCTTAATTTCCAGTTTCATGCCATTCTAGTCAAAAAAAGATAGTCCAGTCTTCTTGAATTCACTAAGATTTGTTTTGTGGTTTAGCTTAGAAAATGTTTTATGTGCACTTAAAAAAACTGTATTTTGATGTTGTATAGAATGTGTTATATATGTTTGTTAGGTCCATTTGGTATGTAGTATTATTCAAGTCCACTGTTTCCTTATTGATTCTCTCTCTAGATTATCTAT
This sequence comes from Cryptoprocta ferox, assembly GCA_028646485.1. Classification (NCBI taxonomy): domain Eukaryota; kingdom Metazoa; phylum Chordata; class Mammalia; order Carnivora; family Eupleridae; genus Cryptoprocta; species Cryptoprocta ferox. Next base: position 126,080,356 of record CM053571.1, read on the forward strand.
TGATTGTTAAGAGCTGGTATTGAAGTGCCTATGCATTATGGTATTACTGTTTATTTTTCTTTTTAGCTCTGTAATTGTTTTATGTATTTAGGTGCTGCAATTTCAGACTCGTAACTTTTGCAGTGTTATATCTTCTTTGTGTTTTTACCCCTTTATAATTGCATAATGATCTTTTCTTTTTTTTATACCAGTTTTAGTTTAAAATCTATTTTGCCTGAAAGAAGTGTAGCTACCCTTGCTTTATTATTAAATTTATTATTATTATTAGTTACCTTTTACTTGAAACATCTTTCTCCATCATTTTCATCTCAGTCTATGTGTCTTTAAGGCTAATATGAGTCTTTCAGGCAAGATATTGTTGAATTTTTTTAATCCATTGAGCCTTTCTGAGTCTTTAAATTGGAGGATGTAGTCCATTTACATTATTCTAGTACTTAGTATTGAGATTTTACTCATTGTTTTCTGTATATTTTGTAGATTCACTGTTCTTTCTTATCCTGTCTCTTTTGTGTTTTGATGTCTTTTGATATCAGTATGCTTTGACATCTTTTTGTGTTCTCACCACAGAATTTCCTTTGTGGTTACCATGAGGCTTACATAAAATTTCTTAAACTTTAGCATCTTATTTTAAACTAACACAACTTAACTTTTTATAATTATTAAATTTTACACTTTTGCTTTCACCCCCGTTGCATTTTTTAAAAATGTTTATTCTTTGAGAGAGATAGAGGGAATGATCAGGGAGGGGCAGAGAGAGAGAGGGAAAGAGGGAATCCAGTGCAGAGCCCAACACAGGGCTCAACCCACCAACTATAAGATCATGACTTGAGCCAAAATCAAGAGTTGGACCCTCAGCCAGCTGAGCCACACAGGTGCCCCTCCCCACTTACATTTTTAAATTTATGTCATAATTTACCTATTTTTAAAATATCATGTAAGGAATAAGAGATTATGGTAGTTATGGTAATTTCATTATATTTTTTAAACTAGAATTTAAATGAATTATGCATCACTCTTAGCATATTGCATAATCTAATTATAATTACATAGTTACCATTATCGGTGAGATTTACCTTTTATGTTTTATGTTTTTGTTATTAATTAGCATTCTTTTACTTCCGCTCAACTCCCTTTAACATTTCTTGTAAAGTAAGTCTGGTGGTAATATACTCCATGACGTTTTTTTGTTTGGGAAAATCTTTAACCCTCCTTCATTTCTGAAGGACAGCTTTGCTGGGTATAGAATTCTTGGTTGACAGTTAATTAATTAATTTATTTTTTCAAAATGTTACCTATGTTATCCCATTCTCTCCTGGCCTGGACAGTTTATGTTGAGAAATATACCAAAGTCTTATATAGGTCGCCTTGTTTATAACTTCTCTCTATTCTCTTATTACTCTTAAAATTTTTTCTTTGTGTTTAAATTCTGACAATTATAATTAAACTGTATCTCGGTCTTGCCCTATTAAGGTCCAGTGTATTCACAGTCCTTTGGGTGTTATGGATCTGGATGATCATTCCCAGGCTTGGGAAGTTTTCAGCCATTATTGCTTTAAATATACTTTCTGGTTTTTTTCTTTATCTTCTTTTTCTGGAATTCCCATAATGTCCACATTTTTTTCTTTTCATTGTGTTCCATACTCCCATAGATGTCATTCACTCTTTTTCATTTTTTTCTTCTTGCTCTTTTGACTGAATAATTTCTACTGTCTTATTCTCCAGGGTGCTGATTCTTTCTTCTGCATGGTTGAATATATTTGAAACTGTAAATTGAATTGTTCAATTCAGTTGTTATATTTTTCAACTATAGAATTTGTGTGCGTGTGTGTGTGTGTGTGTGTGTGTGTATGTGTATGATGGTTGTTCTTTCTTTGTTGAACTCCTCATTTTGTTCATGGATTATTCTCCTAATTTTGTTTAATTATTGCCTGTGTTTTTGTATAGTTCATCAAACTTTCTTAAAAGGATTATACTGAATTCTTTGACAGTTTAGTGCTCTCTATTACTTTAGGGTCAGGTATCAGATCTGTATTAGTTTTCTTTGATGGTGTCATGTTTACCTAATTTTTTATGATCTGATTCTATGTTGGTATCTCTGTAATTGAGTAACTGATCTCCTCATCCAGACTTCACAGGTTTGCTTGGCAGAGGTAGTTCCTCTTCAGCTCAATTTGGGCTTTTGGTCATGTCCTTGGGCAGATGGGGCCTGCTATTATGGTCTAATTTTTGGTGAGGCAACTGTTTGTACTCTGAGGATTGGATAGGGAGTTGTGCCACTAGCTGGGAATAGTTGACTTGGTTCCTTACACAAGTGAGCTATAGTATAGGCTTCACAGTTGCTTTGATTCTCTGGTGAGGCTTATTATATTTTTAAGAGTGGGTACTATATTCATAATTAGATTGGGTTATGAATTAGCTTTCTAGCTGTAGCTAGGCAGCCAGAGAAGATTCAAAACTTGTATAGCTTATGGTTTGGGGACACAAATCAGGCCAGAGTGTGTACTGAATTTCTTGGTCAGGTGAGGCTACAAGTTTTGCTCAGCATACAGGATAAGTGTTGAGCTGTGCTCTCTGTTCAGATGCCCTGACACATGAGGTATTGACTGCACTGCCCAGCTTCTTATGTGCTCTAGTTACGTTCTCTGGTTGGATATGTTGAAATATATATTTAGTGATGATCAGTGTTATGAATTAGATTTCCCACCCTGGTATAGCAGGAGAAATAGTTAAATCCAGTAAAAACCTTTCTGTGTTAATTCAAGCCAGCTTGCATCCCAAGTTCCCTGGCCAAACAGGGTGACTGGCTTTGCTCTATAGACTTTGTTATGCAGGCCTGTCTCTTGGTTCAATCATTGCTAGTTTAGGTAACTTTTGGGTGTTTTTGACAATTCGTCTGGTCAAATGGGACCTGGAGACACTCTATACAGCAGGTGGCAGGTGGGCTGTCTCAGTTTCCTTGTCTGGATGGGATGGGGAGGGGTCACTCAGGTTTTCCATAGACCTCAAGGAAGGAGGGGCCGGGAACTACCCTTAGCCTTGGCTATGAGTTAGTCCCCTTGCCTGGGCAGTGTAAGTGAACACTATGTCTGGTACTGGCTTTGATCTGGGTATGAGTAGCTGTGCTCACCCACTTCTCAGCACAGGTGCCACTCACTGGGCCACACTCTAGGAGTTCTCACCAGTGATTCTGGTCATATGGGCCAGGAAGACACTCTCTATAGCAGGTGGGCATGTGATTCAACTCTTTGCCTGGTTGTAGGGAAACCTATCTCTGGGGCCAGCTAAACTCCTCCTTTGAGGATCCAAATCAGGCACATCTGCAACCTTCCATGTTTCTTGTTTGAAGTGCGCCATTCTTGTAATTCTGCAGATGAGCATAACCTCTGGTTGGAATTACTGTTTGGGTGCTGCAGGTATGAATTCTGTCTGGCAAGATCCTTATGCCTTTTACAGGCCCCTCTCCCCATTCTCTGTCACAGTGAAGGACAGTTCTTGAGCTTTGCAGATTCTTTGCCAACCTTGTGGTGCAACATCAGAGTAGGAGTTCCTTTGAAGTGAATCACAATGCTGAGGAGCTCTGGTTGCCTTACTTGGTTCTCATTTTCTACTGGAGGAACTGGAGACCCAGGTAACCTCTCTATGTGGCACCACACTGGCCTGGGGGAGGGGCAACACAGTCAATATGTAGCTACGTTTGGGCTTTTATCATGCAGTCTTTCCTGGTCTCTGTGATACAGGGGCAAATTCAGCCTCAGCCCTGTGTTCTAAGATTCTCTCAGTAGTGTCATTTTGTTGAATCATCCATCATTCTGATGAGGAAAATGAAGTCAGAAAAAAATCTATGTTGTCATCCTGGTGATGTCACTCCTTAGTACCGAAATATTTCTCAAAAATCAAATTTGCTTTCTCTAACCATACAAAAGACAAAGTGAAATTATATATTTATAGCTTTTGAATTTCAATGGTCATATAAAGCTAATTGGTTTTATTTTTTTAAAGGAATGCTCTTTTTCTTAAGGTTTATTTATCTTGAGGGGGAGGGGAGAGAAAGAGAGAGAATCCCAAGCAGACTCTGCACCATGAGTCCAGAGCCTGATGCAGGGCTTGACCTCACTAATTGTGAGATCATGACCTGAGCCAAAATCAAGAGTCAGACGCTTAACTGACTGAGCCACTCAGGAACCCCTAATTGGTTTTATTTTAACTAAAATAAAGAGGTCCATATAAAGCTAGTTGGTTTTATTTTAAGTAACATAAAGTAGTATCGACCTTTTTAAGAGAGTTTTCTCCTTAAATTTTGAACAAAAGAAGACCTATTTGCACTTCCTTTGTCCCCCCAAAATCATTTCCCAGAAGTAAGAGACAACATTATATAAAAAGAAAGCAAGAAGCTACATTTTGCCTCATGTAGGACTATCATGGACTGGCATTCCCTGCTGAAGTACAGGGTTAAGGCACATGTATAGCCAAGAAGATTCTAGTAATTGGGGTTAGTTGACAAGTGTAAGTTTGTTGTTTTGAGTTGTTTCTATTATGATAGTTTGTGTTCTGTTAGTTAAAGAGTCACAGTGCCAGGAAGAAAGAGTTCCACCTCAGTATAAAAGGTTAAATTAATTATAATCTACTATGTACTAGAAATTAGAATATGACTAGTATGTGACCTCCACATACACCTCTTATACAAAGTACCAAATAATATTGAATGAGCCAAAGGAAACCTTCATACCCTAGTGACAATAACCAGCTTTCTAATATTATCTAAATATTGACTGGTAAACAACAAGAAAAAATAGGAACATCATTCACAGGGATCTAATTCTTCTGAAATGTTTTCATTACATTAACCCAGATAAGGTGCACACACACTTTATCTGGGTTACACACACACACACACACACACACACACAGAGCATATTCAACACATTATAAGAAATTAAAGCTTGTATAAAATATTAGTAGAATGCCATAAGAGAGAAAAGGGGAGAAAAGATTAAGGTAATATTGGATAAGATGAAATCTATAAAATAGGATAATTTTAAGTTTTTTATTGCTTTTTATTTTTTTATTTAAAAATTTTTTTAACCTTTACTCATTTTTGAGAGACAAGGAGAGCAGGAGAGTGAGTGTGTCAGGGGCAGAGAGAGAGAGACACACACACAGAATCCGAGGCAAGCTCCAGGCTCTGAGCTGTCAGATGCAGGGCTCAAACTCATGAACCATGAGATCATGACCTGAGCCAAAGTTGGATGCTTAACCGACTGAGCCATGCAAGTGCCCCATCTTTTTAATCTTATTATCTATAAGATAATCTATAATTTCTTAAAGTCTGTAAGAACTTCTAATCAATAGGATAAAAAATAATAGGAATTCTAAGAAAAAAATTATAACCCTAAATGAAATTATAAGCAGGAATGGCATTATATAAGTATGTATTATTGCCACAGAGACTAAATTTGAAAATCTTAAGACAAAGAAGAAATCAAAGAGATGAAGGACTGAGAGGAAATAATCGATATGACAAAGGATGAAAATTAATACCGTATATAACTAGTGATGATGATAGGACAGTAGGGCATATGTAAAACAAATAATAGCCAAGATATATAGGATATATGGCTTTCATAAAATTAAAAGTATTTAAGCTACTTAAAATTGAATTGCATTAAGAGCTAATCAGTAAGTTTTATCAAAGGAGTATTGTTAGTGACATTTTTAGTAAGTGTAGGTATTGATGTAAGCAAATAAAAATATGGACAAAGATTTTTAATGTAGTGAAAGGTTAATCAATTCAGAATTAATTTCTGACTCAAAATTATTTAGTGTTAAAATATGAAATGTAAAATTAAGATGTAATTTTTAAGCTTTCTAGCGAAATTAACATAACTAATTATATAAAACTAAACTATTTGCAGTATAAGAAGAAAAATGTGAAGATCCAAATGTTGAACCATATTTCAATATATCTCTGTTTTATTCTGGTTAGATAAACAAAAGCATATACATTAACTAGGTAATTCATTCACTTGTCCCTTGAATAACACAAGAGTTAGGGTTGCTTCTCCCCCCCAACACACACACAAACATGTGTTTCAAAATCCCCATATAACTTTTACTTCCCCCAAATTTAAGTTAATAGTCTGCTATTGGTTGGAAGCCTAACCAATAACATACACAGTCTATTAACACATATATTTTTTGTTAAAGTTAAGTGGAGAAAATAAAATATTATGAAGAAAGTCAGAAGGAAGAGAAAATACATTTATAGTACTGTACTGTATTTATGGGGGAAAAATGTTTAAGTGTACCTGCATAGTTCAAACTTGTGTCATTCAGGGGTCAACTGTACAGACATAGAGTAGTTATAAAGTATGATAAATAGCATTAAATTAATAGCTATATCTGGAACTTTGAACCTTAAAAATGAAAGCATTTAATTTTAACTGTATTTATTACATTTACAAATTTGTCATGATTTAGGAGATAATACATTTACTATAAAGTTATATAGATCACATTGTTTAGTCAAAATATGGTAAAACCATATATTAATTTAAACATTTAAGCTAAAATGCCAGGGAAATTAGATACATAGATTTTTTTTAACTCTTTTAAATAATTACTGAATAAAAGAGAAAAAAAATGTATTCAATTTACTACAGTTCAAACAGTATATGTAGAGGCTCCTGGGTGGCTCGGTCGGTTGAGCGTCCAACTTCGGTTCAGGTCATGATCTCACAGTTCTTGAGTTCGAGCCCCACGTTGGGCTCTGTGGTGACAGGTCAGACCCTGGAGCCTATTTCCCATTCTGTATCTCCCTCTTTCTCTGCCCCTCCCTGACCATTCTCTCTCTCTCTTTTCCTCTCTCTCTCTCTCTCTCTCTCTCAAAATAAATAAACATTAAAAAATAAAAAAAACAGTATTTATAAAAGATGATTAAAAATAAATATGAGAAGTTTAACTATCATAACATAAAGGATGCAAGCATACTTTTACCAAGAGGGATGCATATCTCTCTATCTCTGTCTATCTATGTGTGTGTCTGTATCTAGATAGATATAAGAGGAAGAGGAGGATATATCTCTGTATTTATCTAACAAATGTGTGTATATTATGAATGCTTGTTATTGAAACAAATTAATAGAATCAGAAAACATAAGACATTAGTATATAAAATAACTTTAGGAAGGACCTGTGCATCCATTTCAGATAAAAGTTATTATTGGTCTTGTTCCTTTTTAAAAAACAGCTATAGAATGGGACATAATATGAGACAAATATTTTCAGGCATTACACAGTTTGTAGCTTAGGGCTGTGATACTTGAGAGATGGGAATAAAGAAGGTGAGCTCCATGATTGCCCTAGGATTGTCACAGATTTCTGCATGAGGAAAGTTTTTGTATCACAGAATAGAGGTAGAGTTTAAAAAATTAGTAATAGTGTCACTAAGTTGAGAGAGAAACTAGAATTCTTGGATGCTGTTGTGGTTGACTATCTGAGCAAAAGAAACTGGTCCCCATGTTGCCGTAGGATATTTTGTGGGGATTTACTACAGGTCCATGGCTAAGAGGCTATTTGTGCACATAGTACAACCCTCTAGGAGAGACGTTATGCTGCAGGCTGAGGACTGAATGTTTATTACAGAGGCAAGCAATTTGGGGACATATTAATGTTCCAGCACAACCAGTATTGAAAGGGGCCACAATAAGGCCCCAAGTTATGAATACAGAGCGTCATGTAGATTAAGTGGAAAATTTAATAAACCTAATCAAAAAAATAAGCCTGATCAGATGAAAAGGATCTGTCAAGAATTAACTGTTTGTAAAAAATATAACACATTTTTAAGGAACATGACATAACTCAAATTTGCTATAATGTATCACCTATAATCCTGGCATATAAGTAAAATGAAAAACAATACACATATCAAGAAACAGGAAAATTGACATACATTTGAGAGAACAGACACAGTCAGTAGAAATTGAACCTAAGGTAATGGAAAATTTGGATTTAGTAAACAAGGGATTTAAAGCAGGTATTACAAATCTTCGAAGATTTAAATAAGAATATAGCCATAAGGAACAAACAGATATGGAGAACCTCAGCAGAGAAATGAAAATGAAGAATGAGGAGAAGAAAAAGAAGATGGGGAAAAAGGAAGAGGAGAAGGTAAAGGAAAAAGGAAGAATAATAAAAGAAAGAACTGAAGGGAATTTTTAGGATTAAAAAGTGCATTATCTAAAATAAGATTTACTGGATGGACTTAAAGGCATACAGAGACAACAGAAGAAAGATCATTGATCTTGAAGACAGATATACTAATTAGAAGTTATCTAATTAAGAAGAGAAAAAAAACTGATCAATACCTTAGTGCTCTACAGAATTCAATCACATATTCTTAGGTACATATAAATGAAGCAACACAAGCAAATGAGGAAAAATGAGGCAGCAAAATATTTGAATAAATAATTACCAAAACCTTTCCAAATTTGTGGAAACCATCATCTTAAAATGATTAAGATGATCAAGACAATGTAAATGAAAATCACTACATCTTAGTACCTCCTAATTCAACTGATAAAAATTCTTTAAAAATGAAGAGAAAATCTTGGAGGACACTAGAAAAATAATTCATATAAAATCAAACAATCGTATGATTGATAGCTTCTCATCAGAAAAACAAAAAACAAAAACAGGCCTAATTATATTGGAAGAATGTATTTAAAATACTAAAATGGGGGAAGAAGGAAGGACCTATCAATATAGAGTTTTGTATCTAGAGAATATATCCTTCAAAACTGAAGGCATAAAAATGACATTTTTAAATAAATGAACAGCAAGAGATATTGGAATAGATTAGCATTCACTGTAAAAGATGTTTAAGGACATGTTTCAAACTGAAAGTTAAGGACACCAGATTGAAACTTGAATCTTCAGAAAGGAATGAAGAGAGCTAGAAATAATAATTATGTGGGTGAATATACAAGACCAGATTTTCTCTTTTCTCTTCCTAACTTCTTAAGAGATACGTGACTTTTCTAAATAAAACATACATATTTTGCAGCTTTCATATCCAATGCAGATAGATATGACAAAAATTGCTCAAGGAACAGGAAGAGAGTGGAATTAAAATGTACCAAGGTTCTTAAATTTAGCATGAAGAACAATATGAACTCTAGATTGTGATGGTTCGGTATGCACATGCAATCACTAGACGACACTAAAATGTAGAGAGATACAGTTAAAAACCCAGTAGAATTAAAATGGAATATAAAAATATTCAAAAGAACATAGGAGAAAGACAAAAAACAAATGGAAAAAATTTAAATACAAAAATATAATAAAGATAAATCTTCCTATATCATTAATTATATCAGGTGTAACTAGTCTAATCATACCAATTAAAGTGCAAAAAGTTCTGACTGGTTAAAAAGGCATGATACCACCATTTGATAAATATTTTTCCAACCTTTAACTTTCAAACTATCACTGACTTTATATTTGAAATGGTTCTGGGGGTGCCTGGGTGGCTCAGTCATTTAAGCATTTGACTCTTGATTTTGGCTCAGACGTGATCTCATGGTTGATGGGATTGAATCCTGCATTGGGTTCTGTGCTGGCAATGCAGAGCCTGATTGGGATTCTCTCTCTACTCTCTCTGCCCCTCCCCTCCCCACTCTCTCTCAGAAATTTATTCTGAGAATAAATAAGTTTTATTTTTTTTTAAATAAAAAATAATTAAAAAATTTTAAAATAAAAATGTTAAATAAATAAAATTGTTCTGTTAAAAATAGTGAATATAATATATACAGAGTATCTAAATTGATACAGGACTTTTTAAAAAATTACAAATGGTAAAAGGAAAATTGTATGATAAAATATTCATCATATTATAAGTCAGAAATGTACATGTATAAGAGAAACTTAAAATACATGAAATAAAATATGATAGAATTAAAATAAAAATAGCTATATTCACAATTATAATCACGTCACAGTCATAATCTCTGTCTTTCTTATAACGGGATAAAATATTCAGTGTGTTAACAAGAATACCACAGATATAATCATGGGTCCGTCTCTGTACATCATTATCAGGAGACAGGATACTGATATGTCCTAATATTTTCGATGTTTACTTTGAACACCTGCTACTTGAACTTTCAGGACAGTTGTTGAATAAAAGGGGTGCTTTTGGACCACCTTACCCTGTTTCCGGTGTTAGTGTGAAATTATTCAATATTTCACATTTAAATATGACACAGTACCTATAAGTTTTTCACAGGTCACTTTTTTTCAGTCTGAGGGAGCTCCCTTCTATTGCTTGTTTACATCAAGTTTTATCATAAAGAATCACTGAATTTTATCAGTGCCTTTCCTGCATCTAGATGAAGGCATCATATGATTTTTTTTCCCTTTTGTGTTAGTGATGAATTACATTATTTGATTTTTGAGCATTAAGTCAAACACATTTCTTGATAAAGTGTATTGTTAAAGATTTGGCACCTATGTTCATGGGTGATATTGGTCTCTGAATTTCTGTCCTAGCAGTTGATTGTCTGGCTTTGAGGTATTGACATTATACTGGATTCATAAAGAGAGTTGAGAAGAATTCTCTTTTCCTGATGTCCTGAGAGAGTTTGTGTTAGTTGATACCATTTCACCCTTAAATGTTCGATAGATTTTACCCACAAATCCATCTGAAATTAAAGTTGGGTTTGGGGAAAAAGTTTTATTTTGAATTTAATTTTGGTAATAGAGTGTCATTTACATTTGTTTCACTTTTAAGGTGTTTTTTTATAGGTATTTTATTTAAAAATAAAATTTATAAGAAATGAAGTAATACTAAGAAACTCAAAAAAAATAGAAAAATATGCAGGAGAAAGAAGTAATAGTTTGGGAAACAAAAATAATTCAAATCATAAATACAAAAGTATGTTATTTGTTATAGTAGACAAAAGATAAAACACCAAATTTTAGTTTTAAAAAAGGAGGAAAAACATTTAAATAAATGTAGCCTTGATAAAGGGGAATTAGTAACCATAAAGAGACCAATAACTGTGTAAGTTTGAAAATGTCAATGAAATAGTTAATTTTCTATGAGAAAATGACCAAAATTAACTAATGAAGCAGAAAACCTGAATAGACCATTAACTATCAAATAAAGTTAACAACAAATGTCCTTCAATTTTGTCTCTCGAGATAGATACTACTGAGTTCTAGCACATTTTAATGAACTGATAATGACCAAAGAAGCTATTCTAACCATATAAAATGACTAAATTTATTTTATGAAGCTAATACATCACTGATAATGAAGCCTCCAAAAATTAGTAAAGTAAGAAAACTATAGTTCAAACTACCTGTGAATATAAATGTAGAAGAACTTAAAATGCTAGCAAATCAAATTCAGCATGAGAATCCTTATATCATGCTATTTGAGGTGAGGATCTTACCCCATTTAAAGGAATTAATACATTATTTGTGTAAGCAGATAAAACACTAAAAATATCATAACTGATAGGTGCTGCAAATATTTATTTAACACCATGTTTGTAATATATAGAATGAGAAAAGTTTAACGTCTTACAGATGATTGAGTGTGAAGGAAGCAATGGAAGTATTCTCATTCAAACCAAGGTCATATCAAGAGTATTTACTATTGATATTATTATTTAACATTCTTGTTCTGGTTGTAGTCCCTACATAAGATATAAAATAAAGTATAGTAACACAAATTGTAATTATTTTCTGAAGATATGATTATGTGTCTCAAAAGCCCAAGAGAGTAACATAAAAAAATAGAAACATTCCAGCCCTGTATAGTACCTCCCCCAAACTCATGTCCACCAAGAACCTGTGAACGTGACCTTAGTTGGAAGCAGGGTCTTTGCAGATGTACTGACTTAAAATGAGTTCATATTAGATTAAAATAAGCCCTAACCCTGTGACTAGCATTCTTTTAAGAGGAAGGAAATTTGGACATCGACACCAGAGGGAAGATGGTGTGGGAACACACGGGGAAGAATGCCATCTGATGGGAGGGAGGGATGTACAAGGCCAGGTGAGGGATGCTCAGATGGCTGGTAACCAGGAGAAATACAAATGGACAAGGAAGGGCCATCAGGGAGATCGTGGTACTGTGGACACACTGATTTCAGACGGCTTGCCTTAGCAACTTTGAGGGAATAAATCTCGGTTGTTTAAAGGTGTCCTTTTTGTTGTACTTTATTATGGGAGTGTTAAGAAACTAATGTGATCCCCAAAGTCACACGGCCAAGAAAGTACTCCGTTTAGAACTGGAAACTAATTTCTCAAACTACGCTTTTTTCTTTTTTTCTTTTAATAATAGTATTTGTAAACCTTGTCCTGGGCATCACCAATATAGTAATCTACATGATATTCTTTGTTCTATTAAACAAATAAGTAAAAAAAAAAATACATAGCTTCCTTAGATAAGTTGAAAATATTTTTTTGTTATATAAAGAAATAGTTTCCATACAATGGGAATTCTCAGAGTTAGTGTGTTAATAATACACTAGTGTGTTTTTAATCTCCCAAAGAGGGATATAATTTATAGGATTCATCATACTCATTTGACTGCAGAAACTTCTTCCTTTGGATGGCAAATTGGCATCCACAGGACATTCATATTTAAATATTTATTTATTTATTTATTTTGAGAGACATGGATAAAGAGAGAGAGGAGGGGAGGGGCAGAGAGAGAGAGACAGAGAGAGAGACAGAATCTGAAGCAGGCTCTGTGCTGTCAGCACAGAGTCTGCTGTGGGGCTCAAACTCACAAACTGAGCCATGAGTTCATGACCTGAGCGGAAGTCAGATGCTTAACTGACTTAGACACCCAGGTGCCCCAGGAAACTCATATTTAGATGAACAGAGTTAAAGAATTCATAAACTATGCCATGCTACCTAAGAAAAGTCAAGCCAAAATGGATGACCGCCATCTTTTCATAACTGCCTACCTATAGGCAAAGAGATCTCTTCAAGAATTTCCTGATAGACGCATACATTTTCTTATCCTGTAGTAGTTGTAGATCGTGTGTGTGTGTGTGTGTGTGTGTGAGTGAGTGAAACCTTCACCCTGAAGTGCTGCATACCACAGCATAAAGGGGAGTAGTGGTACAGGGTTCCATCATGTCATTATTCAGCTCATAGCTCTGCTATTTACAGTGTGGTACTTTGCTTAGTATCATACTCTGAACTTCAGCTTTCACATCAACCAAAATAAGAATGATGACTATTATACTGAAATGTTGTGAGACTTAAATAACATAAATAAGGAGAATGCTTAGAATCAGAGACACATGGTCAATGCACAGTAGCCTCCAGCCTTCCACGTCAGTGTTTTCATCTTCCTAAATGTGCTTTATGTATAGCATATGCTCAATAAATTTATATTAAATGATTAATTGAAAAGAACGGTGAGATCTTAATTTTAGGAATTCGATGGTTGGGTCTTAAAAGGAATTAGGTTACGGTCTTTCAAAATCATGAGTTTTTTTTAATGAAACTGATATTTCATGCTCCTGAAGATAGTGATCTATGGAAAAATTATAGCATTTAGAAAGGTAGAAACTGGTGTGATTGATGATACAGCTGTAGACAAAGGTGATCATTTTCTTCCTGATGGCACACCTGTCTGGCACTGGCATTAATTGCTCCATGAAATGACAGGAATTGGCATCTGGACAGAAGACTATTTGCTGCTTTTCTCACCTGGCACCCATGGGAGGTTACGGAATAGGAAATTATAAGTTGTTCCCTCTTACCACAGTGATGTGAAGTCCAAACAACTTATGCCAGCTTATTGTATTTTCCTCACTGATATGTTAGAATTAAACTTTCCAAGGAAATATATCTTCAAAACTGTAGTAAATTTCACAATAAATGCAAAATTTAAATCATGGAGATTCACGTAGCAGATTTGTATGATTTTTAAAAACAAGAACAAATCTAGTTTACAGCAGCACACATCATTTTTTATACAAGTGACTTCTAGATGTTGGTCTATATGACAATCTAGTCTTCCCACGCTGCTAAATTTCCCACTACAAGGTCAACTGAATTAGTTACTTCATTTCATAATGCTTAACTAAGATAACTTCAGATTCTAAACATGATGCTGAATATTTTTACCTCCTAGACCTCTGAAAAGATATATAGGAGAACTTTAATATTCTGAACTATCAGACTGTTAAGTGTGCAGTCTATTCTTGGAAAGAGTAAATTACCAAAATAAGTTTCAAATGTAATTTTATTTTATTTCATTTTTTAAAGTTTATTTATTTTAAAAGGGACAGAGGCAGTGCGAGTTGGGGAGGGGCAGAGAGAGAGGAGAGACAGAGAATCACAAGCACATTCCCGTACCATCAGCACAGAGCCCGACATGAAATTATGACATGATTCGCTCAACAGACTGAGCCACCCAGGTGCCCGTTGAATGTAATTTTGAAGTTGAATCAGCAATTGGATTGTAAATGCTATCTTGTTCATTTGGTGACAGAATTATGGTAGAAAATTCTCTTTCCTTGAAAATATTAGAAATCAATGTTAGGCTGGATGTTAAATTAAACCGTTTTAAAAAGCATATTAGTCTTGATACCTTCTTAAGTTTATTTAACGATTTCAGAAACTGAAAATGATTATTTTAGGCCAGTCTTCATTGTTGAGCAAATGTTTTTTTTTTTTCTGGAAGTTGTTATAAAGTTAACTTTAAAAAAATATGTATTATTTTGAGAGAGCGAGAGAGAGCGTGCGTGCGCAAGTGGGGGAGGGGCAGAGAGGGACATAGAATCTGAAGCAGGCTCAGAGCTATCAGCACAGAACCTGACATAGGGCTTGAACTCACGAGCTATAAGATCATGACCTGAGTTGAAGTCGGATGCTCAACCAACTGAGCCACCCATGTGCCCAAAGTTAACTTTCATCTTAGTGGTCTTTACATTCCAAAATGGTATTGAAATAATGATAAAGCCCATATGTTTAAAGATTTTCCACCTTATTAGCTACAAATAACAAAGAAGTTATTTTGTGTATTTAATTTTTTCTGACCTATGCTAACTACAAGAATGAATCCATAAAGAAACACATGAGTTTGATGCCTAGCATACTTTGGAAATTCTTAAAGAGTTTTATGTAATAGAATAGTGTAGGGGGTGCCTGGGTGGCTCAGTCAGCTAAGTGTCTGACTCTTGATTTTGGCTCACGGTATGATCTCAGGGCCCGTTAGATCAAGCCCAGGGTCTGGCCTCTGTCTCCTTCTTGCTCTCTGTCCCTCCCCCACTTGTGTGCATGAAGTCTCTAAATAAATAAACATTAAAAAAAAAAGAAAAAGAATGTGTAGAATCTTTGCCCCAGAATTGCTGTGGCTTCAGCTGGGATGTGCACTGGCCTTCCTTTGGCCTGTGTACTTAAGAGTGCAGGTCCCTGAGAGCTTTGTTGCCAGAATCATTCCTACTCTCATTTACATTAAGCTTCCTGAGATTTTTTGAGTACTTGTTCAAATAAGCTTTCCTTTTTTTTAAATTTTATTTTTTAACACTTATTTAATTTTGAGAGACAGAGAGAGAGAGAGAGAGACAATGTGCGAGCAGGGGAGGGGCAGAGAGAGAGAGAGGAAGACACAGAAGCTGAAGCAGGCTCCAGTCTCTGAGCTGTCAGCACAGAGCCCGACGAGGGACTCGAGCCATGAGATCATGACCTAAGCTCAAGTTGGACACTTAACCAACTGAGCCACACAGGTGCCCCAAATAAGCTTTCTTAAAGAGCTAAATCTTTATATCAATACTTATTGACATGTTACAAGTTAGGTTCTTTTAAGTATTTTTAGTTTTTGGATACCATCTCACCTATAATTATGATTTTTAAGATTTTCACTTTCAGTTTAATATTCATAGAGAACTTAATGAAGAACTACTATTAATAAAGTATTCTAAATAATACATTTTATTACATATGATCAAATTAATCAGTCATGGGCTGTATGCTGCATCATGCATATGTATTTAAAAAGAAAGAACATGAAAAGTATCCTAAATATAATTTTATAAGATATGAGCTTTTAGTAACAGAATGCTCAGGTTTAGAACATCTTCACTTACATCATTAGCTTTATAATTTACCAGCAAAATTATAGGAAGATGTTTGTGTAATTCCTGCTGTCCAGTTTGCTATATGACGAGCTTGGAAGTCACACCTCTATTCTAAGAAGGCAAAGCCTGAACAGACCAAAAGATCAACAACTCATTGAATCCATAAAAGAGGGGACGACACAGAGCAACTTGCTGTCCCAAGATCGGAGAGAGGCAAGTGAACACAGGGGTCACATATTACCAGAGCTGAGACTCAGAAGAATCCACTAAAGGAACCAGCACCTGGGTAGGAGAAGCTGAATTGATGTTGATGAAGTGCTAGAGTTGCCGTGTGGACAAGCCTGAGTCAAAACCTTCAGGAAACCCCCCTATAAAGATACCCTATAATATACTGAGATTTGTATTTATAATATTTATAATATTGTGTATAAATATAATATGGTGAGGAGTTTGACCAAGTTTCTAATACATATAGGGGGAAAATCCTTTCCTGCTTCCAACAGGAGGAGGGGAAAAATCCATTTTGAAATATCATAAGGAGGCGTGCGTGGGTGGCTCAGTCAGTTGAAATCTGACTCTTGATTTCAGTTTCAGGTCATGATCTCATGGTTCATGGGATTGAGCCCCATGTCAGGCTCTGCACTGAGCTTGGAGCATGCTTAATATTCTGTCTCGCCCTCTGCTTCTCTCCCCTACTCATGTGTGTGTGCTTGCTCGCTCTCTCGCTCTCTCTCTCTCTCTCTCTCTCTCTCTGAAATAAAAAATAAATACCACAGAGAACTCTGTTTTTCCTAACGAGGTCTTCCATCAGCTAATGAAAGTCTAAACTGCCAGGGTATTATCAGAGCCTAAATGAATTTGTGGAAGGGAAATTTCCAGTGCTATCCCTTTCTAGTTAAACTCTTCCACATAAGGGGGAAGAAAAAAAACCTGAGAAACATTTGTGAAGTTCACAGTCCAGAGTTACACGTTTACTGAAAGACTGAGACTTAATAACAGAACCATAGAATACCTCCCCTTTCCCCACATTAAAGGCCTATTTAAAGCAGTTCCTTTTACCCAATATATCATGTTCAGCTATTAAGAAAATATCTCCAGCCGTACTGAAAGGTAAAAACAAACAACAAAAAACCAAAACCAAAAAAAAAAAAAAAAAAACCCACCAAAACAAAACAGTTAAAACCCCATAATTTGAAGAGACAGAAGAAGCATCAGAAAGAGACATGTCAAGGTGTTAGAATTATTAGACCAGGAATTTAAAACTATATGCTAAGTTCCCTAGTGGATAAAAGAACATGCAAGAAAATATGGTCAATCCAAATAGAGAGATAGAGATCCTAAGAAAGAATCAGAAAGAAATCCTAGCAATAAAAAACACTGACACCATACACAAAAAT
Source organism: Cryptoprocta ferox (assembly GCA_028646485.1). Lineage (NCBI taxonomy): Eukaryota > Metazoa > Chordata > Mammalia > Carnivora > Eupleridae > Cryptoprocta > Cryptoprocta ferox. The sequence continues at coordinate 126,097,862 of CM053571.1, forward strand.
AAATTCAAAATTTATGAAAGACCTAAATTTGAGATAGGACACCATCAAAATCCTACAAGAGAAAACAGGCAACAACCTCTTTGACCTTGGCCACAGCCATTTCTTACTTGACATGTCTCTGAAGGCAAGGGAAATAAAAGCAAAAATGAATGATTGGGACCTCATCAAGATAAAAAGCTTCTGCACTGCAAAGGAAACGATCAATAAAACTAAAAGGCAAACGACAGAACGGGAGAAGACATTTGCAAATGACATATCGGATAAAGGGTTAGTATCCAAAATCTATAAAGAACTTACCAAGCTCAACACCCAAAAAATAAATAATCCAGTGAAGAAATGGGTAGAAGACATGAATAGACACTTTTCTGAAGAAGGCATCTAGATGGCCAACAGACACATGAAAAGATGTTCCACATCACTCATCATCAGGGAAATAACAAATCAAAACCATGATGAGATACCACTTCACACCTATCAGAATGGCTAAAATTAACAACTCAGGAAACAACAGACATTGGCGAGGATTTGGAAAAAGGTGAACCCTATTCCACTGTTGGTGGGAATGCAAACTGGTGCAGCCACTCTGGAAAACAGTATGGAGTTTCCTCATAAAATTAAAAATAGAACTACCTTACGACCCAGCAACTGCACTACTAGGGATTTATCCAAAGGATACAAAAATGCTGATTTGAAAGGGTACATGCACCCCAATGTTTATAGCAACATTATCAACAATAGGGAAATTATGGAAAGAGCCCACATGTCCATTAACTGATGATGAATGGATTAAGATGTGGTTAAAAATATACAATGGAATACTACTCGACAGAATGAAATCTTTCCATTTGAAACAACATGAATGGGACGAGAGGCTATTATGCTAAGTGAAATAAGGTAGAGGAAGATAAATATCATATGATTTTACTCATGTGGAATTTAAGAAATAGATGATCATAGGGGAAGGGAAGGAAAAATAAGATAAAAACAGAGAGGAGGGCAAACCACAAGAGACTTTTAAATACAGAAAACAAACTGAGGGTTGCTGGGCGTGGAGGAACTGGGTGATGGGCATTAAGGAGGGCATTTGTTGGGATGAGCACTTGGTGTTATATGTAAGGGGTGAATCACTGGGTCCTACTCCTGAAGCCAAGTTAACTCTGTTAACTAATTTGAGAATAAAAATAAAATCATCCAATCCAGTAAAAATAAAGATAAAATAAAGGGGGAAAAACCCACTGTGACAGAAATGAAGGATGGCTTTGGTGGCCTTATTAGTAGCCTGGACACAGTGGAGGAATATCTGAGCTAGAGGCCATCACAATAGAAACTTCAAAAACTGAAAAGCAGAGAGAACAAAGACTGAGAAAACACAACAGAATATCCAAAGACTTTACAACAAAAGGTGTAATGTGTGTAGTGGGAGTATCACATGGAAAATAAAGATAAAAAGGAACAGAAGAAACAGTTGAAAGAATAATGATTGAGAATTTGCCCAAATTAATGTCAGATGCAAAACCACAGATCCAGAAGCTCAGAAGACATGAAGCAGGATAAATGCCAACCTCCCCCCAAATCCCCCCAAAACAAAACACAACACCACCTAGATATATTATTTTCAAACCACAGAAAATCAAAGTAAAATCCTGAGAGAAGTCTGAAGGATAAGACACTTTTACCTTTAGGGGAACAAAGGTAAGGATTACCCTTGACTTCTCAGAAATTATGCAAGCAAGAAGAAAGTAGAGTGAAATATTTAAGATGTGTGGCAGGAACAACAATAACAACAACCTACCAACCTAGATTTCATACTCTGAAATTTTCCTTTAAAAGTGAAGAGTAAATAAAGATTTTCTCAGAGAAACACAGATTGAGGGAATTTTTTTTTTTTTGGCAGAAAACCTCGTTTGCAAAAAGAAGTGTTAAGTTTTTAGAAAATGGAAAAATGATATAGATTAGAAACTCAAATCTGCATAAGGGAAATAAAGCTTTGGAGAAGAAGTGAAGGTAAAATAAAACTTTTAAAGTAACCAAGGATAAATAAAGGTATCACATAAGAGTAAAGGAATCATTGCCCAAGGCGTTATGACAGTCCCTAATGGGTATGAACCTGACAATAGAATGTCAAACAACATGAGACAAAAACCTAATGGAACTGCAAGGAGAATCAATGGGTTCACTATTGGAGTTGGAGATTTCCACCCCCATCTATCAGAAATGGATAGATCTAGCAGGCAGAAAATCAATAAGGTCATAGTTGAACTCAATAATTCTTGCTATCCTGGAAGTGGAAGAAAACACTTAAGCTGGGTTAGTAATAAATATTTTTAAGAACCTGGGAGATGGTTGGTATTTCATGCAACTTATTTAATTTCTTCAGCTTATTATAATAAATTCCAATTAATATACTCTTTAGCTTTTCTGTTGCACAATTTTCTCATCTCTGAAATGAGGATTATGTTAAAAACAATTACTATAATTAATAAATTTTGCTTTAGGCAGCATTTCCCAAGCCAAACTGTATTGAATAGAACAAGAAACTTCCTAAATTCTCGACCAGGACCCAAGGAGCAAAGATGGGAAGAGAGAAGAAATAAATTAGATTGATCAAATAAATAGGTGTTTGGAGGAAGAAATGTGTATAATGCTAAAGTGTCTTCTTATTGATTTTGAGACTGGGAACCAGATTTGTGGAGAAATAAACTTATGCAAGCCATGGAAATAGCTGTCTGTAACAAACTAAAATAGTGTACACACACACACGTACACACGTATGTATTTCTAAAGCACATCCCTAAATAGGATCAAAGGTCACTATAAAACTTATTTCATTATTTATTTAACCAAGCTGGCAACAATGGTTTCCAAAGGCAAAAGCATCGGGTTATCTCATTGTTACCAAAACTTTGCTCCTTTAATTTTGATAAGTTTTAACTGTTCCATGTAATCAAAGACCTGATGAAGACAAAACAGAAACTTTACTTACAATTTCTTATTAAGAGCAGAGCAGTAATCCAAGAAAACAGTCTAGCAGAGAGAAAGCCAAATTTCAATTTTATAGCAATGTACTTTAAAAATCCATTTATTCTGGGGTGCCTGGGTGGCTCAGTTGGTTGAGCATCCCACTCTTGATTTCAGCTCAGGTCATCATCTCTATATCATGGGGTTGAGCCCTGTGTTGAATCCCATGTTGGACCTCGCGTTGGGCTCCGTGTTGAGTGTGGAGCCTGTTTGGGACTGTCTGTCTGTCTGTCTGTCTCTCAAAAAATGAAAACATAAAAAATAAAATTCATTTATTCCAATTATTGTCAGTTCTAACCTTGGATAAATTTTTTCCAAAGATTCTCCTTCACAAACTTTTCACAAATTTCAATGCAGATTTTATTGTAAGCCTTCTCTCTTTAAATAACCAGTCTCATTTTAAGACAAAATTACTTTCTTTTTCTCAGCAAAAATGTATTTTAATTGGTTACACCTTTCTTATGCATCTTTCGAAAATACATAGTGCTTCTTTTATCCATTCTACCATTTAAAAAATTTTTTTTTATATTTATTTATTTTTGAGAGACCGAGAGAGACAGAGTGTGAAGAGGGGAGGGGAAGAGAGAGAAAAAGACAGAATCTGAAGCAGGCTCCAGGCTCCGAGCTAGCGGTCAGCACAGAACCCGACGCGGGGCTCAAACCCACGAACAGTGAGATCATGACCTGAGCCGAAGTTGGAAGCTCAACCGACTGAGCCACCCAGGCGCCCCCATTTTAGCATTTTAATTACATGTATCAGAATTTTAACTCTTAGAAACCTTAGTACCCAATAAAAACTAAGTAGTAACCAATTGTGAGGTGTCCTAGTCCTGTATCTTCAAGTCTCTCCGGATAATCAGCTTTTATTCTATCTGAATTTATTAGTTGAATTAATGTTACACCTGGTGCAAATTGCTAAGCAAAAATGACTTAAGACAATGGTTGATTTTGTCTCAGGACATTTTCATGGGTAATTGTGAAGAACTTGAGGGTTGATGGGCACCTGGGTGGCTCAGTCAGGTAAGTGTCCGACTTCCTTTCAGGTCATGATCTCCCAGTTTGTGAGTTCCAGCCCCGCATCGGGGTTTGTGCTGACAGCTCAGAGCCTGAAGCCTGCTTCGGATTCTGTGTCTCCCTCTCCCTCTCTGCTCCTCCCTTGCTCTCACTCTGTCTCTCTCAAAAATAGATAGGTATTAAAAAAAAAAAAAAAGCAGGTTGAAAGATAAAAAGCTTTAAAAACTGTTAAATAACTTTCAAAGTCATTGGTAACCTAAAACTTTGAAGTTTTGCTAGGTTAATTGATAAATTTGGGTTGAATTCATTGGATATGAAAGTCTTTTCCAAATAAGATAAAGTGCTGAGACATTAATTACTAAACATAGGTTTAAAATAGTCTCTTTTAATGCTAGTGTCAGGATAATGTTCTTAGGTGTTGAATATTCCATGATGTGTTAAGATCACTATAATTTTGCATTATATGTCCTAAAGTCAGTTAATTCCCTTTTTCTCTCTGCCATAAATTGTGAAATGTTTTCCAGGTACCTCCAGTGGGCGCTGTGATTTTGAATTTGACCTTTGTTCCTGGGAGCAGGAGCAGGATGATGACTTTGACTGGAATCTGAAAGCTAGCAGCATCCCTGCTGCAGGCACTGAGCCAGCTGCTGATCACACGTTCCGGAACTCCTCTGGGCATTACATCTTTATAAAGAGCTTGTTCCCTCAGCAGCCCATGAGAGCAGCCAGAATTTCCAGCCCAGTCATAAGCAGAAGAAGCAAAAACTGCAAGGTATGGAAAACAAAACAAAACAACATAAACACTATAAGTGACTGCTGACAGAGCTAATACAGAAAAATGGAATGGCCAGGACCAGACAAAAGCCGATTGTAAATTTATTCAGCCTGGGATATGTATGGGAAGGAGAAAGTAAAGTAAGGAGAAAAGGGAAGGATTGTTAGAACTGAGGGAAGAATTTATCATATTAGTAATTTCTATAGATATTTGAATTTCAGAAACCACTGGAAAACTGGTTATTATCTATCAGTATGGATAGTACAGAAGAAGTAGAATCAAGTTGCTTCCACTCAAAGAATTTAGTACTAATTGGAATTATGAGAATTTCATCATCAGAAAATTCAACAACAAAGAAGTATATAGTTACGTATCTCAAAGAATGAGTATTAGAGATAGTTGGAGCCACTATAAAATGGTTGAAGAAGTTTTAATGGAAAGGGAAAGGCTAAAATTATCCCTAAAAAAGAGAGAAGAATTTCTGTAGGCAGGAAGAAAAGGTGATTTGGCCACTATCCTATGGAAACTCAAGGAAATCATTTGTACTGTTGAAAGTATAAATGGTATTGTATGGCTTTGCAGGACAAACAGTCTCTTTGACGAGTGTATTTTCAGGTCCTCCACTTCTTTATTGATTGTTTTTAATGTCACGAAGGATTTGAGCTAGCTGAGTTAGCTAAATGTAGCTTTATATATATTGTAAATTAAACATTCAGAGATGAGTTCTCAAGAATCTTGCTTATAAGAGAATGGTACATGAATAAATGTGCCAATTATTGATATTTAGAATGAGAAATGACATCTCCATAAGATCTGAACACATGTATTCTGACTGGTGTGTTCTCTGGTGTCTGAACACTGAAAGGAAAGCAGATTACATCCAGAAGGTTGCCAGCTGATCAAAGAATCAGGCTGGGAGACAATAATATGATGTAATCTTTGTTGTCTTCGAATTATAATATTCTTATGTACCTGACTCCACAATAGAGAGAGCCCTACCCGTTGGAAGGAGTTGTTTTTAGCCTTTGCTCTAAGACTCCCGAAATGACCTCCCCCCATTACAGAAGTACGCTCCTTTGTTTGGTGCTGTTCAGCCTTCTCCCCCTACCATTGTCATGTTCTTAATATAAGCTAAAGCTGTGCTTGTATTGGAAGTTGATCTGTCTCATCTTAAGTTGATTTCATAGTTTAACCCTCGGGGGAGGGGTAACCTCTTATTTCTTCAGGAGCAGAAATTTGATAGCATTTTCTGCAAGAGAATGACATGATCAGATCAGAGTTTTAGAGAACTCAGCAGTCTCGAGCAGATATAACAAATCATACAGAATAACATTAAACTGTATTTAATTCATTTGGTCAAATAAAATGAATTTTAATCAAATATATTTCTTGTCTGTTTTTGTTGTTTTCCAAATTACTTGGTACTTTCTCAAAAAACAAGCCCAAACACACCAGATTTTATATGTCAAGTCCATATCTATAAATCTCTCTTTCTACATCCATAGATACTCTGAAATTTGCAAATGTTTTTTATTCTTAGAAAGATAATTAAAAATTAAGCATAAAACATATAGAATTACAGCTTGACTTCTTGACTTTTCTATTTAGACTTTTTCTGAAAATGCTCAAAAGATTTGTTTTTCATACTGCAGCAAAGAAGGATTTCATCCATCTCTATCTTTCCCTGGTCCTGGAACTGTAGTCCCCACTGTTTTAAACATCTGTGTGAGAATAATGAAATATGCCTAGAAGAAATGTCAAAAAATTAATGATGAATGGTTCATTTTATGAATATTTATGATATAGATTGAATACAAAGAAGTGAGGAAAGGTCATGCTAGGAATGATTGTGTCTCTCATATAAAAAATATGTATATCAGGTAAGCAGAATGACCTCCCAGATTTTCATGAAAATCCTTTCTGTCACTTGACCTTGTGGAATACCTTCAAGCAGAAGAAAAATCAAATTGAAGATTTTTCTTCCTTTTGAGGGATAGGTAGTGGGATGGATGAGACAGATTGAGGAGGGAAGAGATAGGGACCTTTGAGTAACTGAAATTTCCAGTGAAAGGACCTCTTTAGAAGAATTCAGTGCTTAGCAGAGTTTTATTCCCTCACAGTGCCCTGCAGTTAGGCAATGTTGTTGTCAAGTGTTTTCTACAGAAATGGAGGCATTTTTATGCTTGTTTGCATAATTTGGGATCCTTCAACAAATGGCCTCCAAAAGGTAGGGAAGTATTTATTATGACATGAAACATAGACCTCAGATTTGTTGTTCAAATCAGACAAGGCAGAGCACTAGACAGACCATCTCTGTGCCTGCAGGGGCTCCAAAGAGCCGTGTGTGATGCCCATCATACCATTTCCTCTGGGGCTGGTTGGATCTGCTCAAGAGGTTGGCCTTGGGCCCCTTATGTTTCTTTCTTGATCGAATCATGGAACCCAGACTTCATGGGTCCTCTCCCAGAATACGTCATAATGGTCACAGAGCTTGTGTTGGAAAGGTTTATCAACAGAAGAAACAATTTCGGATCATAGAAGAGTACCATCAGCTAGGAGATCTGAGAAGAGTCACTGCACGTGGCTTGCCTATGTTAAGTTGATGCCTTTTGAAGTGTGCATTTCATATATTGTTTAATCACATACTTTACCCTTTAAGCACGTTCATTTTTTTTCTTTCTCTGGAATATAACATCCCTGACTACTAGTGCGTTAAAAATGTCTTTGTCCTGTGTGGAGATAACTCACCTTTGCTGCGTTCCCTCATTTATACCAATGACAAGACAAAAGCTTAAAAATGCTCTGAGTTCCTATGGTTTCTACCCTGCACTGTTCTTTCTCCTAGAATTTCTCCCTGATTTTCCCCCTCAGTATAAGAGTTAGTAAAAATCTGGTGAACTCCACCTTTTAAACATTGAAATGTTAATCCTTAAAATATTTCTGTTAATTGGGGGGGGAATTGTCCAAGGTTGTTGTCCTAGATCATGTTCCTCATATTTCAACTAATTGGGTAGCTGCTGTTCTGGTGGTTTTGTGGTATATAGTGAAGCCCTAAAGATCTTGTAGAACTAAAAAAAAAAAATGTGTTCCAAGTTCAAGAATGTGGTAGAATGAGCAGCAGAATATTCTACTATTTCAAAGAAAATGATTTAAGTTTATGGGACTGTAAATGATCTTCTTTAGTTCCCACTATTGCTTAATCATGAAAAATCTTTAGATAATGGATCAATTTTTAATGATATGTTATTCCTTTGACAATGGCCTTTGAGGGTTTATTGAGGAAATATACATTTAGAAGTTAGAGGAAGAATGGGGTGGCTGAGTGGCTCAGTCGGTTAAGCGTCTGATTTTGGCTCAGGTCATGATCTTGCCGTTTGTGAGTTCGAGCCCCACATCAGGCTCTGGGCTGACAGCTCAGAGCCTGAAGCCTGCTTCAGATTCTGTTTCTCCCTCTCTCTCTCTGCCCTCCCCTGCTCATGCGCTGTCTCTCTGTCTCTCAAAAAATAAATAAATGTTAAAAAAAATTGAAAAATAAAGAAGTTAGAGGAAGAAAATAAATTCTCCTTTTTTTACCTAAATTTCTATTTGATTCTTACTGCACTATCTCCCACGTATTGTAACTTTGGATTTAAGGCTGGTCTAACTTTGCTCAGTATTAGAGTACTCACAGAACATTAGGATATGCAGACCTAGTGTTCCTTTGAATCTGTTAATAAAGGAGAGAGCAATATGATATAATTGAAAGTAAAATGGAATTGACTAAATATAATATTCCTATTTTTGGTTACAGATAATTTTTCATTATCACATGTATGGAAATGGTATTGGGGCGCTCACCTTGATCCAGGTATCAGTCTCAAACCAAACAAAAGTCCTACTTAACCTCACCGTAGAACAAGGCAATTTCTGGCAGCGGAAAGAAATATCACTGTCTGGTGATGAGGACTTCCAACTCAAATTTGAAGGTAGAGTTGGGGAAGGACACCATGGTGATATTGCCCTGGATGACATTGTGCTTACAAAGAGCTGTCTGCCATCCCACTGGCCCATGGAAGAAGAACCAGCAGCACCTCTCCCTACAGGTATGTTTTAAGTAGTGACTGGTATTTTTACAGAGCGGAAGATGGGAGGGAAGAAAAGAAATGGAAAAGAAATGATATAAATACCTAGTGATTCATTGCTTTCATAAAGAAGAAAATCTTTCTGAATCTAAAAAAAACCAAATCTTTCAAGCTTAGACTCATCACGCTGTCTTCCAGGCTTAGTCCAAGCCTCAGTATATTTACCAGTCGGAGTTCTCTGTTGAGTCACCTGCTTCTTAGTAAAATAAGAGAAGTCTCCTTTGTTTGTAGTCTGATTCAGAACTCAATCCTTAACAAAACCAATTTACTCAATAAAATGTAAGAACATCAAGAACAGAGTTATTGAGTTTTAATTGGCCATTGCTATGGATGTGCTTTTTACTTCATCCTTTTTAGATCAGTGGACTTGAGATTTGAATGGTAGGATTTACATTTAAATAGTTAAGGGAATTGATTATGCCCCTAAACTCTTTTAAACTAAAATATATTTTGGTAATTTGTGTAAAGAATTATATTAAAATGTTGGTACATGTTCATATACACATGTGGTGACAGTGGTGTAAGCAGTGGAAATAACAGCCACTATTAATCCGTATGATATATTAGAGGGATGGGATGCAAACAAATGTGGTATATTGTCATTATTAAAATGACAAGACAGAAAATTTTGTCAATTGATATGGCATGTTAATATTTAAACCATGAGTTAAGTGTAGAAACCCAAAGTGCCATTCCTTTGGTATATAAATTATATCTCTTATAATTGGTGAAAACAACAGTGCTTTAAAAAGAATGAAGGGGGTGCCTGGGTGGCTCAGTCTGTTGAGCATATGGCTTCGTCTCAGGTCATGATCTCGTGGTTGGTGGGTTCAAGCCCCGCATCGGGCTCTGTGCTGACAGCCAGCTCAGACCCTGGAGCCTGTCTTTGGATTCTGTGTCTCCCTCTCTCTCTGACCCTCCCCTGCTCACACTGTCTCTCTCTCTCTCTCTCAAAAATAAATAAAACATTAAAAAAAATAAAAAGAATGAAGGTTAGTTCTGGCTTTTCACATGGCAAATGGAAGAAGGAACATCGTTTTCCGCCTTGACTTCTCCATTCATGCCAAAGGGAGTATTTTAATTGGTTCTGAGGATGTTTCTAGATAAACGTTTCCCAGTTGAAAGCTATTGTACAGTCTTTGCCTGACCTGTTTCTAGCACTATGTGGAATAGTATAGAGAAAAACTGATATTTCAAGGCTGTTTAGGGATAAGTATCCTTATGTAAATGTAATGCAGAAGCATTTCAGATACCTCAGACTTAATCTACTTCCTTGAGAGAAGCTTTGCTTTCCATTCTGTGTTGACTTTGAATGGCAGCCGTACCAGCTTGGGTATAGATCAAAAAAACCAATCACATACCCTCTCAGTAGTGATGGAGCAATTTTTACGTTGAATTGTTTCCAACTTTAATGAACAAATACAAAACGGGATGCATGAGGAACAAATCAATCTTGTTGGGAAGATCAGATTCTTAAATTTGTGAAATGTCAAATAAAATATATTTTAAAAAACTTGCAAAAGGAATATTTTAAAATATCTACAAACTGGTATAAAATATATATCAACTATAAAATGAAGGGCACATATCAATAATGGTAGAGTTCTTTGTATATCCTTAGAGTATTTAAGGTACTGCATTAAATTTTTTGAAGAATGGAGAATACAAAGAATCTCTGCTTTTAGGAATAACTCAGTATAGTAAGGGGGAATAAGAGTAACACCTCAAATAACTTTAATATGAGGTGTGATATAATTAGATACCAGGAAAAATACATAAAACTTTATGAGGGTAAAAAGCAAAGGAAGAAAACACCCAGCTGAGGACATCTGATGTGAGACTTATTTATAGGGCGTGCAGGAGTTTGGAACCATACCTGGGACTTATCAAAAGGAAAGACTCCTTCAGTTTGCAGGATAAGGGCGCCAAGTCTGAGCACGATAGACCAAATAATGAACATGGGGAGGAATAAGGGCATGAGACAGGCAAGAGATGGTGTCACACAGGCTGCCAAGGTGGCCTGTGGGTGGGTGATTTGGCTGAAGCAGGAACCTAGTGTCACTGAGTATCTGAAATAATACTACAAAGGAAACAGAGCTGAGTCGGGACCGCATTGAATATTAGTTTGTTTTAATTTCTTCCCCAAATGAACATACACTGAAAATGTATGGACTGCTTAGGAAACAAAAAGAAAGAAGGAAGGAAGAAAAGAAAGGGAGAGAGAGCAAAGAAAACAGTACAAGGTAAAAAAGGAGACACAGTACTGATTTATACAGCATGTAATTGCTGGTAGAAATGGCTGCAGTAGAAAGACTCCAAGAGGGGGAAAAACCCCCCAAAACACAGGTCTTTATATTATTACGAGCATTCTGAAAAATAAGGTGAGCTACTTCACTCTTTTCATGACTACCTTACCTGCAGTGCCTATAGTCAATATATAGCAGATGAAAAATACATGTGTATGGAGTTAATATTCCTATAAACTATTTGAGATATTCATAACTGTGCCTCTAGAACTAAAAGTATATACCTTTCTCTTGGTAAAAGGGAAAAGCAAAACTTTGCTTTTGAACTGTGGGATGATTCTGACAAACTATGACTTCATCATGAGTTTAGAGGACTGTTGGAGTCACTGATGATATTAAAGAAATGCTCTCTCTCTTTGTATAGATTTTGGGGGGTGGAGGAGGGTGATATTCTGAACACATCACTGATATCATGAATGTCTAATGGAAGTATAAAGAGAGTCACAAATGGAAGCCACATATGTAATTTTTTATTTTCTAGAAATTATATTTTTAAAAGCGAAAATAATTTTAATATATTTTTCACTACTTCCATATATTAAAAATATTTTAATATAAAACAAAACAAATATATTAATGAGATATTTTACATTCTTGTTTTCATATTAAATCTTTAAATCCTGTGCACATTTTACACTCATAGCACACTTCAGTTGGGATTAGCTACATGGCCACCCTTGTGGACGGTACAAGAGGTGAGGTGAATATTCTAGTGTACTTTCAGATCTGTCCCTGACCACGGGGTTCCATTAGTTTGTGAATTCCCAAGAATTGCTGTTGTATTCTTACTTAAATAGTAACACAAATATGTACCTCAAGACCACAGGTGCCATGGTCGAGCAGACTAGATACTAATTTCAGACTCCCTTCTCACTGGCTAGGTATTGTGCAACTTTCCTGAGACTCAGTTTCCTCATCTGTAAAGCAGAGAGAATATTACTTACGTCTTAAGCCCTTGAGAATAAAGAGGTCACTGCCTATGGTAATTTGCCTAGTCTCATGTCTGATATAGGGTAGATGTTTATTCAATAAAGTCACCTCATTTTATATGATTCTTTATTTTGGATATCTTTGTCAGTATTTCTTAGGTGGTATAGATACTTGAGAGTAAACCTCCATTATTTGCACTTTATTAAGAACATGTTTCTACCACTGGTTTTGACAAAATTGTTTTTCTTGCATAGAACACAAGCATATAATTTTTTACATTGCATTGTTATCATTCAATCTTATCATTTATTGACAACTTCTCTAATTAGGTATTTTTGATGTGTCATGAAATGTGTGTGTATGTGTGTATCTTAATGGTTATTAATTGCTCTTTACTGCAAAAACACTTAACTTGGAACTTGCACAGATTGAAGAAGGGTAAATGGTATTATGTCCCATAGACAGTGGCTACATCCATTAGACTTTTGCAAATGACTCTTGTTCACATCCTTTTATCTACATTCATGTAGGTGGGCTAACAACTTCATCAAGGATAGCTTAAAATAGGGAAGACAAGAGGAGGCAAACATAAATATTTAGGAAGACACAGTTGAACTGAATCTGCTATCAGTGATTCTGATTAGTCAAGCAAGACCCAGGGCTTTATTAGCAAAAGTAATATTAAATTACTATTAAGTCTTTAGAAGTTAAATTTAAGAGCTTATTTTGATGGCTATTTTGTTAATTGCTAAATGATGATGGGTAAAAATAACTGTTTAATGAATTTTAGTAAGAAAAAGGCAACTAAGATTCTTCTTCCAAATGTCCACATGCACATTTAGTCAATATCATGTTCTCTATTTTAATCCCTACAGTTATTTTTAAATATGAGTTCTACAACAAATATATTTGGGATATCACATGCTAATCAACTTTTGCTTTAAAAAATGTATGTAAGGCAATGAGGACTAAATGGATTAGCTCCTCTTTGAGGTCACTCATTTCCCTGAAATACTTGGCAGTAGTTTTAAAGGCTGCTACCTACTGATGAGAATGCCAGCCCAGCAGTTCAGGCAGAGTCCTGAGTTAGGAAAATCTGACTGATTGTGCTTGGCTCTAATTTAGTGAACCCTGTACATAATACTTAGTGCAAAGTGTGTGTGTCTGAGGTTTAAAGACATGAACTTGGATCTTTGCATGGCCAACTATATGTTTGATGTCACCCAGTCTACTTAAACTCTCTGATTCTTACCTTTCTTGTCTAAAAATGGGACTATTGGAATCTACTTCTGAGTGAGTTGAAAAATAGTTAATAATATATAGTGTGTTTTAAACAATACTTGGCAAATAGTTGGTGTTCAGCAAATGTCATTTCCTTTATTTTCCCCTGTTAATCCTCTTCCCTGCTAGAGAGATTAAGAAATTTAAGTGTATACATTGAATTTATTAAGAGCATATTGCCTACTTGCTATTTTTTTCTCCATGATGTTTTGCTCAAAGCAAGCATTCACACCTCCTCTTCCCTTTTCATTTCCTTCAAGGATTTTGGTCTCACAAAAGCCCCAAATATCTAGTTGCTGAATTTTCTGATTTAATTTTATTATTCATAGTAAGCAATGGAGAGGAAAGAAATATTACTGAGAATTACAGAAGTGAATGACGTGGCTGGGTATGAGTGGATAGGGAAGAGGAAAGAAGTTCTTCATTTTTAAATATACAGGCATACTCTTCAGAATGTTTTTCAAGTTAATGTTTCATTAGAACACCTCTTGGTTTTTAATATTCAAGTTCATGGAATGCTTGTATCTTTTCTTACTCATTTTTTGTTGTGGGGAGCGGCACTAATATTTATACTGGAAAATATATTTACATCACCCAGAAGTCATTAGAATATTCTTTACGTAATATATTGTGCAGGAAGAGTTCTCAAGTTCCATTCCAAATACAATTGGTAGACAAAGATATTTTCAAAATTTCGTGTAGTGGCAATACAGAAGAGGTTCATCTTGGGCATTTTTATGGTTAAGAGAAGGCTATCAAAGCAGCAAATTCACCGTGAGCTATTATTTCTTTGTAGGCATTTGTCCTATGTTTTTTCAGTGACTTTCACATGTAGTCATGCTTTGTCTAATTTGAACAATGTATACCCCTGGAAATTGAGAAGGTGTTGAAGAAATTTGTGGAGAGGAAAACAAAGCAATCGAAAGAGATTATGATATAAGAAATGAGAAATTAAAATACAACAGTTTGACTAAGGAGAGCTGGCTTTGAAGTGGTAGACCAAAAAATTTAAATAAATAAAATAGAGGGCTCTTAGAATTTCTCATTGATTGATTCACTTGTCAGTTTGTTCATATAACATGTAATGTTAGTCTTAGAAGGACAAAAATGAAGACACAAAAGACCAACTAATCAAACTGATAGACATCGCTGGTCCAAATGAATTTATGACTCTCAAAACACAGTAATAAAGGCAATACCTTGATCGGTGTTTCACTGTGTTTCATTTGCATTTTTAGAAATTAGTTGTAGATAGATGGGTAGATGTGTAATGCATTATCATTTTCCATTTTAATAATGGAGAATTATAGATATAGCATTTCAAAATGCATTATCTGCTTTGTAGGAACACATTACTAGCAGTGTGGATGAAGGGCTATGCTGAGCTTGTTTCCAGTGGGACACAGTGCTGGATACAGTTATCCAGCACTTGGACTTTGAGTTCAGATTTGAGCAGTCAGGGATTGAATGATTGACTGGGTCTTTTCAAGTGTAGGTGTTCTGCTCTATTTTGTGCCATGTAGGTCTATTGAAAAGTATGTCTTCTGTTCACGGATATAATAACTAATAGTGTAACTAACTCCACAGGCTCTGCCTTCCTCTTTAATACAATTAATTTTTCTGGAACCCTTCTGATTTTTTCAATATTCCAGGATAAACTAAAACTTTTCTCATTATAGCAGCTAGGTGTCTCGGTGGCCTTCCACTCTCTCTTGTCCCACATTTCTCTACTGCTAACCATAGTGTCTATTTTATAGATTTTCCTTCTTCCAACCTCACAGGTTATACAGCAGATATTGTATAAAATTCAACACAACTCACGTAAAGAAGTTCTCTGGAAATGCTAGCCAATATATTTAGAATACATAACATCAGTTTTGGAAATTACATAACATAGTAAGCAGGTTTATAAATATTTATTCATCACCTTCTTCCACATTACTTATCCCATGTATCAATTTTAAATTCATGAAGTCAGTACTTCTTACAAAATTATAGAATGTGTTAGTAGAAATTAGTAATAATGTTATGTAATGCTAATTATATTACATATATGCTAATATTGGCATTGTATTAATTTAAAATTTCTCTTCAGGGGCACCTGGCTGGCTCAGTCG
The DNA here is from genome assembly GCA_028646485.1 of Cryptoprocta ferox. Taxonomy (NCBI): domain Eukaryota; kingdom Metazoa; phylum Chordata; class Mammalia; order Carnivora; family Eupleridae; genus Cryptoprocta; species Cryptoprocta ferox. Next base: position 126,113,424 of record CM053571.1, read on the forward strand.
GTTAATCGTCCAACTCTTGATTTCAGCTCAGGTCATGATATCAAGGTCATGAGAGTGAGCCCTGCTTCAGGCTTTGTGTTGGTTGCAGAGCCTGCTTGGGATTCTCTCTCTCTCCCTCTCTCTCTGCCCCTCCCCCATTCACATGCATGCCCATGCGCATTCTCTCTGAAAATAAACATTTAAAAAATAAAAAGATAAAATTGTCTTTATTTGTTAAGGTAACCAATGAATTAAAAAAATAATGTTTTTTTTTAATTTTTTAACTTTTTAATTTTTTAATATATAGTTTATTGTCAAGTTCGTTTCCACATAACAGCCAGTGCTCTTCACCACAAGTGTCCTCCACCATGACCATTACCCCCCATTACCTTTCCCCCTTCCCCTTCTGCCCTCAGTTTGTTTTCAGTATTTAAGAGTCTCTCATGATTTGTCCCCCTACCTCTCCCTAACTCTTTGTCCCCCCTTCCCCTCCCCATGGTCCTCTGTTAGGTTTCTCCTGTTAGACCTATGAGTGAAAACATGTGGTATCTGTCCTCCACCTGACTTATTTCGCTTAGCATGACACCCTCGAGGTCCATCCACTTTGCTACCAATGGCCAGATTTCATTCTTTCTCATTGCCATGTAGTATTCCATTGTATAGATAAACCACTTCTTCCTGATCCATTCATCACCTGATGGACATTTAGGCTCTTTCCATGATTTGGCTATTGTTGAAAGTATCGCTA
>CM053571.1:126114650-126161903 GCA_028646485.1 Cryptoprocta ferox
GAGGTCAAGGAGGCTGTTTCCTGCTTTGTCCTCCAGGATTTTGATGGTTTCCTGTCTCACGTTCAGGTCCTTCATCCATTTTGAGTTTATTTTTGTGTATGGTGTAAGAGAGTGGTCTAGTTTCATTCTTCTGCATGTTGCTGTCCAGTTCCCCCAGCACCACCTATTAAAGAGGCTGTCTTTTTTCCATTGGATATTCTTTCCTGCTTTGTCAAAGATTAATTGGCCATACATTTGTGGGTCCAGTTCTGGGTTCTCTATTCTATTCCATTGGTCTATGTGTCTGTTTTTGTGCCAATACCATACTGTCTTGATGATGACAGCTTTGTAGTAAAGGCTATAAATGAGGTGCATAATAAAATGGAGGTGGTCACTGCATGGATTGAAGAGGCAAAGAGGAGAATAGGTGAATTAGAAGATGCAGTTATAGCAAAAGAGGAAGCTGAGAAAAAGAGAGAGAAATTGATAAAGGAGCATGAAAGGAGAATTCAAGACCTGAGTGATACAATCAAATGGAACAATATCCGTATCCTAGGAATTCCTGAAGAAGAAGAAGAAAGAGAAAAAGGTCCTGAAGGGGTGCTTGATCAAATATAGTCGAGAACTTCCTGAATATGGGGAAAGAAATAGACATTGAAATCCAACAGGCACAGAGAACCCTCTTAAGATGTAACTTGAATTGACATTTGGCACGACATATCATAGTGAAACTGGCAAAAGAAAGAATTCTGAAAGCAGCTAGGGAAAAAAGGGCCCTAACATACAAAGGGAAACCTATCAGAGTGGTTACAGACCTTTCTAATGAAACTTGGCAGGCCAGAAAGGAATGGCAGGAAATCTTCAATGTGATGAACAGGAGAAATATGCAGCCAAGAATCCTTTATCCAGCGAGCCTGTCATTCAAAATAGTAGAGGTAAAGGTGTTTCCAAATAAACAAAAATTGAGAGAATTCATCACCACCAAACCAGCCCTACAAGAAATCCTAAAAGGGACTCTATGAGGGAAATGTTGCAAGGAATACAAGGTACCAGAGACACCACTACAAACATGAACTCTACAGAGAACACAATGAATCAGAGTACTATTTAAAATGCCACAATTGCTAATATAAAATTTTATGCCAGAAGATGCCTGTTCTATCTTTGAAATCTTTTCATCTCAAAAATGTTTTAAGAAAGAAGGCTTAACAGTTTTAGATCCAGATTTCTTGTTCATTTGTTTCTATTTACATCTCTGATCTTTTTTTCTGAGTTTATTTTCTTGTTTCCTAAAATATATCTGTACGAAGACCCTTTAATGATGGTCTTTTGGTATTAAATTCTAATTTGATTAAATGCTTTCATTTCAACATAATGTTTGAAAGATAGTTTCATTGGGCATACAGGTTTAGTTTGGCTATTATTTTCTGTTAAATATTTTTAATGAACATTTTCCCACTGCATTTTGGCTTCTATTCTTTAGACTAAGAAATCAACTCTTAATCTAATTGCTATTCTTTCCTAAGTAACGTTTCTTTCCCCTTCTACTCTTAAGCTTTTCTCTTTTTCTCTGATTTTCCACTGAATTGTATGAAGTCAGGTAGTTCTCATGTTTATCCTGCTTGAGATTCATTGAACTTTCTGAACCTGAGGATTGATGTGCTTTGTAAATTCTTAAACATTCTAAGCTATTATGTCTTTGAATATTGCTTTTCCCCCATTCAGTCTTTTCTCCCTGGATCTCTGGTAAAACTTATTTTGAACCTTTTCATATTCTTTTTCCTTTTAAAAAAACGAAGTGTGTGTGTATATATACACACACACACATATGTATATATATATATATATATATAGAAGTGTGCACATTTTAGTGTATGGTGCAATGAATTTGGACAAATGCATACCAGTATAACCCAAATCACATCAAAATATGGAACATTTCCATCACCCTAGACATTTCCTTGTTCTTCTCATTAATATTGCCCCCTAAAAAATACTTCCCTTATCCCTCCAGGCAGAGACAACCAATGCTCTGATGTTTATCACTATATATTAGATTTGTCTGTCATGAGTTTCCCATCAGTGGTATATCTGGCTCCTTTTCCTCAGCATAGTTTTTTCAATATTTATTCATCATGAGCGGGGGAGAGGGAGAGAGAGATCATAAACAGGGGAGGCACAGAGGGAGAAGGACAGAGAGAATCCCAAGCAGGCCCCTCGCTGTCAGTACAGAGCCCAGTGCAGGGCTTGATCCCACAAACACATGTGATCATGACCTGAGCTGATGTCAAGAGCCGGACACCCAACCAGCTGAACCCCCTAGGAACTCCTCAGCATAGATTTTTGAAATTTATATTGTCAAGTGTATTCCTAATTTGTTTATTTTTTATCAATGAATAGTATTCTATTGTGTGTATATATTATTTTTTAATGTTCATTGATTTTTGAGAGAGAGAGAGAGAGAGAGAGAGAGCGAGCATGAATGGTGGAGGGGCAGAGAGAAAAGGAGACACAGAATACAAAATAGGCTCTAGGCTCTGACCTGTCAGCACGGAGCCTGACATGGGACTCGAACCCACTAACCATGAAATTGTGACCTGAGCGAGGTTGGACACTTAAACGACTGAGCCACCCAGCCACCCCTGTGTGAATATATTCTTATGTGTTCATTCCGTTGATAAACACATGGGTTGTTTCAGATTATTGAATACTGTGAATTAAGCTGCTATGAAAATTTATGTGTACATCTCTTTGTGGAAATGTGATTACTCCTTGTAAATACCTGGGACTGCAATTGCTTGGTCATAGGACAGATGTATGTCTCACTTTATAAGAAACAAGAAAAAATTAATGATTATATTATTGTATAATCCCAACAGCAATGTATGAGATTGCCACTTGCTACTTATCCTCACTGATATTTAGTTTGTTTTTTTAATCTTAGCAATTCTAGTGGGTATGAAATGATGTCTCATTCTGTTTTCACTTTACTTTCACCTGATGGTTTTTACCTGTGCTTATTGATCATCTGTATATATTCCTCTATAGAATGTCTGTGTATATTTTTTATCCACTTGTATGTTTAATACTGAGAGGATATATATATATATATATATATATATATATAGCAAAAAATTGCAATTTTTTCTTAGTGTCCAATTTCTTTAATGAGAAATGTCCAATTTATCAATTTTTTCTATAATTGTTGGTACATTCTGTGCCTTATTAAGGAAGCTTTCCTTACACCCAAGGTCACGTAGATATTCATCTATATTTTATCATAAATTTTAGAACTTTTGCTTTTATATTTAGGTCTCTGATTTATCATGAATTAATATCATGTGTGTGTTCTAATGTCATTTATTGAAATGACTTTTATTTACCTATTGATTGCCTGGAAGATTTTGTCAAAAATTAATCATGTAAGTGTAGAACTAAAACTGGTACTTTATTCCTTTCCATTGATTTGTTTGTCTACTCTTACCACCTATTCTACATCCTCTATATTTTTATATAAATGTTAGAGTCTACTGTGATATTGGATGTGATAGCATTATGTCTGTCAATTTGGGTAGGATTGATATATGAATAATACTAAGTCTTTCTATCCATAGGCATGGCGTATCTCTCCAATTATTCAGATATTCTTTCATTTCTCTCAGTACTGCTTTGTCGTTTAATTGTATAGGTCTTGTCCATGTTTAAAAAAGTTATCCCTAACTTTTTAATCTATTGTTAGTGGTACTGTTTTATTTTACAGAGGTTCATTGTTAGTATATTTGACTTTTTACGATGATTTTATACCTATGGCTTTGCAAAATTCACATATTAATTCTTTAGTCAACTTTCCTAAATTCTTTAGGACTTAAAGACATTGAACATTATAAAAGTGTTATTTTTCCTTTCCTAGCTTGGAAAGCTTTATCTATTTATTTTTTTGCTGGCTAGAATGGATATCCAGGACAGCATCAAAGTTGGGGGCAGGTACATTTTGCCTTGCTTCTCATTTTAGGGGGAAGCAGTCTGTCTTTTTCCAATAGGTATAGTGTTAGCTATACATTTTTAAAGTAGTGTCCTTTATCAGTTTGAAAAAGTTTCTTTCTGTTCCTGATCTTCTAAGATATTTAATCATGATTGGATATTAAATTTTGTCAAATGTTCTTTCTGGATTTATGAAGATAATCATGTGCTATTTCTCCTTTAATAGCTGTATTACAGTAACTGATTTTTAAATCTTGAAAAAGGCTTGAATTCTTAGATTTAACCTCACTGATTAGAGTGTGCTGTCCTGTTAACATTTTTGATTTTAGTTGATAAGTCTTTGTTGGGGATTTTTGCAAATACATAAATGAAAAGCATTGTTCTGTAACTTTCTTATTTTGTATATTGTCTACAACTCTCTCCTCTTTTGTAGTCTATATGTCACATTCATTTATATATTTATATTTCCCCTCACATAATTTTATTTCATGTTTTCAGGCAATTTTAAAATTGCTTCTTTTTTTTCTTTTTCTTTTTTTTTTTTTTACTGCTTGGCACATAATTGGAGCTCTGAATTATTTTCTTTAAAAAATTTCTTTATTATGTTTAATTATTTTGAGAGAAAGAGACAGAACATGAGTGGGAGAGGGGCAGAGAGAGAGGAAGACACTGATTCCAGAGCAGGCTCCAGGCTTTGAGCTATCAGCGTAGAGACCAATGTGGGGCTTGAATCCACAAGCCGTGAGATCATGACCTGAGCTGAAGTCGGACACTTAACCAACTGAGCCACCCAGGCATTGTTCAATAATTATTTTCTAAATCAACTCATGAGAAAAACAAAGGGAATTCCCACAAACGTAAGTGCGGAGTTGGTTCATGAGGCAGTCAGCTAAGATTAGGTCAGGAGGCATAAACTTCAGAAACAGTATCTTCAGGAAAGCATGCAAGTGAAGAATGAAATCATAGATCTGAGTATATTCAGAGGAGTTTGTATCTATATTATACAATCAAATGAAAGAAAAAAGGAAATATTTGAGTACAGGAAAACTAATAATTGTATAAAATTAGGTGTAATAAACTTAAATATATATGTGGTTAAGTCAAGGACAGTATTTATATATTTGCAATAATAATGAATATGAATTTAACCAAAAATTATAACAACCTTTGAATATATGAGTATATGTGTTGGAGAAAAGAATAGCATAAGACTTCTGTCTCTATTTCCCAAAGGACAAAGCAATAGATTATACCTAAAATTTAAAAAAAAACATGGATTAGCATATTTTATTTATACACATATAGAAAATAGACAAAATAGATAATAAAGCTAAAAATGAATTTATCTAACGTAATAGTAATAGACTTAGTGTGGAAGGAGACATGAGTTATCTGACATAGTATTCAACTTTTAAAACTCCATACATATATTATTTTAATAAAAATATAAAAATTGATTTAAAGTAAATTTTATCTGGATAAGTAGGTTATATATAATGAAGATAAAACAGATCTAGTTTAATAAAAAGTCATCAGGTTTCTTAAGTATGGGATTGCCAATCAGACCATGTATTTTCTTTGTCATTATAGTGTTCATAAATAATCTAAGATCCTTTAATGGTGGAAAAATCAATATTCTTGTAAATTAAAGTCCTCTGGACAAATCAATATTTGCAAGTGGTCTTTCAAGGATTAAAATTCTTAGAAAATTTGAATTTACACTTTTTGGAAAAAAACATAAGTTATTGTTAAAATATATGCTATTTCAACACAACAGAAAGATAAAAGTTCATCTCGTTTTTGTTTACAGAAGGTTTCCGTTTTGCATTTTAGTATTTAGTAAATACAAAAAGAAGGAAAGAGAAAAGGATGCTAATGTAAAGCATGAAGGAAACATTTCTATAAAACTTTTTAAGGAAATGTGTTCTTGTACGTTTCTTACTTTTTATTGAGGTATAATTGACATACAATATTGTGTTAGTTTCAGTTGTAAAACACAAGCTTTGATGTTTGCATAGAAAGTTTATCAGCGCAATGTCTCTTTAGCATCTGTCACTATACAAAATTACAATTATTTTCTTGTGATAACTTTAAGATTTATTTTTTAGCAAATTTCAAGTATTTCTGACTTTAATTACATGTTGTATATTATATCCATATGACTTACTTATTTTATAACTAGAAGTGTGTGTCACTTCATCCTTTTCTCTCATTTTGCCCACCCCCTCCAACCTCCTTTCTTTCTGGCAGCCACCAATGTATTCTCTATATCTATGGGGGTTTTTTTGGTTTCGTTGTGTTTATTTGTATTGTTTTTTAGATTCCATACATAAGTGAAATCGTATGTTATTTGTCTCTGTTCATTTCCCTTAACATGATATTCTCAAGGTCCATTCATGTTGGGAGAAACACAAGATTTCATTCTTTCTTATGACTGAGTACTACTCCATTGTGTATATACACCACATCTTTTTCTTTTTAATTCATTCATGTATAAGTAGACAATTAGGTTGTTTCCATGTCTTGGCTATTCTAAATAATGCCGTGATGAACATAGCAGGGCGTGTACCTTCTTTGACTTAGTATTGTGATTTCTTTGGGTGAATAACCAGAAGCGGAATTTCTTCACTGTGGCAGCTGTTTTTAATTTTAAGGAGCCTCCATAACATTTTCCATAGTTTCTGCACCAATTTACATTCTCACCAATAGTGGATGAGGGTTTCTTTGTCTCCCTGTCTGCACCAACATTTAGTTATTTCTTGTCTTTCTGAAAATAGGCATTTTTACAAGTATGATTTGATATCTCATTGTGGATTTGACTTCCCTGATGATTAGTAATGTTGAGCATCTTTTCATGTGCCCGTTGATCATCTGTATGTCTTTGGAAAGATGTGTATTAAGATCCTCTGTTCATTTTTTAATTGGATTGTTTTTTTGTTGTTCAGTTGTATGACTTATTTATATATTTTGGATATTAACCCCTTATTTGGATATATGATTTGCAAATATCTTCTCCCATTCACTAGGTTGCTTTTCTATTTTGTTGATGGTTTTCTTCACTTTGCAGAAACTTTTTAGTTTGATGTAGTCCCATATGCTTATTATCTTTGCTTTTGTTGTCATTGCCTTTGGAGTCAGATAACAAAAAAAGTATATTTATCACCAAGCGCAATGCCAGGGAGTTTACCATCTATGGTATTTTCTAATAGTTTTATGGTTTCTGGTTTTACATTCAAGTCTCTAATTCATTTTGAGTTAATTTTTCTGTTTGGTGTAAGACAGTGGTCCCGTTTCATTCTTTTGCATTTGTCATCCAGTTTTCCCAGCACCATTTATTGAAAAGACTGTCTTTTTCCCATTGTGTATTCTTGCCTATGTCTCATAAATTGTCTCCAAATGCTTGTGTTCATTCTGGACTCTCTTTTCTATTCTATTGATCCATGTGTTTTATGCATATACCATACTGTATTGATTACTATAGCTTTGTGATATAGTTTAGAAATTAGGGAGCATGATGACTTCATCTTTGTTCTTCTTTCTCAAGAGTGCTTTGGCTATTGAGGACTTGTTGTGGTTCTGTACATACACATACTTTAGGATTGTTCTGTTGTATGAAAAATGTCATAGGCATTGCACTGAATCTGTACATTGCTGTGGGTAATATGGACATTTTTACAATATATTCTTCAAATCCATAAGCACAGAATAATCTTCCATTTATGTGTCTTCTTCAGTTTATTTCATCAGTGTCTTACAGTTTTCAGAATATAGGTCTTTCAGCTCCTTGGTTAAATTTATTCCTAGGCATTTTATTCTTTTTGAAGCAATTATAAATGGGATTTTTTCCTTAATTTCTCTTTCTAATGGTTTTTGTTAGTATATAAAAACAGCATATTTTTTGATTTTAATCTTGTACTCTGAAACTCTACTGAATTCATGTATTCTAACAGATTTTTGGTTTTCTGGTTTTTTGTTTGTTTGTTTTTGGTGGAGTCTTTACTTTCCTTTCCAGCTTGGTCTTAATTACTTTTCCTTGCCTAATTCCTCTGGCTAACTTCAAATACTATGTGGAATTAAAATGGCAAGAATGCAGGTCCTTGTTTTGTTCTGGATCTTAGGTGAGGAGCTGAAAGCTTTTTCCATCTTAGGTGTGAGCTGTCATGTATGGCCTTTATTACATTGAGATTTATTTCCTCTATACCCACTTCACTGAGAGTGTTTATACTAAATGATGTTAACATTTTATCAAATGCTTTTTTCTGCATTTATTGCAGTGATCACATGATTTTTGCCCTTTATTTTGCTGATGTTCTATATCTCATTGCTTGATCTGCAGATGTTGAAACATCCTGGCATCTATAGAAGAAGTCCTATTTCATGATAATGTATGATCCTTTTAGTGTATCGTTGAATTCCGTTTGCTAATATTATCTTGAAGATTTTTGCCTCTGTGTTCCAGGGTTATTGGCCTGTGATTATTTACTTTACTACTACTACTACTACTACTACTACTACTACTACTACTACTACTACGACTACTATTATTATTATTATTATTACTTGTGTGTGTGTTTGGTGTCCTTGTCTGGTGTTGGTATCAGGATAATGTTGGGCTCATAAAATGAGTTTGGGACTATTCCCTCCTCTTTGGTTATTTGAAAGAGTTTGCAAAACATAGGTAGTAAATATTTCATGTTTTCTAGGGGCACCTGGGTGGCTCAATTGGTTAAGCATCCCACTCTGGATCTTAGCTCAGGTCATGATCTCATGATTCGTGAGTTTGAGCTTTACATAAGGCTCTGCACTTACAGTATGGAGGCTGCTTGGGATTCTCTCCTTCTCTGCCCCTCCCCTGCTTGCATGTGTTTGTTCTCTCTCTCTCTCTCTCTCTCTCTCTCACTCTCTCTCTCTCTCTCTCTCTCTAAAAGTAAATAAACTAAAAACAAGACTTCTGTGTTTGCTAGAGTTTACCAGGAAAACCTCCTGGTCCTGAACCTTTCTTGCTTAGAGTTTAATTTGTCATTTAATCTCCTTACTAATATTTGTTTTATTCAGATTTTAGGTTTTTTGATGATTTAGTCTTGGAAGATTGTTTCTTTCTAGGAATTTATCCATTTCTTAGTTGTCTGATTTGTTGATCTATAATTATGATCCTTTATATGTTTATGGTATCCATTTTAATTTTTTCCTTTCTCATTTCCAATTTTATTTATCTGAGACCTCTCTCTCTTTTTTTCTTAGTGAAAAAAGTTCGCTGATTTTATCTTTTCAAACAACCAGCTTTTAGTTTTATTGATTTTTTTCTAATGTCTTTTTAGTCCCTATTTGATTTATTTCCGCTCTGGTCTTTGTTATTTCCTTTCTACTACTTATTTCAGGCTTTGTTTGTTTGCTTGCTTTCCTTAGGTCCTAATGTGTAAAGTTAGAATGCTTCTTTGAGATTTGTCTTGTTTTAAGGCAGACCTGTGTTGCTGTAAACTTTTCTCTTAGAACCACTTTTGTGGTATCCCACACATTTCGATATGTTGTAGTTCCATTTTTACTGTGTCAGATATTATTTGATTCCTCCTTTGACTTCTTTGTTCACCCATTGTTTGTTTAGTAGCATGTTGTTTAAGTGCTGTATATTTTTCATTTTTCCAGTTTTCTTCGTATAACTGATTCCTAATCTCATACTAGTGTGGTCAGAAAATTGCTTGGTATGATTTCAATCTTAAATTTGTTGGGGGCACCTGGGTGGCTCAGTTGGTTAAGCGTCTGACTTCAGCTCAGGTCACAATCCTGCAATTTGTGATTTCAGGCCGCGTGTTGGGCTCTTTGCTGACAGCTTAGAACCTGGAGCCTGCTTCAGATTCTGTGTCTCCCTCGCTCTCTGTCCCTCCTCTGCTTGCATTCTCTTTCTCTCTCTGGAAAATAAATAGACATGAAAAAAATATTTAATTTATTGAAACTTGTTTTGTTGTTAAGCCTATGATATGTCCTGGCGAATGTTCCATGGGCACGTGAGAAGAAAGTGTACTTTTGGGTGGAATGTTCTGTATTTATCTATTAAATCTGTTAATATTTTATATATATATATATATATATATATGCGCTTTTGGGTGGAATGTTCTGTATTTATCTATTAAATCCTTCAGGTCAAATGTGTCATTTAAGGCCAATGTTTATGTTTTCTTATTTATTTTCTGTCTGGATGATTTATCCATTGATATAAGTGGGGTTCTAAAGCCCTTTAATATTATTGTATTGCTGTCAATTTTCCCCTTTAGGTCTGTTAATATTTGATATATATATATATATATATATATATGCACTTCTGTGTTGGGTGAAAAAATGTTTACAAGTGCTGTATGTTCTTCTTGGATTGATCCCTTTTTGTTGTGTAATACACTTCTTTGTTTTCACTACAGTCTTTGTTTTGAAGTCTCTTGTTTGATAGATGGGTAGTTACCCCAGTTTTCTTGTGGTTTCCATTTGCATGAACACCTTGTTCCATCCCCTTCCTTTCAGTCTCTGTGTGTCCTTACATCTGATGTGTCAACATATAGTTGGGCCTTGTTTTTTAATCCATTCTGTCTTTCTGTGTCATTTGGTTGGAGGATTTAGTCCATTTTTAGTCCATATAAAGTAATTACTGATGGTTATGTACTGATAGGTATGGTACTGAGAAACACCATTTTGTTACTTGTTTTCTGGCTGTTTTGTGGTTTCTCTCTATTCCTTTTCTTCTTTTGTGGTTTCATGACTTTCTATAGTATTATGCTTACTTAAATCTCTTTCTCATCCTTTCTATGTCTCTTTAGATTTTTGCTTTATGGTTATCATGAAGCTCACATAGAAGAGCGCACGCGTGTGCACACACAGACACACACACACACGTCTACTTTAAATTAACAGCAAGTGAAGTTTGAATGCATTCTAAAACTCTGCAGTTTTACTTCCTCCTATAAGTATGTTTTTCATATTACATTTTATATTTTTATGTCTCCCCTAATTAATAGAATTATTTTTTTTACTTTTTCTTCTTCTTAACCTCTGTACTAGCTTTATAAGTGATTAGTCCACCCCCTTTCCTATATATTTACCCTTACCAGTGAGATTTTTACTTTATGTTTTCTTACTGGTAATTTAGTTCCCTTTCTTTTCAGCTGAAAGCAGTCCCTTTCAACTTCTTGTAGGGCTCTTTTATTGATAGTGAACTTCTTCAGCTTATGCTTGTCTGGAGAACTTTTTATGACTCTTTCGGTTCTCTTTGTGGAGTATTCTTGGTAGAGAATTCTTGGTTGGAAGTTTCTTCTTGTCAGCATTTTGAATATATCATGTTTCTCCCTTCTGGCCTGCACAATTTCTGCTGAGAAATCTGTTGATAATCTTATGGTGTTTCCTTGTATGTAACAAGTTGTTTTCTCTTGCTTTTTAAAAGAATTTCTCTTTTTTTAATTTCTGACATTTTAATTGTAATGTGTGTTAAGTGTTTCTTTTGGTTCTTACTATTCGAAACTCCACAGACTTCCGGGAACTGAATGTCTGTATTCTTCCCCAGGTTAAGGAAGATTTTGGCCATCATTTCTGCAAATATGTTTTCTGCCCCTTTCTTTTTCACTCCTCCTTCTGGGATCCCTATAACGTGAATATTATTTCATTTGGTGTTGTTCTATCAATCCTGGAAGCTATCTTCACCTTTAAAAATGTTTATTTTTATTGTCTTGTACCTCATGTGGGTGAGTTCCATGGCCCTGAATTCCAGATCACTGATCTGTCTTGTGCTTCATTTAAGTCTGCTGTTGAATCCTGCCTATGTATTTTTCAGTCCAGCTATTACATTCTTTAGCTCTGTCATTTGTTTGGTACTTTCTCATATTTTCTGTCTCTTCACTGAAGTTTTCTCTGCATACAACCATCCTTCTCCCAAAGTCAAAGAACATCTTTATGACAATTACTTCGAACTCTGTATCATTATCAAATAAATTACATTTCTCCGTTTCAATTAAGTTTTTTTTTTCTGGGGATTTATCATGTTCTTTCATTTGTAACATGTTCCCATTTCCTCAGTTTGGTTCACTCCGCGTTCATGTCTCTGTATTAGGTACAATATCTTTCTTTCCCATTCCTGAATAGGTGGCCTTGCGTGAGAGTTGTAACTTACTGTTTAATCTTTTCCTCGATTGTCCTTCCTACTGTCTCCCTGATTGCTTCAGATACATTGGGTCCAGAAATGCAGTCACACCTGTCCAGCACAAGCTGGCGCTCAAGGGGTATCCCCTGGGTGGGCCCTGCATGCCCTTGCTGGCTTTGGGGTGCCACAAGGGCAGTGGGTAGACAGAGTGTTTTCCTGCTGCCTCTGGCAGGTCTGTGTGAGTAGTTGGGGGTGGGGAAGCACTCATCTACTACCTCTGGTGGGGCTCCAGTGTGGTGGGATGGGGTGCTTGGGGCTGTGGAAGTAGAACATGGGAATGTGGTGCTCACGGATTGCTTCTGGCAGGGCCATGACCCCTGTGTACAGGGTGGAGAGGGTGGGGGAAGGGGGCAGGCACTAGCTGGAGAGAATGTGTGAAAATTGTGCTTAGCCATGGCAGCACTGACCAGGTAAAGGGAGAACATAAAAATGGTGCCTGCCAACACCGCTATCCCGGGATAGTGTTCCAGGAGATTTTTGCCCCTTTTGCAGTCTCTTTAAGATTAGCGAATGAATTTCCTTTGCTTATGATTTACATTCTTTTCAAACTACTGCTTTTGCACTGGGTCTTGAGGCTAGTGAATCTGCATGCAACCCTTTAAGAGCAGAATCTCCATTCTCCACAGACCTGTGGTTCTCCTGGACATAAGCACAGTTGCTTCTCAAAGCCAGACATTTTGGAGCCTTGTGTTCATCACACAGGTTTTGAGGCTTGGGGTGCCCAATGTGGAACACAAAGCCCTTGTTGCAAAGGGAGAAGTTTCATATGTGTAGATCCCTCACACTTGTGGCTCTCTGCTTGGTGAGGTGATGTCTATGCCTTTTATCTCTTTCTTGTTGTGGCCCTTTTATCCTCTTTTGTGGAGGAGCTGGTCAGCTAGTCCTCAGAGGGAATGGTTTCTGTATGTAGCTATACACTTGTGTCTATGGGAGGAGCTCATTTCAGGATCTTCCTTCGACCCCATTTTGAACCACCTCCCCAACAGTGATTTATTGAGCTCCTACTTCATGCGGCAGTCTCTGCTGTAGGCACCGAGGATACAGTGGAATATAAAACAGACCCTGCTCTCATGGAGCTTGCATTCAGTGTGCGGCCCTCAAGCATAGGTTTAACTTCTCTGGTCCTCAGTGTTACCGTCTGCTTTAATGTGGGCCTTCTCTTATTCATGGATACATAGGAATTGCTCCGCCAGTTTTAAGGTTTTCTTCAGAGGAAGTTGTTCTATATGTAGCTGCTGATTCACTGTGTTCATGGGAGGAGGTGAGTTCAGGATTCTCCTACCTGGCCATCTTGAACTGGAAGCCCTCTCACACTTTTGTATGTACTGTTCCTCCATACTGTTTGTATGTTTGAATTGCCCTTGGACCTATGGGGTGAACATTGTTCATGGTGTTTTCCCTAAAATTTCAAAGGTCAGTTAGCCAGGGAACTTTGGAAGTTTTTTTGCACTGTTTTGTGGCTGTGACCCAGACATCAAAGTGAGAATATAGATCAGCATGGAAATAGAAAACTTGGAATCTTCTGTCAAATTTTCACTGAATATTCAAGAAAACACATTTATTGGTTCAAAAAAATTTGTGACCAGCTTGCTTCTTCTTCATGTGGGACAGTGCAAAAGCGATTGAACTGAATGAAATGCAATTCTTTATTGCTCACTTAGCATAAATTATTGTTTGTATTGGTAAATCGAGAAGCTTTTTGTGAAGGGACTTTAATTTTGACATCTTTATTGCCTTTTCAAATAAAGCTCATTTAAACATGTGCATGTGTTGGTCATTTTTAAATATTTTCAATGGCTCAGACTGCATATATAAGCACACACTACTATTTTTCACATGCTTCAGTCATTTAGACTTCATGCATAGTACAATAAAGTAATGGTGTAGAAATCCACTTTCTTGTAATATAGAGAACATTTTAATATACTAGAAATTATATTGTATAATCTTGCTGGGGCATATAACTGAGATTTCAATTTATATTAATGCTATAGTTTATTTCAGGTAAATTAAAAATTCCAGTGTGATATTTTTCATGATAAATGTTCGCATTAAAGATTTCATGATTGGTACAAAGCCCAGTAGCAAAATGCTATCGGCTATTTTCTATAAGCTATCACCAATTTAGCGTATTTTCTGAAGTTCTGTGCAATTCTTTTGATACAGTTATGTGCTTTTATTTAGTATCATATCTTGTTTCATAGGTGATTTGAACAAGCATGTATATAACATGTATATTTAAGTATATATGCACACACACATATACATACTTTTATAGAGAGGGAGAAGGGGAGAGAGTGAGTTTTCAACCAAGGGAGTAGGGACCCCAGTTTCTTCCAATTCACTGCTCTCCATTTAAGGCAGTTGTTCATAGTCCTCAGTCTTCATGATCCAAGATGGCGGTAGTGGGAGGGTTGGAGAGGTAGTGAAAATGATGGATGAAGAGGTAAAGAAAATTTCTTTAAGGAACTTTTTTGGAAGTTGCAACAGCACATTTGGGGTTACCTGATATTGGCAAGAACCCATTCACATGATCATACTAAAGGTTTCTGGGAAATGGACTTTTTCTGGGTAGCCATGTATCCAGCTAAAAATTATTACGACAGAAGCAGAGTACAGATACATGGGGCAAACTGTGAGCTATGCTATAAAATAATATATTGTAGAATAAGAGTCACAACAAGAAATTCATGTCCTATACTAGTGCACAGTTTCTATAGGTGGACCAGAAATGTTATTTTAAGCCTATTATTGACCAAAGAGAAAATAACATTATGATAAGATAGAGCATCCATAGCCATAATAGATAACCAGTTCAATAGAAACGTAGCTTCCTTTAGTTCCGGGCCTGATAGTGTTTTCCACTGGCATACATTCAGCGTTCCCAGCAATAGGTGTAATAGGTGACTCTAATGTTTCAGGGGGTTAAGTAATGTCTCTCAGTGTATGCCAATGGGAAGTTCATCAGTAGCAACTCCGGAAGAATAAGAAACAAGGCAGCTGGGATACATAGATACAGGAGGGTGCAGCTTGATATAGCGTAATGTCTGTTACAGAGGAAGAATTTTGCCGTGATGGTGAGGGAGGGGGGTGTTGGGAGAAGAGAAGACTGTAATCATGGAAAAGTATATTGGACTTTACCTGCGAAACCTGTAAAAATACAGACGTTCTGCCACACTGACCCTTTCCTCATACCCCCTTATTAAGTTGGAAGACCTGAGGCCCAGCCTCACTACCTGTGTTTTTTAAAGAATACATTGGTTATTTTGATACATGATGTGGTTGAGAATCATTGGTATAGATGTCAGAAATTTCATCTCCCCATTATAAGAAGGGACAGAAACCAATTCTTTGAATACCAAAAACTACCAAAACTCAACCAATATTAAATAGAAAACCTGGATAGTCAGTCCTATAACCATTTAAGGACTTGAGTTAATAATTACAAAGCTCCATAGAGTGAAATCTTCAGGATCTCATGGTTTCTCTGGAAAGTTCTTCAAAGCACTTAAAGAAGATCTCTTTATTTTCCCTGTCCTCATGTCCTTCAAATTGTAACTGAAATATTTTGTCAAATTCCTACCCTGAATTAATCTGGGCTAATGATTCTGTGGTTAATACAAGGATTTTCAGGTTGTATTGCACTGAGTTTCTGCTTATCTGAGGAGCCCCTCAAGAAGCAATTACATGTGGTGGCAAAAGAATATAAAAAAAAAAAAGTCTCCAGAAACCATAACCGTACTTTCCCTACAGTAGCTTGCTGGACGTTCTTTGATGGGGGGCACTGTTCGAACAATTGAGAATAAAAAAGTTTCTAAAGCCAAGTGGTTGATGTATTATCCTACTCAAGTGATATTATGTTAAAAGGGAGGAATTCATTTTCTTATGAAGAGACTGTACTCTTGATTTGTCTTGAAAGAAACACTAGGAATACAAGAGGGACTCTCTTCTCAAATTTTATTAAATCTAAGGAGAAGACTGGCATACTAAGATAAATAAAACATATTCTACAATTCTTGCAACATGATTCTCTGTTAGTACAAAATAGTCAGTTAAAAAGTATAACATATTGAGGCACTTGGGTGGCTCAGTTGGTTACGTATCTGACTTCAGTTCAGGTCATGATCTCCCAGTCTCTGAGTTCAAGCCCTGTGCCAGGCTCTGTGCTGACAGCTCAGAGCCTAGAACCTACTTCGGATTCTGTGTCCCCCTCTCTCGGCCCCTCCATGCTCATGTTTGCGCTCTCTCTCTCTCTCTCTCTCTCTCTCAAAAATAAGTTAACATTAAAAAATAAAGTTTAACATATTGTTGTCAAATATGTTGAGGCATAAACAAAACTAGGCAAAATGAGTTCAAAACATTATTCAAGCACTTTAATTTTTTTGGCTATCTCTATATAACTTGTTAATTAATGTTTGTAAAATGGAGAGAAAGCTTACAGCCATTTCAAAAATAAAAAAAGATAGTTTGATATTTATTGTGTAAAACAAATAAAGAAAAATTAAAGGATATGTTGGTGACTTTTATCCATTAAGTAAAAATTAACAAGTATATGTTCCTGAACTAAAAAATTTTTATGAAATGACATTAGGCATGCAGCAATATGTAGCAATATGCATAGTGTTTAAGAATATGGATTTTCAGGGGCTCCTGGGTGGCTCAGTCAGTTAAATGTCTGACCGTTAGTTTTGGCTCAGGTCATTATCTCTAGGTTCATGAGTTCGAGCCCCAGGTTATGCTCTGTGCTGCTGGTGCAGGGCCTACTTGGGATTTTCTCTCTCCCTCTCAGCCCTTCCCAGATTTGCATGTTTTCTCTCACTCTCTCTCAAAATAAATTAATTAAAAAAAGAATATGGATTTTCGGGGGCACATGCATGGGTGCATGGGTGGCTCAGTTGGTTAAGCATCTGATTCTTGATTTTGGCTAAGGTCGTGATCTCATGGTTCATGAGACTGAGCCAGTGTGGGGGATTCTGTGAGCCTACACTTGGGATTCTCTCTCTCCACCCCCTCTGCTCTTTCCCTGATCTCTCTCTCTCAAAATAAATAAATAAACATTAAAAAAAAAAGAATATGGATTTTTGAACCAAATTGCCTGGATTCACCTCTCACAGCTGCACTCCTTACTAGCTGTGTGGCCTTGGACAAGATACTCTACCGCCTGTTCATATAATATTTTTCATCTTGTGAAGCTTGAATAAGATATGTAAAGCATTTTTAGAGTGACTAACAATTGGTAAATTCTTTATTTTCAATGCTTTTTAATATTCATTTATTCTTGGGGGGGGGAGAGAGAGAGAGAGAATATGAGTGGGGGAGGAGCAGAGAGAGGGAGACACAGGATCCGAAGCAGGCTCCAGGCTCTCAGCTGTCAGCATAGAGCCCGATGTGGGGCTCGAACTCGTGAGCTCTGAGATCATGACATGAGCTGAAGTTGGACACTTAACTGACTGAGCCATGCAGGTGTCCCTAATTGGTAAATTCTTTATAAATGTTAGTCATAATTATTGTTTTGTTATTGTTGTTAATAATTACCATTCATCACTTGACTGTTGATGAATTAGGGCCAAGTTTGCTACTCTGTGCATTTATGTGCAAAGAAAGTACCAGGTGTAGTTTAAATGTGATTTTAAGAAATAGTAGATTATGATTTCTGAGGTTTTCTTGGTACTATCAACAATCTATAGACAAATTAATAAACCCAAAGTTGATAAAATTAATATATAGTTCTTTTTAGTAGAATTTTAAATACTCTTTGAGTAGTGATATGCTCAGTTTTATGGCATTATTGATAATTGCCAGTAATAAAATTCCAATGCAATTTAATTCACATTTCCCCCCCGTTTTGTTAACTTCTGAATCACAGGGATTTCATGATAAAGTAAACATGATATACAGATTTAAAAACTTAATCGGAGTAATTGATATTATCTTTCCCTATTACCCATTATAAAGCTCATTAGAAAACATTAATAATTTAGCTTTTTGAGTGTGTATGGTTTTTTCACGCTAAAATTAAAGTTCCTGGAGACCAAGCACTAGAATTTATACTGTATGGAAGTTACTTCTGTGTCTTGGACTAAAATTACACCGAAGCTTTAATAATACATATTAAATTCATTGGAAGACAGTTAATAGTTTTGAATTTCCCAAAACCTTGTTGAACATAAGAGATTTCTCCACTGTAATTTACTAGATGTACTTTATGATGATATTGAAGATGATGGTAAGATGCAATCCACTGGTAAAAGCTGTTCTGCTGGAGGGAAATGTGTTTTCTAGACTCCCTTTGTCCCACCTTCCCAGAAGATGCTCTCC
Source organism: Cryptoprocta ferox (assembly GCA_028646485.1). Lineage (NCBI taxonomy): Eukaryota > Metazoa > Chordata > Mammalia > Carnivora > Eupleridae > Cryptoprocta > Cryptoprocta ferox. The sequence continues at coordinate 126,133,105 of CM053571.1, forward strand.
AATTCAAATATATATTTCTGTAACTGCCGTGGAAAAGAGTCCTGATTTGCAGAGGCAAAGGGGCAAGAGAAATGAGAGCGCCTGGTATTCTGGTGTAGTTGGAAAAGCATGGAGCCTGTCACCAGATGTGTCATCTAGCTCTTGCTCTGATACGTGTCAGATGTTTTCCTGAATCTCTTAAGATTCTGTGCTTCCTCCCCATTATTTTGCTTATATGGCTATTTATATTAATATTAAGAGAAATTACGTACATCCTGGTATAGGTTCTGTATCACTGGGTTTTATTCACTGATTTATCAAAGGATATGGTGCCATGTTCATGAGCAATATTGGTCTATCATTTTTTTGGTATTATAGTAATACTGATTTCATAAAATGCGCTTCTCCTCCTTTTTAATGGAAGAGAAATGTTGGATTGATAGTCTTTTTCCCTCAAAGTGTGATGTGATTCATCAGCTAAATTTTGTCCTAGGCTCTTTTTTGCGGATAGGATTTAATTATGTTCAGATAAACCCTATTTTCTTCTTCTTCTTCTTCTTTCTTCTTCTTCTTCTTCTTCTTCTTCTTCTTCTTCTTCTTCTTCTTCTTCTTCTTCTTCTTTCTTCTTCTTCTTTCTTCTTCTTTCTTCTTCTTCTTCTTTCTTACTCTTCTTCTCCTCCTCCTCCCCCTCCTCCTCCCCCTCCTCCTCCTCCTCCTCCTCCTCCTCCTTCTTCTTTTTCTTCTTCTTCTTCTTCTTCTTCTTCTTCTTGAGGGAGGGAGGGAGAATGTATGCACCTGCCTATGCAAGAAGGGGAGGGGCAGAGACAGAGAGAAAGAGATAGGGAGAATCTCAAGCAGGCTCCCCGCTCAGCATGGAGCATGATGTGGGGCTGGATCTCACAACTGTGAGATCATGATCTGAGCTGAAATCAAGATTGGGATGCTTAACTGACTGAGTCACCCATACTCCCCTAAATCCTATTATATTCTTTAAAAAAAAAACCTTCTCTTTATTTTTGAGAAAAGGAAAGAGTGCATGAGTTGGGGAGGGGCAGAGAGAGAAGGAAAGAGAGGATCCAAAGCAGGCTCTGCACTGACAGTGGAGAGCCGGATGGCGGGGGGGGGGGGGGCGCTAAAACTCACAAACTGTGAAATCATGACCTGAACTGAAGTCGAATGCTCAACTGACTGAGCCACCCAGGCGCCCCCAACTCAATTATCTTTTTAATGTCTGCACAACATGTAGTGATAGCCTCATTTCATTTCTCATGTTGGCAATTTGCATCTCATTTTTATTTTTTTCAATCAGTGTAAATGGAGACTATCAATTTTACTGATACTTTCAAAGACATAGTTTTTTGTGTCACCGTCTTTTTCACTTTTCTTTGTCTTTTACTGGCTTCTCTTTGTTATTTCTCTTTTACTTTCTATAAATTAAATTTCTTTTTGTAGGTTCTTATAGTAGAAACTTAGAGAATTGATTTTAGACCTTCTAAAATTTTCAAATGTAAGCACTTAAAGGTATGTGTATACCTACTCTGCTTTAGCTGAAGCCCATCACTTTTGATAAGCTGTTTTCATTTGCATTCAATTCAAATATATTCTAAATTACCCTTGTGTTTCCTTTTTGACTCATGGCTTATTTATAAGCATGTTGTTTAATTTCAAATATTTTGTGGATTCTCCAGATATCTGTTTGTTCCTGACTTCTAATTTAATTCTTTTGTGCTAAGAGAATATACTTTCTATGATCTTGTTTCTTTAAATTTTTTTATGGTCCTGCATATGGTCCTACTTGGAGACTCTTCCATATGCCCTTGAAAATAATGCGTATTCTGCTCTTGTTTGGTGAACTGTTCTATGAATATTACCTAGGTCAACTTGCTTGATAATGAGTTGAGGTCTTTTATACCCTTAATCTTGTTCTATCAATATGGTAGAGAAGTGGTAACATGCCTAACTTAAAATGTGATTTGCCTATTATTTCTTTCAGCTCTGTTGCGTTTTTGCTTTATTTAATTAGGAGCGTGTACACGTAGGATTGTTATGTTTTCTTGATTAAATAAGCCTTAAGCATTGTAAAATGTCCCTCTTTGTGCTTGGAAGTATTTCTCACCTTGAATTCTGCTTATTCTCTCTACTCTAATGGGATGGAATCATAATATCTCCCATACCTGTAAGAGTAAAAGGATTTGTTTTGCTTTTTGCTTAGTCTTTCATTTAAACAAATGATTTTTAAGTTTACTTATTTTGAGTGTGTGTGTGTGTGTGTGTGTGTGAGTGAGAGAGAGAGAGAGAACGCACGCATACAAGCAAGTGGGGGAGGGGAGAGAGAGAAGGAGAGAGAGAATCCCAAGCGGGCTCCACACTGTCAGCAAAGAGCGTGACACAGGGCTCCATCTCATGAACCATGAGATCATGACCTGAGCTGAAACCAAAAGTCAGACACTTAACTGACTGAGCCACCCAGGTACCCATAAAAAATGATTTTTAAAGTTTATTTAACACAATATTTATCCCTGCCTCTTTTGGAAAATATACACTTTAGTTTAGACTTTAGAATTTTACTGTGTATGTATTGCGTTTTGACATCTGTATCATCCTTCTGAATATTACATAAAATTTAAAATCATTTAACCCCGGTTTCTTTTCTAATCACTTACATGAGGTTGTTTTCAAGTGCTTTATCTCATTTTGATATTTTTACATCAAAATTTGACCTATTGCTTTCATTGTTTTCCAATATTTACCCTCCCTGTAGCTTTTTCTTTACTTTATGTTTCTGCTAACATCCCAGATTTTTCTTCTAGGATCATTTGCCTACTTCCTAGAAAACAGCTTTTAGTATTTCATACATAGCAGGGGTCTTTAGATGATAAACTTACAATTTTTGTTTACCTGAAAATGTCTTTAATCAGCACTCTTTAAAAAATTTTTCTTATGATTTTTTAAAATTTAAATTCAAGTTAGTTAACATACAGTGTAGTCATGACTTTAGGAGTAGAACCCGGTGATTCATCACGTACATATAACACCCAGTGCTTATCCCAACACACGCCCTCCTTAATGCCCATCACTCATTTAACCCATCCCTCCAACCACCACCCCTCCAGCAAACCTCAGTTTGTTCTCTGTGTTTAAGAGTTTCTTGTGGTTTGCTTCCCTCTCTGTTTTAATCTTATTTTTCCTTCCCTTTTCTCATTTTTGATGGCAGTTTCAGGGGCATGCAATTCTGGGTTGACCACTGTGTTCTCTCAGAGTTTGAAGATGTCATTCCACTCATTTAAAGATTCTATTGTTCCTGTTGAGAATTCATTATATTATTACTTATTAAGTAATCCATGCTTACTGCAGGTCCTTTTAAGGCCTTCTGTTTGTATGGGTTTTTTCCCCGGTCTCACAAGGATGTGTTTAACATTGAATCATATTTATTTTTTATTTAACTCTTCTTTCACCTGTTGCCACTTTATCACTTTCTCTCTTAAAGTATATTTCATGTTTCCGTTTTCTTGTCTGTTTCCTTCGAGATGAGGACTTAAGATTTGCATTCCTATCTAATTTCTATTTCACCTGTATCTAATCTTCTACTTAGTTTCTCTCTTGGAGTTTAAGTTCAGAGTTTATAAATTTTATTAAATTTTTTTCTACCTGGACGTTTTGGATACTGTCATGTTTCCAATCTCCTCTTTTATTTTTAAATCTTATTAAATGCATTTGTCTTAAGTCCTGTTTTTAGTAACATCTATCTTGAACTCTTTGTGAGTCTGTTTCAGATGGTTGGTGATTGTTTCTCCTCACACTGGCTTATGATATGTTTTGAATGTTGATTGTGAGCTAATATTGGATAGAAGGTCACTTGTGTGATTTTTTTGAGGCTGAGGATAAGTCTTTGTTCCTGAAGCAGGTATAATTTTGCTCCAGCCAGACACCTGTGTGGTTTCAAGTGTAGTTTTCAGCTTGGTCTCAAGGACTGCCTAGATACTGGGGACAGTCAAAAACATCTATATGATGTATAGCTAATATCAGTTAATCATCAAGGAATTTTACTTTACTCCGACTTATATCTAAGGTCTAAACACACAATGATTTTTTTTTTTTTTGCTGATTTTGAAAAAAAAAGTGCATTTTATTCTTTTGAATAGTATTCTTGGCTCCAGCTTTATGAGCTTTTGTCTCTTGTATAACTCTGTACAACTTCAAAGGTCCAAGGTTGACTCTGGTCTTCTTCACTAGAAAGCCCTTGGCTAAAGCTTCCCAGCTGGCCCTTTATGGTACAAGGGTATATTTTAATCGGCTTAGAGTGTTCTGAGCTGTTGATCCCCTTAACCCTCAAGTCAGCCAGAATTGGACTGAGTGTCTTAATCAACTCTGGCTGCTCTAATAAGATACCTTAAAATGAGTAGCTCCAACAACAAACATGTATTTCTCATATTCCTGGAGGTTGGAAGTTACTAGATCAGGGTACCAGCATGGTCAGGTTTTTGTGAGAACCCTCCTCTTGGTTTATAGAAAGCTATCATCTTTCTGTGTTTTCACATTGCTGCAAGAAAACTAAGTAGCACTCTGACTTCTTCTTTTATTGGACCTTAATACTCCTGATAAGGGCTCTACTCCCAGGACCTAATTACTTCCCAAAGGCCCTACCTCCAAATGCCATCACACTGGGATTAGGGCTTTAGCATATACGTTTTGGGTGTTTACAGGCATTAATTCTACTGCATTTGGTAAGCCCAAGTGGCCAGGATGGTTGCTTTTATCAGTAAGTAGCCAATCATTTATCACAGCAAATAAATATAATTAATTGTTGCTTGTGTCATGAAGTAGGAGAGTTGGGAAACATTGATTTATTCCACCTGCTAAATCTCAGTGGATTTAGCAGCTTCACTGCTGGATTTTCTTTCTGTTCCTTTCCTGACCTCAGTGGGTTCTGCATACATGCTGTAAAGGCTCCTCTCATTGTAAAAATTAGTCTATGTATGTGCATGTTCTTACTTTAATTTTCAATTTACTGTTTAATAATCACTTTTAAATACTGTATAGCAGTAATGTTTCAGAATTTAAGGTCCACAAAATTTTCTAAAAATAGAAGTGCCACATACATTTTTCAAATACGTTCGTTATGCACACATCAGCATATCACATCTGACAGTACAGCTTACACATCCTTACAATTGCCAGGAAAGTGCTCCCACAGAATCTGCAACCACAGGTACACAAACAGGGGTTCTCAGTCTCAAAATTGAGTGTCCAGCTAAGAACAATCTATTTGTGTTTCTTCTGTGACTTCCTTTCTCCCTTAGGTATTTTCTACATGAGTTATTTTCATTGTTCACATCTCTGTGAATTGAAATTAAATTAATGTGGCTTCTTACTCAATGTACAAATAACACCATTACAAAAGATTAAAATCTCAGCCTAAGGAGAATAGCATTTATAAAGAAATTTAAAAAACATATGGTATCTGTCTTTCTCTGCCTGACTTATTTCACTTAGCATAATACCCTGCAGTTCTATCCACATTGCTACAAATAGCAGGATTTCCTTCATTCTCATTGCCAAGTAGTATTCCATTGTATATATAAACCACATCTTCTTTATCCATTTGTCAGTTGAGGGACATTTAGGCTCTTTCCACAATTTGGCTATTGTTGAAAGTGCTGCTATAAACCCTGGGGGTACGTGTGCCCCTATGCATCAGCAGTCCTGTATCCCTTCAGTAAATTCCTAGCAGTGCTTTTGCTGGGTCATAGAGTAGTTCCATTTTTTTAATTTTTTGAGGACTTAACAGAAGACCATGGGGGAAGGAAAGGGGGAAAAATAGTTACAAACAGAGAGAGAGGGAAGCAAACCATAAGAGACTCTTAAATACAGAGAACAAACTGAGGGTTGATGATGGGAGGGTGGAAGAGAGGGGCAAGTGGGTGTTGGGCATTGAGGAGGGGATTTGTTGGGATGAACACTGGGTGTTGTATGGAAGCCAATTTGACAATAATTTATATTTTAAAAATACTCAATTTAGAAAAAAAAAGAAATTCAAAAAACCGTGGAGCTCTTTCTGAAAGACTAAATACATATAATATGTGAAATATAATGTAAACTGAATTTTGATCATGAGAAAATGGTGGTCACATCACAGTAAATAAGTGAAAATTAAACATTCCCTGCCACTATATGACATTTCTTTCTGGTCCAACAGGTTTCAAACTCATATAGTGTAACTGAATCACCAATTTGCTTAGAGAAAAATACTGACACAAGATTAAGACTATCCATTTGTCTCCTGATTTAAGGTATAGAATAAAACAGTATTTTGATTGAAACACAAATGACTTAAGAAATGAGGTAACCTAACAAAGCCTTGCATTTCAGAGATGATAAAATTGAGTCTTACAGCGTTTAAATGACTTTTCCAGGATTACACATTTAGTTAGTAGCAATCCAGGTCTCCTGTGACTGTGACTAAATCCAGGTCTCCTGATTCCATCCTCAATATGGAGCACTGTTCATTCATTCACTCCTCTACTTATTTGTTGATTCATTCAGAAGCATTTTGGCATATGTAATGTGTTAAGGACTAAGTTAGTTAATTAAAATAATTAAAATCAACATGTGTACTGAAGCAGTAGCTCTGTCATTGCTATACCATGGGACTACTACTACTGTTGCTATACATGGGAATGAAGAAGTACTTAGCACAAATTAGGAAAAAAGTGGTCAATAAACAAGGGATATTTGAACCAAAACTTGAAGAATGGAGTGAAAACATGAAGGAGACCAGACCACAGTGAAAGGAAGGAATGCACAGAGATCTAGATGCAGAAAGGGAATGTATTTGGTTCATGGCAGGGAGACCTTGGACATGGGAATGATAATTTGGATACAGTTGAAACAGGCCTTTAATGACATGGTAAAGAGCATGAACATTCACATTGGTGTTTGATGGAGCTCATTAACCTTTGGATACCATAAGGCTCTTTAGGACCTTGGCAGGGGGGATATAATTTACTTGTTAATTAGAAAAATAATAGAGGCTGACAACATGTAGGATGAATTAAGGGGAAGGGAAAAGCTAGCAAAGCATTCTAGATGAAAGATAAGGAATATATGAATCACGGCAGTGTGATAGGATGGGGAGAGATATTTGAGAACTATTGGTTACAAACAATACAGGTTGAGGACTATAGACAAAAGAGGATTGACCATAATGAACCTATGATTTCTCTTTGGTCCCTTTGTGTAATGTAATAAGTGGTTATTGGGATCAGAGGCACAGGGAGTTCTAGACATGTTGAATTTTAGATATCTAAGGGGCTTTCTGGTGGAGAAATACGTTAAGCAGTTATATACATAGGGAGTCTAAAGTTCTGGAAAGACAAGGAGAATGCAGACTTTGCCTTGACTAAGAATTCAGCTGCATATTGAGACCATGAGTGAGAACATGTGTTTATTGATGATGAAAGTGTAGATTAAGAGGACTAAAGACAGATCATCATAGTTTGGCTTTTATTGTCAAGGATCTATTTTCCACTCCAGTAGGATTGTTTGAGGTTTCAGGATGTTATAGAAAGTATGGAGAGCTTGAACTCAAGGCTTAACTTCACCATATGTAGCTAGTGGCATTACTTCAAATTTTGACCCTAAATTTACATAGGAGAAACTTACTCTCTGTGGTCAGTGGGATATATCCTCCCACAGCATTAGTATTCTTCAGGCAGTTTGCTCATCAAGCGCTAGGCAAATTCCCCTCTTGCAAGAACACCTTGCACAGTGCCCAGAGGATGGTCTTCCACATGTCCACACATGTATGGATTATACATAGCAGTCATTTCTTAGGGAGCAAGGTCATTACCTTGCCCTCGTGAATTTTGTGGTTTGTGACTCCTCTAGTTCTTTGGAAAAGATTCTCTATGGTAAATATCTAGTATCATTCAATTCTGATCCAGCTGCCACCAAACTATCTAGTTCTTGCTACACCTTGGCTTATTACTTTTGTATCCCATTGCCCAAGTCCTGTACAATTTCAGTTACTTAGGATATCATATTGGACAATATAATGTACCAAATTACTTATGGCCTAACAACTCATTATGCGTTAATCTCCATGGACTTCACAAATGAGTTTTAAATTTTTGTTCCTACACACTTATTCCTATGACTCATAAAATTATTATCTATTACTTTGGACATGAACCCCAGAAGGCCTTCTGTATTATATTTCTTGTAAAGGGAACTCTCACTGCATGATTTTTACTAGAGGGATAGGGATTTTCCACAGTGGTACTCACCTCTTTTTAATAATTTGAAAAGAATTTTCTGCTTTTTTTTCTTTTCTGCCACTGTGGATGGGCCTTTCTTACTTATTAAAAAAATGCACATGTAAATTTATATTATAGCAACAAAATAGGATATAAGACAGTTATGATATAGTTAACTTTGTTATTATGTAAATTATATGACCATATAAGTTGTAGTATTATAATTTCTTGTTTTCTAAAAGGACTTTTCATACCAAAATTGGGTATTATCCAGTTGTTTTCCTCTGTCAACCATTTGAAAGAAAAATTAAGGGAACATAAAGCACAAGATATCAAAGAAAAAAAGAAATGGTTCCAACTGTACTTATTTGATTTACATTTTCTGTTATAGAATCTATTTCATTTTTATCTCAAGGGCTAATGTATGTGAAATCAGAGTTAATGGAAGAAATAATACCTTATACACATTAGGAATTGTAGCCATTCTATCTTGGTAAAATATTCATAAAAATACAATATAGATTATACTCTGCTACTTTCATACTATTACATTAAAGATTGAAGGTATGTAAATCTCATTTACATATTTTCCCAAGAAGATGAATGCACCTCGTCTGATGGAGAGAATGCTGAACAAATTCCTGCATTAAATTTCATCTCACAGTAGTCAATTAAGTTACTGGAACTGTTGCAGGCACATTAGCCAAATGTTTTATCTCCAGGCAGCTCTCCTTATAGATCTATAGTATATCTGATTTTCTATAATTTTCCTTATTGCCTCCATTAAAAATAGGGTTATTGTTAATATCCTGGAATGAAATGCAATGCAAGAGTTCAGGGCAAAAATATATTTCTAATTGAATGAAGTTTTAACTTAATTTTCTGGTATCTGGTATCCATTAAAACATGATTGCAAATGGTATATAACTTGTATGGGTATATATTCAGGTGTGTGTAGTTTTTGAGAAATAGCTTATAGATTATTGAACTTAAAAACACTTCCCTTCTTTTAAATGCCTCCTGACCTTAACAATTAAGGAAAATAATAGTCTTAGATCTCACTGCATTAAAAAATCCAAATAACTGAAGATCATGTTCACAATGTGCTAGTTTGATTCCTTTTCCTCAGTAACTGTAAAAATAAATGAAAATTTGATGTTAAAATTAGGCCTAATCAACTTGTACAATATTGTGAGGTATATAACATCTGATATTATTTGACAGATGAAAGTGTGTGTGTGTGTGGGGGGGGGTGGGTGATATGTAGTCTACTTGACTGAGAGATAGAGATGGTAAGGAAGATTGTGTTAAGGAACATTGGCATAAAGTCAGAATAGCTGAATGGTTCTATCCTTAGCATATCTGCTAAGGTTTATATGATTACAACCCAGGTGCCATATTATCTTATTTATGTCTCTTAATTTTCATAACTCTGATTTTTATCATATAGTTTCATTTGTCATGTTTTGAGTTTATATAATATAGGGCTGAGGAAGTAATAACTTGGGATTTTTATCTGCTATTTAATTCAGATAAAGGTCCTGATCCCGGCTTTGTTCTCCTTATGTACTTTGTGCTTTCAATAAACTTTATTGGTCTGCTGGGGAAATCCTTATAAAGTCAGGGAACCCTCAACCTCAGTTGACCAGAAGGTTCATATAGTAGGACCCTTTGGTACACATGAATGTCTAACAATCTAGAGGATTGCTTGTATAATGAAATTCCATTAAGGTTTTCAATGTTTCTCCAAAAGTTAAAAGAATGTATACCATGTCTTCAATAATTAGAATCTTACCATGTTCCAGAAATAAATTTGTTTATAGGACCTAAGATATGTTACTAAATCTTTTGGCAGCAATTACTAGTATCAGAAATGAAAGAGGAAACATTGCTACAGATCACATGGACATTACAAGGATAATAAAAGAATATTATAAACAACTCTGTTCCTCAAAACTTGATGACTTAGATGAACTGGACCAATTTCTTGAAAGTCAGAATCTTCCAAAACTCATATAAGAAATAGACAATGTGAATAGGCCTATATATATATTAAAGAAATGGGATCAATAACTAATAACTTTCTAAAACAGAAAGCATTAGGATCAGATGGGTTCACTGGTGAATTCTACCAAACATTCAAGGAAGACATTATACCAATTCTCTACAGTCTCTGCCAGAATGCAGAAGTCCATCCCAACTCATTCTTTGAGGTTAGCATTACACGAATATCAATACAACAGAGATATTGCAAGAAAACTTAAGATCAGTATTACTCTGAACATAGATGCAAAAGTCCTCAACAAAACATTAGAAGAGTATTAGAAAACATTGTAATCCAACAGTATATAAAAAGAAATCTACACCCTGGCCAAGTGGAGTTTATCCCAGGTAGGCAAGCCTGGATCAACATTCAAAAATCAATTAATATAATCCATCACATCCACAGGCTAAAAACAAAAATGACATGATGAAATTAATAGATGCAGAAAAAACGTTTGACAAAGTTCAACACTCATTCATGAAAAAAACTCTCAGCAAACTACGAATAGAAGGGAACTTCTTCAGCTTGATAAACAACATCTACACAATAACCTATGATACCTAGACTGGTATCATAACAAATGGTGAGAAAATGGAAAATTTCCTGCTAAGACCAGCAACAAGGCAAGGATGTACTTTCTCACTATTTCCTTTCAACATTGTACTAGAAATCCTAGTTTCTAAAATAAGATAAAGGTACACTAAGACCAAAAAATGACCAAGGAATAGGTATCATGATGAGATTTGCTTCCTAGATGTATCATTCCAGCAGAAGTATTGGAAACCATATTAAAATGAGCAAAAAGATTGTTATCATCATCACAGTATAATCTTCAAAAGTTAGAAACACAATTCATTGAAATTCTCATAGAAGGAATAAAGGTCAAAGTTTTTTAACAAGTGAGTTAATGAGCAATTCAGCAAGATCTTAAAATGGATTCAATCAGTGTTCTAAAACTGAGTGTGTTTTATCTTTTTCTTTCTGTCTTCTTTTTTAATTTGGAGACTAGTCTGCTTAACTTCCTACTAGACAAAAAGTCTACCCTTTGTTTACATCTATCAGTCTATCTATATATTTTTACAGAAATTCTTTGTGTCTCTACTGGGTGTAAGTTTACATGTCACCATATACTGTCCTTGAGTCTTATCCCTTAAGTTTACAGCAAAGCTAAAAAAATTAAATAATTTTTGGAGGAGCTTATTAATATTTCAGTAGGATACTGAAAGGATGTACAGGTCTCTTTTGTGTTTTATTCTTAAATATTGGACAGTTTTCCTTAACACAATAGCCCAGAATATAGGTGACCATTGCCCACTATAGTGAGAAATTAATTAAAGAGATATTTGGATTGTAGAAGCTACTGGACATAGAGAATTGTAGAACTTGGGATATAATCAAGATAAATCTTGGGATTCTGGATTAAGAAACAAAATAGTCAGTATTATAACTTCACCAGAAAGGAGAGCAGGCAGAATTTATGTAAGTGGAGAACTGACTAATTAAAAATGTTTATCATCCAGAAAAATCTTGAGGAGAGCTCTGGATTTTCCATAGTACATGGGATGGATGCTTGGTCTAGTCTCTTTTCTAAATATTAGAGGAAAAATAGTGACCCCAGAAATCTGGGTACCTTGTAGACAACTAGATTATAGCAGTATGAGTTATATCATAACAGACATGTACCATTCCCATCATAATGGTGGTGTGAGGAGAAAAGGAGGGGAAAATATGAGTAACTACGCCACAAACATTGCTAGAAAACTTACCTTTATTAGTCCTTAAAAATACCCTGGTAAGTTACAGTTTTATAAAAGACATTTTAGTGTATGTTGAACAGATGAAGAGAGATAGGATGGATGCAAAAGCCACAATTCCACTTCAAGCACATTCTTTAAAAACAAAACAAAACAAAACCCTTTGCTAATGCTGCTGCCTTCATGATAGTTGAGTATGTGTGGCTTCTTGCTGACAGACTTGCCTTGTATACAGGGCACACAGATGTATTAAGAATGTGCACAAATTAAAAATAAAAGATTAAACAATTTGGTAAACATTGGCCTTTAACAGATGACAGAAGCATAAAAGCACTTACAAAACAATTGTTTTGAGTGGGTTATTTTCCTAGTGAAGGCATGCCAAGCTGAAAGGATGGACAAACTTGACTGGAGGTCTGAAGTGAAAGCCATAAGAATAAGCTGAAAACAGCCAACAGTCCACAGAAAGCAGACACACGGGGATTTAATTCCCAGAGGCTCAAGAGACAGACAAATTTTATAGCTATTTTGTTTTTCACAATGAATTGAGCCTTTCACTGAGGCCATCAAGCAAATATTTTGCATCCATGAAGGGCCGTGTGGCATAATTATTGAAATGTAATCATATGGTTTAATCTCAGACATGACAGCATTAAAAATAACTATCAAAAATATTTAGGGCTGAATGAAAACAAGATGCTGTACACAGAAATAATTCTTGTTCCAGTCCTCAAGATGCTAGAGAAATCTAGTTTTTTCTTTTTAATAGAATGTTTGCATTTCTAACCACTGTGCTTAATATCGTCCTGGACAAACACTAAGCCTAAATAAAGCATTTGTTGCGGGGACTATAGGATGAGCTTAATAGCAAAGGGTATGCTTACTGCCTGGCTCCTCTTCTTACTAAATTCAATAAACATGGGAGTATCATCACAATGTAAAGTTAAGAATTCTTTTGCCAGAGAAGTGCGCATACATAAAAAAATAGCATAATCTGAAAATGAAAAATAGATGGATCCACACTAATGTTGAGGTAATTGAATATAAAGATAAACATTCTGCTATAGGTACAAAAATAATAACTGACTTGTGCTGAAATCTTAAAGACACCCATACAAAGTCAGTGAGACACAGGGAAAAAATCAAAGCAAAACGAGGCACATAATTAATATTGGGTTCCTTTTTCTGGAATGTTCACCGGGGATTATTGTGCTTAATAGAAGTAGTTATTTCTACTTCTTGTAAGCTAATTTTATTGGCAAATGGAAAAAGAAGCCAAGTCTCAGGTACACTGGTATATGTAGATAAACCAATGTGGATATTATGGACAAGATGTTTTTACGCTTATCTTTCTAAATGATATATATTGTGTATTAATATATTTTTGTAGTTATTTTTAATACTCTGCCTTTTAACTTTTATATGAGAATTAAAAGTGGTTTACACACAACTGTTAACACTATGACGGTATTCTGTATCTGTCTATATATTTGCCTTTACCATGGAATTGTATACTTTTATGCTTTACTGTGCTTTATCACCCTTTCAGTTTTATGTGAAGGACTCCCATTAGCATTTCCTGTAAGTCAGTTCTAGTCATCTAGTGGTGATGAATTTTCTCATCTTTTGTTTGTCTGTGAATGTCTTTGTCCGTCCTTCACATTTGAAGGACAGTTTTATGATATAGAATATTTTTGGTTGGCAGGGTTTCTTTTCTTTCAGCACTTTGAATATATCATTCTACTTCCTGCTGACCAGTAAGATTTCTGCTGAGAAATAGCTTGATAGTCTTATGGGTGATCTCTTGTATGTAATGAATATTTTTGCTTTTGAAGCTTTCAAAATTGTCTTTGTGTTTAAATTTTGACAATTTGATTATAATGTGTTTCAGTGTAGACTTCTCAAGATTTATCCTCTTTGGAGTCTTTCGGGTTTCATGAATCTGGATGCCCATTTGTTTCCTCAGATTTGGGAAGTTTTTTGCCATTATTTCTTTATATAAGCATTCTGCTTCCTTTTCCCTAGCCGCTCCTTGCAGGACTTCCATAATGCTTATGTTCTTTCACTTGATGGTTGTCCTATAAAACCCTCAGTTTTTATTTCCTCTTTCTCAATATTTCTTTTTTTGCTTCTCTGCCTGGGTAATTTCAAATGATGTCTTTTTGAATTTGCTGATACTTCTCTCTGAGCAAATCTGCTACTGAAGCTTTCTGTGGATTTTTTTTTCAGTCCATTATTGTATTATTCAGCTTCAGAACTTCTGTTTGGTTCCCTTGCATAGTTTCTATCTCTTTGTTAATGTCCTCATTTTGTTCAAGTATTATTTACTTGATTTCATTTGTCTGTCTGTGTTCTCTTGTAACTCACTGCTCATTAAGATAATTATTTTAAATTATTTGTCAGTAAATCCATTGATCTCCATTTCTTTAGGGTTGGTTAATGGAGATTTATTTTGTTCCTTTGTTTGTGTCATGTTTTTTGAATCTTCATACTCCTTGTGACTTAGTATTAGTGTCATTTGAAGAAACAGTCACTTCTCCCAGCCTTATACTCTGGCTTCAACAGTGAGCCCAATTTGAGATTCCAGGAGCTATTCATTTCTTTTTAATAGATTGTACTCCCTGGATCTATGAGTATAAATTCCCCCAAATAGAAGGATATCCTGTTTTCTTTATTTTTTTTTTTCAGGATTCCATGATCTCTTGCTCTTTGTGGCACTTTACTGCTATGCTGTGGTATGGGGCATTGAAGGCATTCTCCACTCCTCTCCTTTCCTCTTTGTGAAGAAACCTTGAGTTCTGCACCTTTTCTCTGTCTTGCAAAGGTGTGCTGGGCACAGTAAGATGCTGACCATGTTTTCTATCCTCACCAAACCCTGCTAGTTCCATCAGCATTTCAGGTGAAGTGAGATAGAAACCAGTCCCTAGGGCTGTATACTGAAAGGATGGGATTTTGGAGGCATGCTGTACCACTCTCCATTCTGCGTGGGGGAGAAGCTTCAATGTTTTGCGTCATCTTACAATCTTTTTCCCCCCTGCTTCCAATCTTACAGAACCATGCTGGGTTCAGTAAGCTCCTCACACCTTTACTTTATCCTGATCTGCCCCCAGACATCTGAGCTATGCTAATTCCCTCAACACTCCAGGGAAGAAGAGACACAAACTGGTTCCTGGGGCAGTGCCCTGAAAGACAGGATATTAGATAAGCTCCAATCTTTTTTATCTCCTGGGGAGAAGCTATAAGGTTTTGTACCTTCTCCCAGCCCTACAGAATCATGCAGGCAGCAGTAAGTTGCTTGTCCCATTTCTTTGATCTTAGCTGCCACCATCTGTCACAACTACGCTGGTTCCATCAATGCTTCATGTGATATGAGATAGGATCCGATATTTCAGGCAGTGCACTTGATGGCTGGGACATTGGATGCATGCTCCACTCTGTCTTTTCCCCAAAGAAGAATAGAAAGCAATACATTCTCTCTAGGTACTCAGCTGTGCCGTGTTGGGGGAGGGGCTGATGCAGGTAAAGTGAAATAGCTCTTCTAATTCATCTTAAGTCAATTACTGTCAGTTTTGTGTTTGTCTCGAGTACCGTACCCAATTAACTGGGATCTAGACTTCTCATAAAGGTATTTTGGCCCTTATATTTTTGGTAAATTGGTGTTTGTGTGGGCTGACAGGGCTGGGACTTCCTTTTCTGACATCTTGCTGACATCCCTCTCAAGTCTGGCCTTGACTTGATGAAAGAAAGATTCTTTCCTAAATGAAAGAAATGATAGGGTACTCAATAAAGTTTCATTTTCAATGCCCATTATTCCATCAAAAGTTTCTAGATATGGCCAACACACACACCCATAATCAATAGTAACCAAAAATAGAATTAATAGAATTATTAATAGATAACAAAATTAAGAAATTATAAATATAATCAAAGTTTTAAGGAAAAATATGAACATAATCAGGAAAAATAGAAGAAATACAGAAAAATACATAGAATTTATAGAGATGAAAAATATGAAATAAAAAATTCAATCGGTGAGATTAACAGAATGTTAGTATAGACCAAAAGGCCAGTAAACTTGAAGACATAGCAATAGGAATAATCCAAATTGTAGCAAAGAGGGAAAAAGAAAAAAAAAACACAGGGCTTTAGTAGCCTATAAGACAGTATCAAATGAATTAAAATATGCTAGTTTGAATCCTAGAATGAAAGGGAAAATAGAAAATAATTTGAGGAAATGTCTATAACATCCTCATATTTGATGAGTTCTGTATACCCACTGACCCAAAATTTTAGCAGACATGAAACAGGGTAAATAAAAAGAAAGCCACTAAGACATAAGCAATCTAATTGCTACAATGATGTAAAGAGAAAAGTGTAAAATTAGCATTCAAAATGAAACTGAAAGATCTTTTTGAATTTGAGAGAATTCTTCACCACCCCACATGTGCTACAAGAATTGGTCATGGGATTTCTACAGCTGGAAGGAAATGATATCCTCTAGAAAATCATATCTAAATAAGAAATGCTAAATATGTGGATAAATATAAGCATAATATTCTTATTAAAAAACCTTTAAAAGATAACTATTCCACGGAATAATACTTTAAATGTATTGTAATAAATTTACAGAAGTAATAAATTAGGAAAATATGTGACAGCACAGCCATAAGATAAGGAAGTATGTACTTCTTTTTTTTAATTTTTAATGTTTTTTATTTATTTTTGAGACACAGAGAGAGACAGCGCGAGCAAGGGAGGGTCAGAGAGAGAGGGAGATACAGAATCCGAAGACAGGCTCAGCACAGAGTCCGACGCGGGGCTCGAACCCACGAACCACGAGATTATGACCTGAGCTAAAGTCAGACGGTCAACCGACTGAGCCACTCAGGCGCCCCAGGAAGTATGTACTTCTTAATGGTCCTTACTTCTGCTTATTAACAGAGATGATACTAGCTGACAGTAGATGATGATAAGTTAAAGACTCATATTTTAAATCAAAGAGGAAGCCCCTAAAATAGAAGAAAAGATAGTAAATCATTAAGTCGGTAGAGGTGATAAGGTGAATTATTACAAATAAGTTAAAAAAAAAAAGAGGAAGAAGAAAAGAAGGAATAAAGGACAGATGGGACAATTAGTAAGTCAGTGCAAGAGATCAAATGCAAAATAATGCCAAATAATGTAAAAAATACAAAATAGAAGTGAAGGAATATGTGGAAGAGACAGGAACAAGGGATCCGTAGGGCAAATAGAAAACAATTGCTAATAAAGGAGATTTAAGTATAATCACCAGTAATTTAAATACCCTAAACACTTCATTCAAGTATTGGAATAAAAAGCAAGATTCAACTGCATACTCCTATAAGAAACCTACTGTAGGGGCTCCTGGGTGGCTCAGTTGGTTAAGTGTCCTATTCTTGGTTTCAGCTCAGGTCATGATCTCACCGTTAGTGAGTTAGAGCTCCATGTCGGGCTCTGTGCTGGACAGCATGGAGCTTTCTTGGGATTCTCTCTCTCTCCATCTCTCTGTCCCAATCCCATTTGCACTGTCTCTGTCTCTTTCAAAATAAATAAGTAAACTTTAGAAACCTCCTTTAAAAACAAAAAAAATTTTTTTTAAAAGAAAAGGACACAGAGCGCAAACACTAATAATAAGAAATCTGGAATGACTGCAATAATTTCACACGAAATAGATTTTAAAACAAAAAGAAATATCACCAGGAAAATAATACTACCAGGAAAAAAAAAATTATCAGAAAGGGTCAACTCATCAAAAAAGCATACATTCCTTAAAATGTATGCACTCAACAGCAAAGTTCCAAAATACCTGAAAACACATGAAAAACTGACAACTGGAAGGAGAAATTGAATAATTATATATGTACCAAATTTTTGCATTCTCAGTAATTGAGAGAATGAGAGAAAAATCAGGAAACACCTACATTTGAAAAAAAACAGTAGCAGCTGTATCATTACAAATTCGTATCTTTAGTACACGTCCCCCAGGGTGTCACTGGCAGAATTCTGATGATGTCCTTCCACCCCAACAAGATTCCTGTTCCCTGTTTGTTCAAACACTAATCCAGGTGTTTTGTCTACTAATGCAAGTCTCAGGTCAGTTTACCTGAAGATAAGGAGACTGGCCTCTGGGATCCTACTTAGATGAGCCCTTTAAACGTAGAGCGATTTTTCTGGCTGGTGGGCAGAGTTGTTGCAGGCTCCAGGAACGAAGGAGGGCGCTTGGATAGGAGCTGAAGAGCTGTCCCTGGCTGACCAGGAGCAAGGAAACCTGAGATCTCACGCCTACAGTTGCAAGTATTTGGACTCTGCCAAAAGCCAGAATGAGCTTCCAATTATATTTTTCTCCAAGTTTCCAGATAGGAGTTTAGCCTGACCAGTACCTGGATTTCATCTTGTGGGACCTGAAGCAGAAAACCCAGTATAGCCTACCCAGACTTATAACGACCGAACTTTGAGATCATAAATGGGTATTGTGTAAGTTGCCAAATTTCAGGAAATCTTTAACATGACAGTAGGAGGCTTATATGCAGCTACAGGAGACCACTGATTTCAAGTGTGCATAGAACATCCAACAAGACACTGAACCCTAAAACTAATCTCAGTGAATTTAAATGAATGGAAATTATGAAGCTAATTATCATAATCATATAGCATGTTCTCTAAACATAATGGGATTTAATCAGGCATTAATATTCTCATATCTGGAATGTTTCCAAATATACAAAATTAAGTCAGTCTTCTAAATAAATCGATCATCAGAGAAGAAATCACCAAGGAAGCTTGATAACATTTTGATCTGAAAATACAGCCTATCAGAATTATCACAGTAGGTGCTACTTGCAAGTACTTCTTAATCAGTTTTAAATAAGTGTCAGGTTTTCCTCGATTTTCTTAATTCCAGTCCTTTCTGGAAATAAATTGTTTCCTGACTTTTTTCTACAATCCATCGTTGGGAGTAAGAGCACTTTTGTATGCTTCCCTGCCAAGTGAGTGCACAGCCCAGAGGCCCCTAACATTAAAGAAATAGGAAGGCAAGCACCCCATAAATGAATTGCTCCACTGTGACTTTAGGCAATGGGAGAGCTCTCAGCCCTTTTTTTTTTTATAGACTAGCCGCAGAGTTTGTTTTATACACTGATACCAGTCAGTAGACTTCCACATAAATACCTGGTTGAAGTCATGCTGCCATTCATTTCCTTCTCTGAAAGAACCTTAAATGACGGTCATGTTTATAGAGGAGAAATATTTCTCTTTGGTGAGTACATAACAGAAAATAGCATTAAGTGTCATGTGCCTGGAGAAGTAGGAACCATCAAACACACCAAACACCAAAACCTTTACAGGAGCGACAGGTTTATGGGGGTTGGAAGACTACAATTAATGAGCACGTGGTTGTATACCATGTCACCATTATTCTTGGTTGTTAATATTGTTTATATCAGTAATACAGAACTGAGAATAAGTGTTTTAAAATAAACTTCGTCCTCCTCTTTTCACTCTTTTCTCCTTCCCTCTCTTCTTTTTAAAATATATGCTTTATGTGGATAGTAAAACTGGAATCCTAGCCCAGAGCCACTTAGGGAATTGCACTGAAAGCACATCTAAATGAATCATGAGATTTTCCCCAGCCATCTTTGCTCTCAAAAAGCGCACCTCTCAAGGTGGACTTCTATATGTCTGCAGCGCTACTTAACACATTTTTGGTAGTTTGACTAGTATTCATTTTATTTCATTTTGTTCATTTTCTCCCTATATTCTGACTGCTCCAAGACCAACGTATTCATACGTGAGCAATTCTCATCAACACTGTGAATCATTCTTAGAACCATATTGCGGTTCAACTTGAGTAATTAGAATACCTACTACCTGCAAGACATGCATGGGCTGTAATTGCTATACAATTACAATACAATTTTGTACTTACTGAGTCTCCATTTTGAGTGAATCAGATAGTTCTCTTTATGGATTCCATTGTAAATATATGAGACATAGAAGGTATTGCTAAGGTATTAGGAACGAAAGGCTCAGATGGGTGAGCATGTTTAAGTTGTCTTATGATGTAAATGTGGAAAAAGGACAAAAGTTCCTTTCTGGCTTTTGTTTATTTTTCATGTTCTTAGGGCCAAGGTGCCAGGGTTGGACTACCTGTGAGGAGGGAGTGAAATGGGCACATCTCACTGGTGCAGTGATCTGTTAGTCCCTTCAGTAAAGGGCCAGATTTGTATACTCTTGAGTTAATTCTTTTGTTAACTTTGTATCCTTCATTAAAAAGCAGTTCTGTTAAATGAACTTATTATTAACTAAAGCTTACAGCTTGATTTCAAATTTACAGGTGTCTATTTTTATTGGCTTTACTATATCAAAGTTTGTCAACTTGATTACAATATACAGTGTTAAAATCCAGAAAAGTAGGGTTTACAGAGTATGTATCACATGATACCAGTTAACTCCATTCTATCATTACTTCTACAAATAATTCAACTGCTACTTTTCAGGTTTAACCTATTGTTGGGACAGAAAGTCTACCATCAGCCCATCTCATATTCTTGCTGAGTGTACCAGACTGTCCCTTGACATTGAACACTCTCTGTAGCTAGTCACAAACGCAATTAAGTAGGACAAGATTACCAAAGAGTGAATCTCCTGTGGCTGATTTCTCCCCAGGGGAGAAGAACTGGCTTATTTGCTGCTAATTACAAACGGGATGAAGCCCAGGGTCTTGGGGGCCTCAGATGTAGCACACGGAGAGCCATCACTGGATGTCAAAGTGCCTCTGTGCTACTGAGGTGCTGATCTATAATTGGCAAATAAAAAGGAAATCCAGGACCCCTTTAGATCGTAGACTGCAGAGATGTTAGAGCCTTGGCTGATGTGAGAAGAAGCAGTAAGAAAGGTTATATTCTTAGCGGGTAAATGGCAACCGTCTCACACATGACCTCATGCTTCAAGCTACTGTTACTCAGTTGAGGACCAAATCTGCCCCACAACAAAGCTTGCTGCTTTGGATTTCTGTTTCTGTGGTTATATTATAGCTAATACAGGACACTTCTCCAAGGCCAGTAAAATTCCATGCAATCCCATAGAGGATGCTAGTGAAAGCTGCTTCATTCTGGCTGTATAATTTGACCGAATGACAGCTCTGTACATGAATCCCGCATATAGAGAATTTTTAAGTTTTAAGATCTGTTGCACTTAACCCTACTCCACAATAGGGAGGACTTCACTAAATGTGTGGTTAGTACCAGGAGGCCCTGTGTAGCAGGCTGTCATCATTTTGAGCCAAAAGATGCCCAGGACAAAGATAGACTCTTCCCGAAACCAGGCAAAGTATCCAAGACAATCAGGCAATTATGCAACTGGTTGAAAGGGAAGGTACTTCTATAGAACCAAATTCTTCCATAGAAATAAATCTTCCTTTACTGGAGAAACCAAGGGTGTGGCTCTTAGAATAAATTAATCCTTATGCTTCTCCACTATCTGACCTTGGACCTCAGTATTCTCATTTGACAGCCTTTAAGAAAAAGGGAGAACCAGGGTGGACCTTAGGTTTCCCACAGGTGAAACAGAAAGCCTTAATTCCCAGTGAAGTTACAGTGGAGTAGGGACAGAAAGTGATAGATACAAACGCTTCTGCCCTTTGAATATCAGGTTCTTCTGAAAGTGGCGAGCCAAGCATTCAGTTGGCTGGATTTGGAAATGGAGTGATATATCAGGAAAGGAGGTAACTACAACCATTTGAGTTAAGATCGTTCTGACTCTTATTATATCTTCTGTTGTGTGTGCTACTGAACATATAATTGACCTTGATGTTTTGCCTGCTTGTCCTATGAATGCTTATCAAGTCCCAGTGGGATTTTGCTGGTTACAGAGAGCATCTTCCAGGGAGGCAGTAGTGGGACTTGGGCCCATCATACTGCCAAATAGACTTCCTGTTTGCATATAAATATATATATATATATATAACAATCTAAGAGGAGAAAAGGAGATCACGGAACTCCTGTGAGTTGCTCAGAGTTCGTCTCCTGCAGTGCAACCCAGTCCTTGTGCAGGTGCCATGAACTCTTATTTGCCCCACACTACAGAAATTGAGACTCAGGGAACTTAACACACACACCAAATGATAATGTTCTGGCTACTGTTATTACTGTGACTATTGAACTGTCCTTCATCTCTGATCCCAGAGTCTTGTGTTTTCTACTAGCGTCCATAAAACTATGGCAGGATAACTTACTATCTCGCAGTGAGGGTAAACTTCCAAACCCTCCACAGTTCTTGACAACCAAGTCAGATTCTAAGGAGCAATCAAAGATTGGTATCTGAGACAGGATAGGAAATTTTAGTTGGTCCCATGGCCCTCAATACCAGAAAGGAAGTCCAGCATGTAATCAGGCTGTTTGGATATTAGAGACAATATTTGCCTCATCTGGGGATTTTGTACAAGCTGACCAGAAAGTATGCTCAGTGTAGTTGAGTTCTTGAGCAGCACACAGTGCTGGAGGCAGTGCAACAGGCTGTCTCAGCAGCATTCGCCTTGGGGCCTAAATTCCCCAAGTCTCCTTCTGAATTACAGGTGTCTGTTATTGATTACTGCAGTGCTTGGAGCTTCTGAAAAAAGGAGGCAGCTTCTGCCTGGCCGTTCCCTTTAGGTATTGGATGCATTGCCTCCCCAGTAGGTATACCGCTACATTCATTTGAGAAACAGGTAGTGGTCTACTGTTGGCAAGTCTTGGAGACCAAGTACCTTTCACAGGATTTTCAGGGGAAACATTGTGCCTGGATAGTCCCGCATTGGGTTGGGGGCCACTCAGGTGCTAACCACAGAGTTGGAAAGGTTCAACGGTCTTCTCTTATTAGATGGAGATGGTACATTCAAGAGAGAAGCCAACTCTGCAGTTACTCCTTTTCTTTTCTTTTCTTTCTGCTGCAGATTTTATTTTATTTTTTAATGTAATTTATTGTCAAGTTGGCTACCATACAACACCCAGTGCTCATCCCAACAAGTGCCCTCCTCAGTGCCCACTGCCCACTTTCCCCTCTCCCTCACCCCCCCATCAACCCTTAGTTTGTGCTCTGTATTTAAGAGTTTCTTATGGTTTGCCTCCCTCCGTCTCTGATTGTAACTTTTTTCCCCTTCCATCTCCCCATGGTCTTATGTTAAGTTTCTCCAGATCTACATATGAGTGAAAACATACGGTATCTGTCTTTTTCTGACTGACTTATTTCACTTAGCGTGACACCCTCGAGTTCCATCTACATTGCCACGGATGGCCAGATTTCATTCTTTCTCATTGCCATGTAGTATTCCCTTGTATATATAAACCACATCTTCTTGATCCATTCATCGGTTGATGGACATTTAGGCTGTTTCCATGATTTGGCTATTTTTGAAAGTGCTGCTGTGAACACTGGAGTACATGTGCCCCTATGCATCAACACTCCTATATCCCGTGGGTAAATTCCTAGCAGTGCTATTGCTGGCTCATAGGGGAGTTCTATTGTTAATTTTTTGAGGAACCTCCACACTGTTTTCCAGAGTGGCTGTACCAGTTTGCGTTCCCACCAACAGTGTAGGAGGGTGACTGTTTCTCCACATCTTTGCCAGCATCTATAGTCTCCTGTTTTGTCCATTTTAGCCACTCTGACTGGCGTGAGGTGGTATCTCAGTATGGCTTTGATTTGTATTTCTCTGATGATGAGTGACATTGAGCATCATTTCATGTGTCTGTTGGCCATCTGGAAGTCTTCTTTGGAAAAGTGTCTATTCATGTCTTCTGCCCATTTCTTCACTGGATTGTTTGTTTTTCGGGTGTGGAATTTGGTGAATTCTTTATAGATTTTGGATACTAGCCCTATATCAGTTATGTCATTTGCAAATATCTTTTCCCATTCCATCAGTTGCCTTTTAGTTTTGTTGACTGTTTCCTTTGCCGTGCAGAAGCTTTTTATCTTGATGAGGTCCCAATAGTTTATTTTGTTTCTTGATTCCCTTGCCTTTGAGGATGTGTCGAGTAGGAAATTGCTGTGGCTGAGGTCAGAGAGGTTGTTGCCTGCTTTCCCCTCTGGGGTGTTGATGGTTTCCTATCTCTCTGCAGTTATTCTTCATGCAGAATAGCCACAGGCACATCTTTAGAGGATTTTACCTCCCCCTTGATCAAGAACAGAAGTCTTTGGCTTCCTTGGGAGCCTGCTTCCAGGAATTTCTTGAGGATACTTGGACTTGGTTTGTTGATGGCTTGGCCAGACTAAAAGTTGCTGGTGTCCACTGGGTGGCAGCAGTCATCCAGCCCCAGTAACTACCTTGAAAGACTATTATTCTTCCCTTAGACTAGTAGTCGCAAACCACAGTCTTTATTGTGTATGTTTCACATATGGATGATTTAGTTTACTCAGAAGACTTTAAGCTTATAGAAGGCAGCATTCAGATCTTACATATCACATGATTCCATGCCAGGCCCTAGAATTGTCCCCTGGTTCAAGATACATATTTTAAAATAATTTATCATTTATTATAGCTGAATTTAAGTTGAATCTTATTTTTTAAGAATAACTTTTATTTTGTGTCTTGCCTCAGTGCATTTGAAGCATGTAGTCTAGTTTATTTGTTTGAACAGCTAATTTCCTGATATGTTGTTTAAAAACTAATCATAAGGTCACAGAACAGTTCATCTTATTGTTATTAGAATATTTAGATGACTCATTGGGTGTAGCTAATGAGTGGCAAATTCTTACTGTGTCCTGCTGCAAATCCCCATGGTTTATTTGTCCCAATCAGATGCACTGAGAGAATGGACCAGTGTTGGCTCCTGAGTGGTGGGTCTCTGATTCAAAGAATCCTGTTAGCCTGAATGATCCCTATCCATAGCTACTGCTTCCAGTAATGATTCTTATATTTGGTTCTTCATGATTCGTAATGTTATTGAGTCTTATGATACCTAATGTAACCCAAAGCTACTATTGGCATAGAGTCAAAGGAATATCTTCGTGTGATTTTATGTCCGGCTTCAGCCCTCTGAATGAGTCCTTCCTTGCAAAGTAAGCTGGACCAGGAAAGGCTGTCCGTAGTTAAATTTCCATTATACTTTGGAAAGCTTATACTGTTTGGCAGGTGATATTGCTTCTTAGGTTTCTGCATTAAGTTCACCACCAGACTCTAAACCATGTATAGTAATGCTATACAGTGGAAAAATATTGGAGTTGATTTTTTAATGAGTTTTAGCCCTGTCTCCTCAGAGTTAAAAATGTAGCCTTAAGTGACTTCAATCCCTGCCAGTTTTCTAATGTGTCAAATTTCAAATGAAAGAAACTAATTCAGACCTAACTAGTCTTACTGTCTCTAGTCATTCCAAATTTCAATTCATTTTTCACTTTTAAAAGATTAAACTTCTTAGAACAATATTCTGACCACATCACCCCCCTACTGAGATTTACCCCGAAGAGCTTTCCTATGCTAAAAGATAAAAGTTCAAGCTTCTCAGATAGGTATGGCACTTTGGTTCAATTCAACATGCATTTATTGAATGGATACTATATATATAATAATATTCTAGGCTCTACTGATGCAAAGATGCATGCCATAAGCTTTTTCCTTTTTTTTTTTTTATAGAAACTTAGCTTCTTACTGTTAGGCGAGACATCCTTGTAAATGAATATTTTTAAGATGTCACACTATGTGCAATAGTACTGTGATAAACCTAAGCATTATGAAGGTCCTCCAAAAGGAAATAAATAATAACAATAATAATAATAATAATAGCCATCATCATTTGTTGATTGCCTGCTGTGTATTGTGTACCAGGGCACTGTTTGGAAGTTTAGATACGTTTGTTTGTGAAAGATTATCTTCCTTTTACAAATGATATAATTTCATGAAAATATGTCTTACCAAAATCACATAAAGAAAAGTGGGATTCACACTCATATTGGCCTAATTACAACATCCATGCCCCAATGTATTACTTTTATGTAGGTGCCGTTACAAAATATCACAAATTTGGTAACTTTAACACAAATTTACTATCTCACGGCTCCATAGGTCAGAAGTCTGACCCAGGTCTCATTGAAGGAAATTCACAGTGTCTGAGGGATGCATTCCTTTCTGGAGGCTCTAGGAGAGAATCTGTTTCTTTGTTCTTTATGGCTGTTGGCAGAATTCAGTTCCTTGTGGTTGTAGGACTCAGCTCGTTGTTTCCTTGCTGGCTGTCATCTGAGGATTATATTCAGCTTTTCAAGGCCACCCACATTCCTTGGCTAGTGAGTGGCTCTCTTTGCTCCATCTCCAAAACAAGTAATAGTGGATCAGGTCACTCATATAATTTGAATATTTTCTGCCTCTCAGTTTTCCTACTTCACTCTTCTGCCTTCCTCTTGGATTTTTTAGGATTTATAAGATTAGATTAGGCTTACTAGGAGAATTCAGGATAATACTCCCATTTCAAGATCCTTACCTTTAATTACATCTGCTAAAATCATATCCCCCCTCCCACCATGTTATTTTAGTAACACATTTGCAGAGATTTGAGCAGGTGCATTTATTTTATTCAGACTACCACACTCAGCTCCTTTCTTTATCTCTTTTCTCTAAAGAATAAGGTAATTGGTAAAGTTCATTTAGTTGGATCTAAAAGTAGACTTTTAGTAGAGAAAGATATACCTAAAACTAGGAAGAAGATCAAGGACTCAGGTACATAAAAGTCCATGTATATTTAAAGGAATGGAGAGATACCTGGTGTGAATGAAAGGCAGATGGTGTAATGAGGACTTGGAATAATGCCAGAATGACGGGCCTGGCTTGTGAATGTCTTTGAGTAATACACTCAGGGGTTGAGAGTAAATCTCAGTGAAGAGGGGGATGAGGAAATGCTTTGGTCATGAAGTAGACAGCCGAAATCCTATATGGGTTTATCTCTACGAATTCTGTACGTGAATTTTGAAGTCTCTGAGAGGACATGGAGTTTGAATTCTGGCTTCAGTATTGACTGGTTTGTTCTCTACATGGTTGCTCTTAAAGTTTGATGCAGAACAAGTGTGACCATACACTTGCATATGTCCGTGCATGTGCATGTATTTCTACCCATGCACACAGAGCGGAAGTGCTTTGTAAATTATCAAGTGCTATGAAAATATTAGTTTGGATCTCAAACAAGATTGATTTGATTCTTAATCCACAAGTATGCTGTGAATCATGCCTGTTTTTATTAGTCATGCTAGTTTTCAATTGCTGAAAAGGCTTTTTCTAGTCTCTCTTTTTCTTCCATGAATTCTAGTCTTCTTATTAAGGCAGCTTAGCATCCGGTGCCCCTGTGGAGCCATTGCTGTGACCCCAGTGACCTCAGTGCTGTGTCTGCTGGTGTCAGCAATCCTTTATGGCCTTCACTGTCTTTCAGTTCTCCCACCATATATTGAACTGTGTTATTAGTGAACCTTTACTGTAACTGCATACATGGCTGTTATTTTTTTTAACTCCATTAAGACAGAGATGTAACCATTGCTTCTTGTTATTTCTTAGTGTTTCTTTTTGGCCTAGGATTTTAGGGAATGGACTATAATGAAAAAGAACACAATTTCAGTGTTCGGTCCATTCTATCGGTGCCATGAGCCAACAATATGAATATGCACAAGTTAATTAATTTTAGTGTAAAATCAAGATAATATTTATTTTTGAATGTTGTGAGAATTAGAAATAATACATATAAAATGGTGTTGGTTGGCATTCAATTAATTTTAGCTACGATCATGAAAGTGATGACTATTAATGAACTTTTTCATTTTTTTTTAACCAAAGAATATGTTCACCTAAATTTGTGTTGATATAGTTATTGAAGTAGTGATCTGGGTTTTTTCCTCTCAAAATATTTTATAATTATTTGCTTCGACTTCAAAACAGGTTTGTAAGTGAGGTCAGTTGTCATAACTAATTTAGTAATGGAGACATTTTTATATAGGAAGGTTAAAAGAACTGATTAAGATTGACTTTGAGTCGCTGAAGGTCTGTGAATTGACCTCAATGTGGTGATTTTTGGTACTAGGTTTAGTCAACTATTTTGCTTCCTGGAAAGCTTTCTCTCACCAAAAGTGAAATGGGTGCTAAAACTTTCTGGCATTTGTACATATTCATCAAAATTATTTGCTGTTTTGATTATGCAGCCAAAAATCTTTCAAAAAAATAGAGAACTTTCCTTACATTGATTATCTGTTATTTACAAAAGTTTTATATTTTTTAAAAACTTTAAAAGAAAGGTATCTTTGATTACCTTCATTACTTCAATTCTGTCTGCCTTCAATTCGTTTCTCAACATATTCTTTGTAATTTATGACTATTTCCCTTTCTCTTTATAAATATATTATATATATACAATGTATAATATATACACTCAATATAATGTATATATAATGTATACATATAATGTATATTTATAATGTATATATATAATGTGTGTATATATATATAATGTGTGTGTGTGTGTGTGTGTATATATATATATATATATATAGTTACTCATCAGCAAATTTCAGGGAAAACTCAGCATTATCCTGCCCCAGAGATAACAGTTGAATACAGTGTATAGTCAATATTTGCTGAGGCATAATTAGCTGTGATAATATACCTTGGCTGGTTTATAGACTTTGAAGCCATTAACATTTCCTACCAGCTCAATTTTCTCACCTATACAAAAGGATCTGGGTCTCTTTTTCTCCTTGGGAACTCAGATGAGAGTAATATAAAATAATACATGTTAAGAGATGCCTGGG
>CM053571.1:126162003-126266748 GCA_028646485.1 Cryptoprocta ferox
ATAAAAATAGAATGGAACTTTATTCTGCCTCAAACTTCTCCCCTCCCCCAACTTGAGTAAAAGTTTACATCATTCACCCAGTTTCTTATGCCAAGACTTCAAAGCAATTCTTGACTTCTCCCACCCTGATTATCCATCTTCAATCTATGAGCAATTTCTGTGGACTTTATCTTCAAAACATTTTCAAATTTCATCCCCTTTTCACTATCAACCCTGCAGTCACTCTAGCAATAATAAATAATAGCTCGCATTTTTTGGGTAATTACTTTGTTCCAGGCACTGCCTACTGAATGCTCTTATACTGCTAGTGTGAACCTACTTCATTGCCTGACTGGGTTACTGTAATAGACTCCTCCTAATTTATCCCTTTTTATGCATTCATGCTACTCTATTGTCCACTTTCCATGTGCCAGCCAATGTTTTTATTTAGAATTTTATGTTATTTATTATCCCATGATTCTAGGTAAAAATTGCCAGTAGCTCCCATTTCAGAGTAAAGCCAAAGTCCTCACAAAGGCCATGGAGCCTGCCTGCTGGTCCCGTCTCTTCTCCTCCCACAACTTAGAACCATACTCATTAGGATCTAGCCACATGGGCTTCTTGATGACCCTCCATAACTCCAAGCTCTTTCCCACCAGAAGGCATTAAACTTGTGATTCTCTTGGCCTAGCTTGCAGGGCTTTCTGCCTCACTTTACTCATGTTATTTACTCCATTGTTACATCCTTAGAGATGACTACAAAGGACCACCTCCTCTTCCACCCACACATGATTTACTGTCACTTCCTGTGTGTGTGTTCCATCATTGTCTTTCTCCTCCTTGGAGGAGAAACAACATGGGGACAAAAACTGTCCTCTTCAACACTATGCTCCCTATGCCAGAGCACAAAGGAGACAGTTGTTAATTCTTGTTTAAAGGAATAAGTGGAGCAATGACATGAAAATTCTTCTGATATGTTCAATCTTACCAAAAGCTTTTAAAAAGCTTAATTCCCTTAGTTTAATGTCCTTGTTGCCTTCTTCTGCTTCTCCTCCCCCTCCCCCTCCTCGTTCTCCTCCTCCTCCTCCTGCTTCTCTTTTTTTCTCCTTGTTTTCTTTTTGACATGCACTTTACAATATTGAGGATCCATGGAAGACATTTCTTTCCAGCATAGTGTCAAGGAGTGCTATTTCTCCTAAGCAAATAGCGTGACTTTATCTTATAGATACTGAGCTTTATGATTCCTTATGCCTCCCTTTGTGTTACTCTGCATGATCTTCTGTGCCAATTATTATAACTGCAGGATGATTTTTGTGTTCTAAGTTTGTATCTAGATTCATTGTACTAATCCTTCCTTATATAGGGGTGGTTCAATTAATTTACCCATTTGGCCACTTCAGTTCTTACTGAAAAGAAATAAAATATTAAAACATATCTGTGCTAGTCTCTGAAATCATGTTTATTCATTATTTGACATGTGTACCAACTGATCTTGCTTTAAGAGACTAAAAGACTTGCTTGATACAAGAGACTGCAGTTGGCCAGATGAAATCTCTGATGATTCTAACCATGTTGAGTCCTTGATCTGTTTATACTACACTTTGTTGGAAGATTCTCCAACAAATATGAATGCAGTGTGCTCAAGGTTCCCATGTTCATGACAGTTGCTACCCATTCAGTGTTACACAAGAGGCTTCAGATATTCTTCCTGTTCTCCGTACCACATAGAGGAACGTAACAATCATAGTCTTTCCATTATTCTAAGAGTCATGAGTGGGCATAAAAACAAAAACAGGGGCATATTGTGTGAATTCCCAGCTCATATGGATATATGAGGTAGGGCTGTTAGCCCTTCCCTGGAGCACATTGGTTTGGAGTGGATTAATCAGATTAGATAATTGATAAAGTGAGATAAATTGTCCAGTCCTACCACATGCCATGGTAAATGTTCAGTGTACCAGTGGTACCCCCCCATAGGGTGATTTTGATAATTACTTGACATCATGTATACCAAACACCTACCACGGGGCCAGACAGAATTAAACACTTGATAATTACGTTGTTGGCTATTATTAATATGTTATTATTTTGTTTTTTACATGTTAAGCCAGACATATGCTAGATATAATAACCTTGGAAACTGTATTTAAACATTCTTTTTTAAATTTAATTTTAATTTTTTTAATGTTTATTTTTGAGAGAGAGAAAGAGAGAGAGTGTGTGTGTGTGTGTGTGAGAGAGAGAGAGAGAGAGAAAGAGAGAGAGAGAGAGAGAGACAGCACAAGCAGGGGAGGGGCAGAGAGAGAGAGAGACAAAGGATCTAAAGCAGGCTCTGTGCTGACAGCAGAGAGCCCAATATAGGGCTCCAACTCACAAACCAAACTCACCAACTGTGAGATCATGACCTGAGCTGAAGTTGGATGCTTAACCGACTGAGTCACCCAGGGTCCCCTACACTTAAGCTTTCTTATCCTTAATTGCCACGTTTGAAAACAGAGGTAGCTAAAATTGTGGAAACAGCCAAGTGCCCATCAACTGATGAATGGGTAAGGAAGATGTAATATATATGTAGACATGGAATATTATTCAGCCATAAAAAATGAAATCTTGCATATTCAATGACATAGAGCTAGAGAGTATAATGCTAAGTGAAATAAGTCAGAGAAAAACCAAAAACCATATGATTTCACTCATATGTAGAATTTAAGAAACAGAACAAAGGAGGACAAAAAGAGAGACAAACCAAGAAACAGACTCTTAACTATGGAGAACAAACTGATGGTTTCCAGAGGGGAGGTGGGTTAAAAAAATGATGGGGATTAAGGAGTGCAGTTGTTGTAATGAGTACCAGGTGTTGTATCGAAGTATTGAATCATGATATTGTACACCTGAAACTAACGTTACACTGTATGTTAACTGGAATCTGAAAATTTTTAAAAAAATGAAGTAACATTTTTTACAATGTTATGAGGATTAGAGGTAATATTCATAAAGTATGCAGCACAAAGCACAGCACATAGGAGGTGATTATAAGATAGTAGTAACCATCATGGAAATGTAGTTATAATCCACTTTTACATTGCAGTGATTTTAACTACATCTTTTATACATATGCAAATTCATATATGTAATATTCTCACACATGCAGGCACAAAATACCCATTTGTATGTAATATAGGTGAATTATACAACACATAATGTTTGTGTATACACACACACATGCATGTGCATGCATACACACAAAAATACTGGAGAACACGTTTACTCTATTTTGATGGTACATGTTTTAAGGAAAAAGGTTGTACTTATCCTCTTTTGAAAGAACTTTGCACTCTACTTATTATGAATGATGCATATGAAGTGAGAAATATATACGTTGAAACAAATTCAAACATAATATATCACAGTTAATTGTAAACATACTGGAGTGATGTTTAGGCATACAAATACCATGGGTTTGTTTTGCCTCCTATTAGTAGAATTTAGCTTAGATGGCTTGTTTTATTTTCTGCTTTGAATTAGATAATAGTCTTAGTTTCATTACATAGAATTTGTTTTCACTGGGTCTGCAAAGTTTAAAAATGGAAATTGGTTTGTTATAGGTCAAATTATACAAAGGTAGTATTGGGATTGGGATTGTAGAATTCTGTCTACAGACATAATAAGGAAGTCTTTGCTGAAGGTGTTAGAAATGCATATTTTGAACAAATTGAATAGCTGCTGTTACTATCTAAAACAGAAGAAAGAACCCCAGAAATGTTTGTCAATTTCATCACAGTAAATAGGTCAGAGGTGATTGACTCTCTTTCTCTAATACCCTTAGTCTTGGCATCTCAAAGTTAAGCACTCCAAACACAGCTCTGTCCCTGTCATTTTTTTCCAAAAACCAAAATTCTAACTCATCTTCTAGTGATCCATCTCCTGGAAAGCTCTCACTCGCTCACTGGTATGTGCACCTCCTCCTTGCTTTCTTCAGTTCGCTCATGAATGTTTGTTCATTCATTTCTTTGTTTACTCAGGAGAATGTATAGTGAGCACTTTCTAAGTATATGGTAGTTTCTGTCCCCCATGGGCCCTATGGACTAGCAGTGGCGATGGTCATTATGCACACAACTATGTAGACAAGTATAATGCCGAATGTTACTAAAGTTCTGTGAAGCAGAGCTGCCTGGTATTGTGAGAAGCTGTAATGGATGGTGTTGACCAGTCAAGACTTTTTGCAGAAAGTAGATATTGAGCTGAAATCTGCAAGGTTTTCAAGGAGAGATTTCTAGATGCAGGTGGACCAGCATATGTAAAGCATCTATGGTTGGAGGGGCTATAAGAAGATTAGTAGGTTTTTGTTGTAGGGAGTTGAGGAAACCTTGACAGGAGATGAAGCTGGAAATGTGAGTAGCACATAGACTCTGAGTTGATTCTATGTCCATTAGCCCATTAACACATTTGATCTTTATCTTAACTTTGGTAGGAAGCCATTTAACGATTTTCAAGGAGCATAGTGATCCAATTTGCATTTTGAAAACATTACTCTATTTACAATGTAGGATATGAATTTCAGGAGGAGCACCATGGATGCAGAGCAATCAATTAGGAAGCTGTTTCATTAGTCAGACAGAGACATGAGTGTCTCTTGAGAAGTGGGCGATTCAGAAAATATTTAGAAAGTAAAATACGATGGTGTTAGTGGTTGATTGAATATGGGAAATGAAGGAGAATCAGGGACTGAGGATGACTATCAGATTTCTCCCGAATTCTCTTACCACTACCTACCTTCTCTATTTGTTCTACCTGTTGCAGTTCATACTCCACTATAAATTTAGTTCAGATCTTAGATATTTCATAGAGCATTTCATTCCTTATGTCTAGTTTCCTAAACTGGAATTTGGTTCTTCCTTAATTTCTCCATTTCCTCCACGGCCACCTGGAGTGGAGAGTGTGCAGGCTTCCTACTTGGCATAAATCATGGTGTCCAGAAAACTATCAACATTCTTGGCCCTCACTCCAGGTTAATACTCATCAAAGGAGCATCAGCCTGTTTTGAATTCCCCAACTGTAATTTTACTACTTGAATCCTTCTCTATCCTAGGTAGATACCCTGGGATGTTATTTTTAAATAAAGCAAAAAATATTTATTTATTTAAATACACCCACACATAGTATTATCAAAGATGGGCTAGATTAAAAATTTTTTTTCTTCAGACTTCCATTTTTATGTTCTGTTCTATTTCCAGTGGAACCACTAATTTCTTATGTATCTTTCCAGAGACATTCACTGAATGCACCAGCATGTGTGTATCTTGTGGGTTGGTATGTATTCCTTTCTCTCTCTCTTTAAAAATATTGTCATTTATTCTATATGCCAAGTAAATTTCATTTGTCTCAAGGGTTTAAAATATTTAAAAAAGAAAGCCAATGAAATTATATAGAAATCATACAGTACTAGAAAAAATATGGGAGAATTTCATTTAATATTGTCAAAAAACATAAAAGGAAAAATTGACAAATTTGACTGCATAAAAGTGCAAAATAGAATTTTCCTGAAGTGGTTTTGATCTTGAGATATATCCCTAGATCATACTTCTAGCTCTATTTCCATCTCAGGGTAGCAGCTCCATTTGTGATGTACTTAGCCATAACCATTCTTAAATACTCAGAGCTTCAATCGGGTACATTGGAAAACAACAAAAGATTATTATAATCACTGGAGAAATAATTTACTGGACTGTCTTCATTTTATCCCTGATAGTTGAACTTGAAACTTCAAAAAGTAATGATTTTAATGCTCAAGCTCATTACCTTACCTTTTAAAATATGATACACTAGAAACTCAGTGTATACAAATTGTTTACCACCAAGACATCAGAAATTTCTCCCAAATATCAGAATCATGAAAAAATATATATTTAAAAATATATATATGCCTTTGGATTTCTTGTTTGAAATCTCTGCTTTTCCAGCAGAGAGTTAGAACTAGTTGAATGTTAGCATGCAATGTTAGCATAAGATTTCTTAAGTATTAAAATTGGGTAATTAAAAAACTGAAGAATAAACCATTATTTCTGGAAATATCTTTTGGTTGGACAGGAGTGGCAATGTCATGTACATTTTTGTCATGCTGGTCAAGAGTGTAGAAAGTGTTCTTTGAATATTTGACTTACAACTATTTGGAATGAAATGGAAACTGGAGGAACAGTATTTGAGCCAATTTGCAGTTGTTCTCAGTTGAGGGCTCAGCCCAGGTCTAGTGAACATTGCCTAGCAAACACAGAAACACAGTCTGCCGTCCTCTGAATGAGGGCCTCAGCCACATTACAGTAGTAAGCCAGTTGGAACTGTGGTAGGCCTTTCTCCTCAAAGCTTAGGGGCTGCTTGTCTGCCTAGACTTCCTTCTATGTTTTTCTTGTTTTGTTAATGCAAATCACAATTCCTCTCCCTGTTTTCTTTGTCCATCCCTAATGGCTGTGGTTCGATTTTATGGAATTTCTTTCCACGTATTACCTCCTTTTGTGCTAACGTTAACATAAATGCCAAAGCACCTTCACATTTTCAGATTTTTGCTGCAAATTGCTAAGGGGAAATATTAAGAGGCTTAAAAAATAACAAATACGAAGTCCTTTCAAATGTCTCAGGATCTCTCAGAGCAACTGGTCTACCATTTTTTTAACATACCAGGAAAAAAAAAAAAGCACCATGAGAGTTTTATTCCTGTCCTTATATTTCTTAGAAGGGTTGGCTGCTCTGCTGAACTCTCTTGCTACATAGGTAGAATTACAAAGTGAGAGCAAGAAAAGCAGCTCCTGGCATTTTGGACCTGGCCTAGTACTCTATCATTTAGGCTTCAGGGTTGCTATGAGCTGGTGATTCTCCTGTTGAACATAAACAATTTCACAGAGCATCAACATCAGACAAAGCCACTCTGGAACCATGGATCACAGTAAAAACAAGATCACTTTTGTAATTCTGACTAAATGCAGATGATACACAAATATTGTCTCAGCCGAAAAAATGACCAAACATCCCCATATCTTGACTCATAGGAGTGTTTCCAACCAATAATACTTTAGCCTATTCTAGTCTTCCCTTTGTTAGGTAAGAATCATTAAGATACCCAATCACATAATTATTCTGCTTCCTGATAGCACCCAATCTGGATCAAAACTCCATTTCCTTTGACTCTCCCCCAAAGTAACCTAAACAAAGCCCTAATCCCGTCAATCATTTCTCATAGTCTCATACCCATGAACGGCCCCATAGTTCCTCAGGGTGTTTTTTTCTCCATCACTGCAACAAATGATAAGCCCAACTTTGTTCACCTACAGTGTTCCTTGTAGTCTTTGGCTAGAAGACAATGAGAGAGAATGGGGTCAAGATTATGGAGTAGTTGTGGGCCATTTTAAGAACTGTGGCTCTTACTCTGATTGAGATGGGATGACGTTGGAAGATTTTATTTTTTTAACTTTTAAAATTTTATAGTTTTATAAAATTTGGGGATGGCTTCCAATTCATGGAAAATTACAATAAGTATACAGAACTTATATTTAATACATATTTGTAGATTATTATCAGTTTGCCCTTTTATATATAATCTTTCAAGTCATCAGAGCAAGTTACAGATATCATCATGCGATTTTACCTCTAAATAGGTTATTGTCTGTTTCCTAAAATAGAGGACATTCACTTACATGTATAATCAATTAACATCGATAAGTATTATTATTCTATTTATTCATTCATACTTTATTAACTTCCCTCAAAATGTCCTTTATATAATTTTTGTTTTTTCTCTGGTTCAGGATCTAATCAAGAATCATACACTGCTTTTAGTTTTTAGAGTATTTTTATATTTCTTTAATGTACAGCAACTATTTAGCCTTTCTTTTTCTTCTTTGACATTGATATCTTTGAAAAGTATATACCTTTTATTTTGTAGAGTATCCCTCAGTTGGTGTTTGTTGATTTCTCCTTATATCTAATTTCAGTTCATTCATCTTTGGTGAAAACACTGTACACTAATTTGTTACCTTTCCTTGGAAATCCATTGAGCATATTTCTTCTTTTAATTTATTTTAAGGTTATTTATTTATGTTGAAAGAGAGACAGCAAGGGTGGGGGAGGGGCATAGAGAGAATCCCAAGCAGTCTTCACACTGTCAGCACAGAGCCCAATGCAAGGCTCAAACTCATGAAACCATGAGATCATGACCTGAGCCAAAATCAAGAGTCAGATGTTTAACTGACTGAGCCACCCAGGTGCCCTGATCATATATTTCTGAATCCATTTCTGAATGATATATCCTGATCCATGGGTCACTCTGTCTATACATAAATCAATACTACACAGTGTTAATTACTATAGCTTTATAGTATTTATTGAAATCAGGTGTTGTATGTTTGACAACTTTGTAGCTAATCTAGGTGCTTTGCATTTTTGTATACATTTTAGAATCATTTTGTTAATTTCTACAAAATCCTACTGAACTTTTGATGAGGATTATGTTGGAATTATAGATAAATTTGAAGAGAAGTGAGTTCTTAACAATATTAAGATTTATGATCCATAAACCTGATATATATGTCCATTTAATTAGGGTCTCTTTCCTATCAATATTTTGTAGTTGTCAATGTCAAGGCCAGGTATCTATTCATTTTTTATGTATCCCTGCCATGTTTTGAAATGCTCTTTTAAAGGACTTTTTAAAAATTTCAGATTCTAGTTGTTTATTTCTAGCATACAGAAATGTGATTGATTTTGTATATTGACAACATATAATCTTGCGACAATTATTTGTTATTACAAGAGCTTTCTGTAGATTTTGTATTATTGTTAGATGAACGTATTGAGCACATGTATGCTTTTCTTTCTTTGCCTGATGATTCCATCATCTCTATTGTATCTATATTTGCTTTTATTGACTAATTTTTTCCTGGTTATTGATCACATTTTCCTGCTTCACGGACTAGTAATCTTTAATTTGATGCTGGAATTGTGAATTCTCTGTTGCTAAGTGTTAAGCCTTTGTATATTGCTTTAAAAATAATTGAACTTTGTTTTAGAAGTACTTAAGTTCTGATTGGTTCCTTTGAGGTTTGTTTAAAAAAATGTTTTAAAGACAGGTTTAGAACAGAAGTCGGCATTTTTTAATTTTACTTTTTTTGAAGTAGAGTTAAGCATACAATACTACATTAGTTTCAGGTGTGCAACACAGTGATTTAATGATTATATACATTACAAAATGTTCACCACAATAACAGTAGTTACCATCTGTCATCATATAAATTTATTATAATATTATTGATTATATTCCCTGTGCTGTACTTTTCATCCCTGTGATTTATTTATTTTATAACTGGAAGTTTGGGGGCATGTGGGTGGCTCAGTCAGGTAAGCATCTGACTTCGGCTCAGATCATGATCTCATGTTTCGTGAGTTCGAGCCCCATATGGGGCTCTGAGCTGTCAGTGCAGAGCCTGCTTCTGACCCTCCATATCCCTGTCACTCTGCCCCTCCCCTGCTCTCTCTCTCAAAAATAAATATACATTTTTAAAAAACCTAAAAAACAATAACTGGAAGCTTGTATCTCTTTATCCCTTTCATCTTCACAATTTTTTTCTCTAGTTTTTTGAACTCAGGAAACTTTAGACTTCTTTTTAAAGTAATCTAGTGTAAAAACAAGTTGAGGTTAAGATAATATGTTCAGAGAATGAATATGTTCAGCTTTGCAGCCCATATGGTCTTGATTGCAACTACTTCACTGCCATTTCAGTGTGAAAGTAACCATAGATAATGTGTAAACAAGCAACCTTGACTAAGTCCCAATAAAACATTATTTACTTAAACAGGTGGTAGGCCAGATTCGGTCCCAAGATTGTAGGTTGATAATCCAATCCATAGTCTAGAGTCTACTTCCTTCAAGGGTTACTTTGCCCCATACTCAAACGTACCTTTCTGGAATTCCTACTGAATGCCCTGTGAATTCACCAAAGACTCCACTCTGGCTGGTAGAAACTCAAAGATGTATGGCCCTCTGTGGACCCTGGTAATTTTTTCATTTTATAGCTCCTAGTTATTATTCTCTTAGTTGTTTTCTATCTCTCTTTTTGGATTTTATCCTACAAATATAAAAACTAGAATTCAGATAAAGACTTAAGCATATCTCTGGATCTCCTTTTCAATACAGCTCCCTTTCCTCCACCACTGACCATTGAAAATTTTCGCTGTCCCAGACTCTGTCTCCTCAACTCAGTGTAACTCCGTCTTCTGATGGGCTGACCCTTTGGAGTTACAGTCTAGAACATGCCCCCAAGCAGATTTCTAGGGGTGATCATAGGATGTGTCTTTTTTCGTTTTTCTAAGAGATCACAGTCCTGTGTTTCCTGACATCCAATGTTTGAAAACATTTGTTTTATATATTTTGCCCAAATTTCTAGTTGTTTATTGCTGAAGGATAATTTCATACATTATTTGCTGGGAGCAAGTCTTATTACTTTTATACTCAAACTATCTCTGATTTGGCCAGTAAGTTTCTCTACAAGTTGGCTCCTTAAATCTTTCATCATAATGCTATAATTTTTTGAGCACTTTATTATTTTCCATTGCAAAAAAAAAAAAAAATCTTGGCTCATCTTGAACTTTTTTGTTCTTAGCTCCAAATAGACCGTTTCCCAAGGAGACCTGGTTCCTTTTAGTGGGGAATACTAATTAAATAGAGTTTGGGACAGAGGAGTGATATTCAATTATTTAAAATATCACATGGTTCTTTTTTGTTTAATGGACCATAGGGGTCAAGGGTAGGGCACAAAGATCAGAAAGGAAAGCATTGTAATAAACTCACATAAAATGATGGTCGCTTGGACCAAAATAGTAATTGTGAAAGATTGTATGAGTTATGAGATTAAAAGTTTTATATATGTGTGTAATATATATGTAAGTTAAATGTTATATATAATATATATGTTGTGTATATATGTTATATATATATGTTATATATGCACACATATATAGCATAACTCATATGCTATATATGTGTATGTGTATAAAACTTGGGCCCATCCTCAGTTACAAGGTGGACATCCATTTAAAATTTGGTTCAGATGTAGGGGTGCCTGGGTGGCTAGTGACTTGAGCCTCCAACTTCGGCTCAAGTCATGATCTCATGGTTCATGTGAGTTGGAGCCCAGCGTCAGGCTCTGTGCTGACAGCTTGGAGTCTGGAGCCTATTTCGGATTCTGTGTCTCTCTCTCTCTCTGCCCTCTCCTACTCGTGTTCTTGCGCTCTCTCTCTCTCTCTGTCACTCACTCTTTCTCAAAAATAAATAAAAACATTTAAAGAAAAATTATAATGGAACTTGGTTCAGATGTTAAGACTGACAATACTAAAAGGATTGAAAATGTCTATTACTCACATAATGAGGCTTTCTGAGACATCAGTGTAGCTCCAAGCCATGTCTAAAAGTGGTTTTAGAGTGTGAGGAAAGAAAACTGACTTAGAGTTTTATGGTGGTTGATGGGACTAGGGTAAGAATTTCTGTGCACAGGTAAGGACATGCGTGATTTGAACCTCCTGCCAATAGGGGGAGCACCGGGGCTATCTTACTGTGTTTCCCAGATGTGGGACACAAAGAGGAACTGTCAGCAATGAAGTCAAACATCAAAAAGTAGAATCAGACTCTACTACACAGAGCCCCTTACAAGATTTGTAGTTACTGTAGTTACAGAGTGGCCATAAACACAGTGGAGGAAGGCTGTTCACTAACAGTTAGGCGTGTTAAGCTTCACGTGTCTTTAAGATTTATTTACATTGTAGGCTTTGGGCTTTTATAATTTGTTCTTTTTTATAAAAAGAAACTGCCCACTAAGAAGGTCTCTGCCTAATTTAAATAATATATTTTTACTAAAACTCAAAGTTATACAATTGCATAAAAGCTTTCATATCATAATGATTTAAAGATATACACTCTATCCCTATGTAGCTGGTTTCTTTGAATAAAACAACAGGCATGGAAAATAATTTGGAAATAAGTAAATAATATTAATTGATAATTTTCCTTGACATTTAGCAAAAAAAGAAGTTTTATGGGTAGAACACATGATACAATGAAAAGGGCTTTCTGTTCATAATTAATATTATGTAATATATGAATTATTATATTTATGTTTTAGAAATGTAAAATCTAAATTTTTATGATTCTAAAATAATAGCTATATTGATTGTGTAATATATTGGGGTCTTTGATGTGTTTCTATTTTGTAACATGTTCAAATTATTTTCTTGTTTGTCTTGAAAGAATTAAATTTTAGCTTGATTTGGCCTCTTTGGAGAAAAGCATCTTAGGAGCCAGTTTTGCTCTTACTCCCCAAACAAATTGGAATTGACAGAATCAATACAAATGCCATCTTGTGTAAAACTAAATGATCTAGTAATTTCGTAGATTCTCAACAGTCCCATGAGAAATAATACATCTGGTAGTCAACACTACCATTTTTGTTTCTTGGTGGGCTTGTCTTGTGATAGTTGACTTGTATCATTGCTCTTCTTTTCAAGTCAATAGATTTTAAAAAATAGATCAGAAGACAATAGACCTGGGTCCAAATTGCACCTTTCCTTTTGAAAAATCATCAAACCATTTAACATCTATAATCCTCATTTATTTTTCATCTATAAATGAGGGTTACTGTAAGTGATCTCCATTTCTCTGTAGCTCAAAAATGCTCTAATGTTTTGATTCTGAGTCAAGCTCTGTGAGTGAAACATTAAAGGTCTTTTGCTTCCCCCCCATCTGCTAAAACTGAACTGGGCACCTAAATAAAAAGTTTAATCCCACACTGCTAGAAAGGAAAATGTTAGCAATTAACCCAGACAAAAAAGTTTTGTTAGAGGCAGAATGTATGGTTGAAACTTATTTTCAGAGGCTTTGTAAGTGTAAAGGGCATTTAACTGGGCAATTTTGAATAAACAGTCCAGAAACAGCTTAGCACACAAAATGGCTAGAAGCTCAGGAACACCAGTCCTATCCCTAGTGGTTTCTACATCTCCTCCCACTTCTTCCCTCTTAGCCATCTATTTTCTAGAATGTGAGACTGACCCAAGACATAAATGCTTCTTTATGAGATTTTGTCAGCAGGAGTTTCCAGCTCCCAGAACACCTTATAATAAATCCGTGAATCACCTCCCAGCTCTAATCCACACTCATCCTCAACCACCCGACAACACCAGGCCATGGAACCTACCATGGAGAAGTGAAATAGGGCAGCATTATCAGCTTTTCTACCTAGAAGATGGGGAGGACAGCAAGGAAGAAAATTTCTGATACCGTAGTATCATAGAGCAGTTGGGAAGTGGCTATTCCAAGTTGGATGTTTTAACAACTTTTCCAGCTCAAAGACTGTTACACTGGTGGTTATGCTCTGTTGTAATATTGGAGCAGGATAATAACAGTACCTTGAATGTGCATATTGAACTGCTTTGACATTTCCTGAGCAGTGTTTTTCACACTTTCATTTTTTTGACTAATATTTTCTGATCCTCTACTCATGGCCAGGCACTGTTCCAGGTACTGGGGTTATAAACAATAGTCTAATTAATTTAACTTCTCTACATTTTACTTTTCCTTTTTTTTCTTTTTAGATAGGTAAACTAAAACTCATCACGTGTAGGTATGGTCCATCAAGTGTAGGGAGCTGAGAAGTATCAACACGAGAGTTCAAACTCAGATCTTCAAAAACATTGCTTTTTATTTTAAGCTGTCTGGGAAAAAAATCTTTATTGTTGACATTGCTTTGTAGGGAAATTGCCTCTAAAATTTGAAACAATTGACAGATATATATGTATTTTGGAGAAAAAAGTCTGTTAGAATGTTGAATATTACTTATATGTTCATACCCCTGCTTCTGAGGAAGTACCATATAGATATTTGGCTTCTGGTAAATATTGAAATGCATGGGTGGTAATGGAATTTACTTCCAAATACACCATAATACATAAGCTGTTAGTACCCTAAAGATTTTGTTTCAGGATAAAAAATGGAAAGCCACACTTTGGCTTTCAGATCTAATATATATTCTTGAACTCAGCTTACAGGAAATGCTCTATTTTAGGAGTCTTGGGGTACTTTCCTAGATCAATATAATGATACTTGATGTTTTTTTTTCATTTTGAATAATCCTTGTGAGTGATCTATTGGCCAGAACCCTGAAGGAGATTAGGAAAGAGAGATGGGGGTCAGATAACTCAAA
This sequence comes from Cryptoprocta ferox, assembly GCA_028646485.1. Classification (NCBI taxonomy): domain Eukaryota; kingdom Metazoa; phylum Chordata; class Mammalia; order Carnivora; family Eupleridae; genus Cryptoprocta; species Cryptoprocta ferox. Next base: position 126,176,214 of record CM053571.1, read on the forward strand.
CTCTTAAGAACACCATGTTTCTTTATATGTTAAAGTGAATTTACCCTTACTAGCTATTAACCTCACTGATATGTCAGTAGTGTCTCCTCATCTTCATTTGTTTTCTGTTTTGTAGGTCCCTGCCCTCATGGCTATCGGGAATGTCAGAATGGCAAATGTTACAGACCAGAGCAGAGCTGTAATTTTGTAGATGACTGTGGAGATTATACTGATGAAAATGAATGTGGTGCCTCCTGTACTTTTGAGAAAGGATGGTGTGGCTGGCAAAACTCCCTGGCTGAAAACTTTGATTGGGTTTTGGGGGTTGGCTGTCATCAAAGCCTACGACCTCCCACAGACCACACACTTGGAAAGGAGAACGGTAGGTAATTAGGCTATTAGAGCTTTCCTAATCATATTCGCAGTGAGCATCTCATTGTCTTCCCCAACAGCAACTGGAGAGCTCCAGAGAGCCTACCGTGGTACCATGGCAAGCAAGTCAGACATTCATGAGTATGTTTGTCCCCCCGGGACTGCCATAACAAAGTACCAGAGATGGAAACAACAGACATTGTCTCACCATTCTGGAAGCTAGAAGTCTGAAATCAAGGTGTCAGTAGAATTGCTTCCTTTTGAGGGCTGTGAGAGGCAATCACCTATTCCATGCCTCTCTCCTGGCTTGTGGTAGTCTTGGACCTTACTTGGCTTTTAAGGTGATGTTCTCCTGTGTCTTTACATTGTCTTCCCTCTATGCATGTCTTCCTCTATGTCCAAATATACCCTTTTCATTACAGCACAGTCTTAGTGTGGACTAGGGCCCACCCTGATGATGTCATTTTAATTTGGTCATCCACAAAGGCCCTATTTCCAAACATGGTCACATTCACAGAAACTGGGATTAGGACGTCACCATCTTCAGGGCATCACAGTTCAACACAAAACAGAGAGTAATCGAATTTTAATGTGATTCTGATAATTGTAGATAGATGACAATGTATGGCACCTTTCATCAATGACACATGCTTATAATTAGTATCCCTGAACACTGCCACTCCTTTGATCATTAGCATATCATGTAGCTCTTCAGATTTTCCAAATTCTCATCTGCAAATGGAGAGAATGAAGTTTTCCCTGTGTAGCAAACAGGGATTACAGAAATGAGATGATGTGTATGAAGGGAAAGCAGTTTGAAAGCTGTAGAAGGTGCCATGCAGATGTAACCATAAGATCACATATGTCACAGGTGTTGGGAATGCCTCGTTTTTGCAGTAGGTAGATGAGGTCAGGTCACAGACTCACTGGTCAAAGGACAAAGGACATTAGCAGAATAAGGAAAGGACCTTGAATTCCTGGATGCTACAGAATAAGAGAAAGGGTGTGTATGTGTGGAAATTCCACAGGCCTCTGACAAAACCAAGCCATCTAAGCCAAAATGACCACAACAGAGGGAAGGTCTGAGTCCCATGTAAACACTCAGGTCTACATACATAAAATGTTTTGAGTATTAGATACATAAGTATAAATGTACCTTTCATATTACATATTACAATTCTCAGCATTTTATTTATCTACTCAATAGATGACTGAACTTTTGAAAGTACATCATACTCCTTTGTATTTCATAGGTAGTCTTTTCGCATTGTTTTACAAGAACTTGATAGTTTGAGGAGTCCATTATACCATTTCTATAACTATCTTGTTGATTCAGTGGCATAAATATCCTGTCAGATCAGTTAATTTGCATACTGTGAAGTACTTTGCTAAAAGCACAGTTGGAAATTGTTCTGTCACTGAGCTAGAAGCAAGGCTATTAGATTTTCTTTCTGTTTCCAATGGAAATGCCTTTGGCAGCTCATATCACATGAAATATAATTAAAAGCCCTAACTAAGATGGAAAAGCGAAAATCATCCCCTTGTGGTTATTTCTGTCCTATGTGAATGCTGTCCTTGTTCCTAGGGCACTTCTTGTATCTGGAGGCGACTCCGGTGGGTCTTCAGGGCGAAGAAGCACACCTCAAGAGTGCTGTGTGGCAGGAGTCCAGTGCTGCCTGCACCCTAAGTTTCTGGTATTTCATATCTGCAAAAGCCACAGGGGCCATTCAGATTCTCATTAAGGTAGGACATCCGTCTGTGATGCCTCTGAGCTTAGCGAGCCTTCCTACAGGCAGCACATGGCCAAAGGGACTTTATCACAGTTCTGCTCACTTGGCCAGAGGAAGCTTCCTTTCATCAGGGGGGCTTCCGCTTGTGATTCAAATGCTCGGTGGGGTTTGATAAGCGGGGCATGGGAACCCTGGCTTTGAGTTCAACATTATACCCTGTGGTTATGACTGAATCCCCGAGTCCTCTCCTATGATAACATTTAGTCTAAGACTCATAAATTTCTTCCTTCTGTTTAGACATTTTCTTCCCTAGCCTTCTCAGTAAAAGAAAACAGATTATTTGTACATCTGAAAGGAGAGCGACTATCCATTTTAACTCCTGTATGAACAATCATTAAGGGAACTAATATTAGATGTTTTGGTTCTAAGCACACCATCCAAAGGACTGAACCGCTCAGGAGCATGATCAAGGTGTGATTACATTGAACCGCTTATTAACGATGACACAATAATGCATTTTCTTAGAGAGGATTAATTGGATGTTTCTGTCAGGGCTTTAATTTAGTATAACAAAGTGACAGTGTTCAGGGAGCAAAATAACAAAGTATACATTAATATTAATAAGACTTGGTTCATATACCTTTATTCTTTGGCAAGTTAAAACAGCAGCAAAAAAGGAGATGAGTGTGCATGCGTGTGTGTATGCGTGTGTCTGTTCATTTCTAGAATCTAGTTAGAATTCTGAGAAAGCTCACTTTAAAAACAAGCTCAAGAGGCCATTGCTGTTTTATCACACATGAGCTTTGCAGAAGTGCCCTAGCGCTGATGGAAAATGCCTGACCAGAATACCGAAGGGCTCCTGTGTCTGAATGGCTAATGGCTGCGGCGTCCATGTTTTATCTGAAACCTGAGTTAACTTTATTATTTAGGGTTCACCTATAATCAGAAATGCCTGCCTGATAAAATACATGCAGCAAATACCACGATGATTTAGTCTTATATTTAAATAGGGAAGCTCAAATATAACGCTTTAAGTTCTCACAAGAGTGTTTTGCTGGTTCGCCATTGAATGGGATTCTTGATTATGTGGTGTCTACCGTGTGAAAGACTTCATACCACTTTGTGGGCTTTGCCTTTATTATTTACTCCACTCATATTCACCTTTCATCTCTTTATATCATAGTAGCAAACTTTATATTACTGTACATTGTAAAATTAAACTATTTTGAGATGTGTCTTGCTATCAAGTTCAGTTGAACGCCCATAGTTCCTCCAATGGAGGAACTTCTTATGGATATTTAACAGCATTTTAAAGAAACTATCCTACCATATTTTAAAAAAATCACACTTGTTTAAAAAATGTTTATCCTCATTTAGTGACATTTATTGCAAAAGAGAACTATTTCATGGCATATATTGATTTTATATTCAGGAATTTTAGGGCAATCATTTTATGTTGGTGATTAATATGATACATATTTTTGATCATCGTTACAAAGTACTTCTTAGGCTACTCTCTGTGTAGAACCATGCTGGATTTTAACCTGCTCATTAATTTGAAAGCATCCTGGCCAGATGGCAAACACAATAGGGGCAGGGAATCTGCCTTTTATTTCTTTCTTTCTTTACTTTTCATCTTTTGAAATGGTCTCAATTTATGCATGTGCTGTCTCTGCTCAGTCTCCCCTGTCTGTTCTCAGGAATGCCTCCTTCTGTGTTTCCCTCTTTTGCCTCCACACCAAGCCCAACACAGTCTGGTAGATTCAGCCTTTCACGAAACTTTCCTTGACCACTTTTGCTTGTCATGATTCGTCTTTCTCAGAGTGTCCCTCACAGCTCCAGAAATTCCTCTTTGTCATTAGATGTTCATTTCTTTTTCAAACAGACAGATCATAAAATCTTGAGAGCAAGACCTTGAGATTTTAGTCTTTATGTCCCTCTTATCTCTTCAGAGAAGGGACTGTGGGAAAAAAGTGGTGGCCTCCTAGAGCCCACTGGCAGGCTCAGGACACCCCTTTTTGGGACAATTCTTTTGGGGAAAAAAAGGGCTGATTATGTGTTACATGCAAGACAATAATTTCTAGTCTGGGAAAAGGGGGTGGTTCAAGATGGTGGTGTAGGAAAACCCTGAGTTCAACTCCTCCCATCAATACAACAAACTTATAGCTACATATATAATAATTTTTCTCTGAAAACAAGCAAACAAACAAAAACTTTGAGAACTATATGACTAGCACCTTCACAACAAAAGACAAAAGAGACACTTTGAGAAGGATAGGAGAGACAGAGATATGGCCTCCCTGGGAGCCTATCCCAAATGTAGTGACCCCACAATTGGGAAAGTTCGCCAAATTTGGAATTGTCCCACAAGAAGTAAAGGGATTATGCCCCATATTAGGTACCCTAACCTTGAGGGCTAGCACCAGAAAGATGAACCCTCCCCCTCAAAATGCCTGATTAAAAAAATAAATGGGGATGAAGATCAGGAGAATCATAGAACTATAGGGAACATATATCCCACTCTTAAAGGGCTCATATGCAAACCTACCCACCCTGAGATCTAGGACAAGAGAAACAGATTGAAGAGTACCTAGCAAGGGAAACCCCTTACTGACTTTAAAGGGACTGCCAGAGAGGCAGGAACCTGTAAGGACTTTATCCAGGAATGAACGTGCCGGTACAAGCCATTTTTGCAACTAATCCTAAGTTCCTCGGGATGGAGCAAATGGCTACCATCTTTGGTGCCCTCCCTCTAGCTTGCTAACACATGGAGGGTGTGTTCTGCCCTGCCCCCCTCACCACATAACCAGACTAACAGAGTACCCCACGTTTCAGCCACCCTGTGCAATATCGGAGCTGCAAAAAGACCAGATGAGGGACTGGATCCCATCCTCCCCATGCAGCAGCCGAGTCACGGCTAGATCAGAGGGGTGCTCTGAGCCCTGCCCACCCTGTGCAGAACTGGGATGGGTAAGTGACATGAGCCCTCACCTCCCTGCACAGCAGTCGTGCTGTGTCATAGCCAGCAGGCACATGCAGCCCATGTGGCAGATGCCCATAGAGTGGGACCATAGAGTGGGAGATTGTGGGGAGATTGTGCTCCTGGCTCACATTGCCTACCCAGGACCACTCTTTCAATACTGAGGGGCGGCACCGCTACACCTAATACATATAAAGAAACCAAGAGAGGCAAAATGAGGAGAGAGGGGAATATATCCCAAAGCAAACAACAAGGCAAATCCTCAAAGAAAGACTTTAATGAAACTGAGGTAAACAACATACTTAAGAATTCATAGTAATGGGCATAAAGATACTCACTGATCTTGGGAGGAGAATGGATGAGAACAGCAAGAACTTCAACAAACAGATAGAAAATATAAGAAAATATCAAACAGAAGTTTAAAACTGAACTGAGAAATACACTAGAGGGGTTCAACAGCAGAATGGATGGAATAGAAGCATGAATCTGTGAATTGGAAACAAAGCAATGGAAAGCACCCAACCAGAAAAGGAAAATAAAAAGGAAAAAAAAAAAGATTTTAAAAAGACAAGATGTCTCCTTCAGGGACTTCCAGGACAGTATGAAGCAGAATAACATTTTAAATCTAGGAGTCCCATAAAGAGGAGAGAGAAAGAAAGAGCCAGGAAAAGTCTTGAAGAATTAATGGTATAAAACTTTTCTAATTTGGGGAAGGAAACTAATATCCAAGTCCAGAAAGCCCAGGGAGTTCCAAAATAAGATGAACCCAAAGAGAAACTCGCCAAGATACATTATAATTAAAATAGTAAAAATTAGGGGTGCCTAGGAGGCTCAGCTGGTTAAGTGTCCGACTTCAGCTCAGGTCATGATCTCATGGCTCGTGGGTTTGAGCCCTGCACTGGGCTCTGTGCTGACAGCTTAGAGCCTGAAGCCCGCTTTGGGTTCTGTATCTCCCCCTCTCTCTGCTCCACCCCCAACTGCACTCTGTGGGTCTCTCTCTCTCTCTCTCTCTCTCTCTCTCTCTCTGAAAAATAAAAAATTAAAAAAAAAACATTAAAAATTTAAAAAAAATTAAAAATGGTGAAAATTAATAATAAAGAGAAGATATTAAAAACAGCAAGAGAAAAGCAACACATTGTACAAAAGGGAACCCTCATAAGGCTATCAGCAGGTTTTTCAGCAGACACTTTATAGATCAGAAGGGCATGGCATGTTATATTCAAAGTACTGAAAGGGAAAAATCCCCAACCAAGAATTCTCTACCTGGCAAGGTTCTTCAAATTGAAGAAGAGATTAAGAGTTTTCTAGAAAGCAGAAGCTAAAAGAGTTACCACCACTGAACTGAGCCTGCAAGAAATGCTAAAGGGGCTCTTCAGAGGTAAAAAGAAAACATATGAAAGTTAAAAAAGCTAACTGGAAAAGACAAGTAATCAAGGTAGTGGATCAACAACTTATAAAACAAGTATGAAGGATAAAAGGAAAAGTAGAAAATTAATTAAAACTATAATAATTAATTCAGAGATAAATAAAATAAAAAGATGTAAAATGTGTCATCAAAAAAATAAAACATAGGGGAGGGAATTAAAAATATAAAGCTTTGGAATGTGTTTAAAATTAACTTACCATCAACTTTAAAGAGACTGTTATATATATATAGGATATTATATGTGAACTTCGCAGTAACCACAAAGAGAAGTCTTATAGTTAAGAGCACAAAAATGAAAGACAAAAGAATCTAAATATAAGGCAAACAAACAAAGTGTAAGGAACAGACCAAGAAAACAGAGATGATCAACAAAAACAATTAGAAAACAATAAGATGACAGTGAGTACATAGTTATCAATAATTACCTTAAATGGAAACAGACTGTTCTTCAATCAAAATACATAGGGTGCCTAACTGGATTAAAAAAAACAGATTTTTTGATATGCCACCTTATCAAACCTCAATGAGATATCACCTCACCTCTGTCAGAATCAAAAACACAAGAAACAACAAGTGTTGATGAGGATGTGGGAACTCTCTTGCTCTGTTGGTGGGAATGCAAACTGGTGCAGCCACTGTGGAAAACAGTATGAAGTTTTCCTCAAAAATTAAAAATAGAACTACCGTATGATCCAGTAATTCCACTTCTGGTTTTTTTATACAAAGAAAGTAAAAACACTACTTGGAAAATATATACGCATCCCTATGTTTATTGCAGCATTATTTACAATACCCAAGACATAGAAGTAACCTAAGTGTCCATCGGTAGGTAAATGTTAAAGAAGATGTGGTATATTTACACAACAGAATATTGTTCAACCATAAAAAAAAGAATGAAATCTTGCCATTTGTGACAACACGGATGCACCTTGAGGGCATTAGGTGAAGTAAGTTAGAAAATGACAAGTACCACATGATTTCACTTATGTGTAAAATCTAAAAAAGCAAGCAAACAACACGAAACAGACAGACTGACTCAAAGGTACAGAGAACAAACTGATGGTTGCCAGAGAGGAGGTGGTAAGGGGACAGTTGAAATAGGTGAAGGGGATTAAAAGGTACACACTTCTAGTTTTAGAATAAGTAACTCATGGGCATGAAATGCCCAGCATAGGGAATACAGTCAGTAAGATTGTAATAATTTTGTATACTAACAGATGGTAACTAGACCTCTTGGGGTGATCATTTCATAATATGTAAAAATATTGAATCACTATACTATAAATCTGAAACTAATATAATCTTGTATATCAGGTATAATTCAATAAAAAGTCTGATCTGGGGGCGCCTGGGTGGCTCAGTCGGTTGAGCGTCCGGCTTCGGCTCAGGTCATGATCTCGCGGTTCGTGGGTTCAGGCCCCGCATCGGGCTCTGTGCTGACAGCTAGCTCAGAGCCTGGAGCCTGCTTCAGATTCTGTATCTCCCTCTCTCTCTGACCCTCCCCTGCTCACGCTGTCTCTCTCTGTCTCTCAAAAATAAAAAAATAAAATAAAATAAAAAAGTCTGATCTGGAGAATTTGTAGCCTAACTCTGAAATATATACATGTAATCAGATGCCAAAGACAAGCAAACATTGAGCAGTAATTTAACAATAGTATAATTCTAAAGGGTAGTATTGATTACACATCACAACCACAATAATAGATACATTCGTTGAACACCAACTATATAGCAGTTGTTGAACATCAACGCTTAATATTATTTCATGTAGTTCTTGTTTTTAAATCTATTTATTTGAGGGGGGGAGGGGAAGAAAGAGAGAAGAGGGGGAGAGAATCCAAATAGGCTCTGAGCTGTCAGTGGGGCTCAATCTGTAAAGCGTGAGATCATGACCTGAGCTGAAATCAAGAGTAGGATGATTAACGGACTGAGCCACCCAGGCACCCCGATTTCATGCAATTCCTATAGCACAATCATCTGAGTTAATGTGAACCCTATTTTACTGAGGGGTGACCAAAGGGGTCTCATAGAAATAACCTAACCCTCCTGTAGCTACATAACCAGTCAGTGACAGACTGAGATGCCCGAATCCAGGTATGTTTACGTCCAAAAGTTATGTTTTTACCCTCACCCCTATTCCCAAGTGCTTTTTACTGATACTAATGAGTGTTCTACTTTCATAATGAAAGGCAGATTCTATTTTAATGGGATCCATTTTCATTGGATGAAATCATGGAATATTTTCTTTTTTAGGAAAACAAAATGAGTAATAGTTCCTAGCATGGAAACGTATGATTCTTAAATTTCTCCTGTAATAAAGGCATGAATTTAGGGGAACCCCAGCAAAGCAAAGCTATTTTATAGGAAGCATTTAGTAAAGAACAATACAATTTTGCATATTGTATATATTATACTTCTATATTTCTTGCTTACAGTCACATGGGAACTAATTTTCACTAAAGAGACGTATCTGGAACAAATGTAATCTGTGTCTCGAAGTGATGGGTGAATTATAAGAAGATGGAAAGAGTATTTCATTGAGAAAGTAACTTTATTTTTTTCCCTTCCTTTGAGTTTGCCTTAATTCTATGTGTAAGCACACACACACACAATAAAATGAACTTTTCAAGAGAAATAACTTTTTAAAATATAACTAATTTTTCATCAGATTGAATAATTTACCACATAAAAGGATATAACTATCACTCATTTCTTGGGCCACACCACTTTGTGAGTGGGATTTAGTCCATGGGAACTGGTTATGATCTCCTTTATTTCATTGCCTTCATTTAGGAGGAGTCAGTCAAAACTCAGGGGGACTAAGTATTAAATCCAAGGTTGTAAGTAAATGGATGAGCTAAGTCTTGAACTCAGGTGATATAAAAATTAAGATTAGAATGTAATACCACCAGTTTTGTATCTGTCTTTCTATGGAGGAAAATTGGATGTGGTTAATTAAAATGCATTGGCTAGGTCTTTTTTGAATGTTGTAATTCCCTTTTTTTAAAAATAATCTATTTATTCTTGGGGGCACCTGGGTGGCTCAGTAGGTTAAGTATCTGACTTTAGCTCACGTAATGATCTTGTGGTTCGTGGGTTGAAGCCCCATGTTGGCTTCTGTACTGACAGCTCAGAGCCTGGACCCTGCTTCAGATTCTGTGTCTCCCTCTCTCTCTCTGCTCATGCTCTGTCTCTGTTTCTCAAAAATGAATATTAAAAAATAGTACACTTATTCTCGATAACATTCATCATTTTTACCTATGTTTATCTCATTTACATTCAGTATTAAATGTCTCATTACATTGAAATGTTTTGCTTTTCAAACTAAGATTTAAAACAAACAAAACAAGGACTTAGGGGTAGAATAAGAGTCATATATAGCATAAAAGTTCACTTGTTTTTACAAATATATTTAATTTTACCTATTTTTATAGTGACTTGTTTTCTGATGGGGTTAATTGATGAGTAATATGTAGATTTTAATGCACTAAAACCAATTTTATAGGGATTTTTAAATTTACTTTTGTTTGACAGTTTGTTTCCATCGGTAAAAGCCTATCTAGCTTCATCAGGAAACAAAAGACTTTTGCATCTTTTCAGCTAGTCATTTGAATAAAGGCAGGAACACCTGCTACAGGAAGAGTATTATCATGTTTTGGAACTACTCCATCTGTAATAAAGTGTTGATATTTTAATCAAGATGACTGTGTGCTGTAGGGAATTTTAATATATTTGACTGAAGGTATTCAGGACTATCCGTTAGACTGTTATGATAGAAAAAATAATATATTCAAGCCAGAAGTGGAGAAAAATAATTTATTTCAGTAGAGGCCTCCTGATTATAGCAAACGAGTTATGCTGAAAACCCATTACTAAATTAGTTCATTGTTTTATCTCGCTTAGTGGTTCAGAGAATTTTGGAGCAGATGGGGTCGCCTGTAATTTGTTCAATCTTAACTCTTCATTTACTGATGAAGGGGCTAAGATTATGAGGTTATATTTCTTGCCCCAGCTCACCTGGCATTTTAAGAAAAAGAGTATGCATCTAGTTTTTTTCTGACTTCTAATTTAGAGTTCTGATATTTGTCTACCTGGAGACTCTATGTAAAGATCATATTCAAGATGAAAATAGAGATTTTGTTCAATAGGCAGTGAAAAATGTCAAAGCAACAAATGAAAGGCCAGATTCCTTTGTCTACTTAGAAGACTGTGACTGCCCTGGATCTGCCTTTACCCTCAATCTAGTGAACGATGAGTCTCAGTTGTGTGTAAGGGGTAACCCATAAACGTGAACATTCTCTGTCCTTCCTAACTCACCACCACCCCATCCCCCACACATATGCTCACCACAGTCCTAATCTAAGAAGATTTACAACTAATTGGTAACACTACAGGTGTCTAACTATTGGAGTGTGTCAGATACATTTTCAGATTTAGGCGTGTTTTGATCTCTTCGGCCTACTGAGCATCTGACACTATTTTAGTCATCTTGGCATTTTATTCATATTTTCAGAGTAAAGAATGTAGAGAACATGGACAGAGAGGATGCATAGAATCTGGATATGGAAAATTGATTTTTCAAAGACCGTCTTGTAGATTTTGGACTGTAAATCAATTAAACTGAATCTGTAGTGCCAGAACTTCACTTGCTCTTCCCGAATTGTTTCAGCATGTTAACAATTCAATCTACATAGTTTTGGTTGTATTATATTATTGACCTGGACCAAATGAGAGAGAAAACGGTTTGACTTTTGCATTTTAAGCTATAGCATATGATATCTCGGTACTTCCAGAGTTATTAAATTTGTTGTCACAAGCTTACAGTGCCCTGATTTATATAAAATCATTGTTCCTTTTTATCAGCTTGGCGAACATGGAAGTATTTGTTCCAGGCATATTGTTGACTAAGTGAGATTTTCCTAAAGTTCTTGCTTTTCTCCCCATATCTTTTACCTCTTTCAGATGCCTCTAATGCTGCCCACCAGGGCTCTGAGCAGCCAGTGCCCCTGGACTCCCTTCTGTTAAGATGCTAACAATTTTATTTAATTGATCCCAGTCGTTTTGCTTTCAAGAGAATTATATGGCCAATTCTAAAGAGCGTTTTTTCATACGATTTTCCTTCCATTTCTCTTCCCACTATGGCTGCTACTCTTGTGATTAGCTTCCAGTTATGAACTGATTCCTTTTTTCCATGTGATGTGTTAATTCTTTGACACTTGTTAGCTCACTTAATCTTCTTCAGAATAAATATGCGTGGTAGACATTTCGTCCTAAATTTTCAGGCCACAAATTTGAGACCCAGGTCACATAAATGGTAAATGATATAATCGGCATTAAAAGCCAATTCTCACTCCAAAATCCATGCTCTAAACCACTACATTCAACTTCTGCTATTAAACTGAACACATTCTCATATCCAGAAAGCAGTGATATTACTATCAATGTTTTCTAGGGGATCTGATAATAACAAGTTAAAGGTTTCTTTCTCTCCATATTAATCTACAGTACTGTTCCACATATGTTAGAGAGAGGAAGTGATTACTTTATATTCAGCAACGATTATAGTTTTATTTGTTTTCTAACTTAGCCTGTCAACAGCTAGTAATATATATTTCTAAATCATTCTTCCTCACATCTACTATAATTCAAAAATTACAAAACCATAACTTCACTTTAATGTTAATGAGGACAGAATGAATTAGAAATAATATAATTTGATATTTATAAGAACTAGCTAGAGAAAATCCCTTAATTATACTAATTTTTATTCAAACATGAAATCTTTAAAAAGTTGCAAATATCTATTCTTTGGGAGTCTTCCTCTCTTGGCTTTTTAGTATGGTCTTGGTCAATGACAGTTTTCCCTCTTTAAACAGAGACATTCTAAATTAAAAGCAGAATTCTTCATAATAGGCAGTTCTTAATCATGTGTGTTTATATCTTTCTATGTGTCATGGACCTCTTTGGCAGTCTGATGAACTTCTTAGTTATCATAATATTGTTTTAAATGGATAAAATAAAATGCTAGCATTACAAAGGAAACAAATTAATGCTAATTATTAAAATATTTTTTAAAATCCCAAATTTGGACTTAGTAAATGTATGTTAAGTGACAAGATATGAAGGAGGATGGAATAACTATAATGTTATTACTTTAAAGTACTGATAGGTATAAATGACATTTTTGAGATATTCCCAGCACTGTAATGTGATATTAAAATATTTGATATTATTATTTGTGAGAGAGTCACAGGTACTACTAATACAGTGATATGTTGCTTGAATTCACGATTGAAGTAGATACCAAGTTTTAATTGAAGCTAATGAAAATAAAGATGTATTTCTCTCATCCATGTTACAACCTTTTGAAAACCAGTATTTTATATACAAGGGGCCTTGAAAAAATTTTATTTCATAAGGGTATCTCTTATATATTCAGCATTTACAAGTATTTATTAAGAAAAATCAACGTGCCTTCCATTCCTAATACAGTAAAACCTTGGATTGTGAGTAACTTGTCCTGCGAGTGTTCTGCAAGATGAGCAAATGTTCAGATGAATTTTAACTTGATAAAGAAGCCATGTCTTGCAACAGAAATAGTACGAGACACCGAATGTCACATGATCACAACTGACCCAGTGGTTCTTGAAATTCACTTTGATATGTGAGTGCTTTGGATTACAAGCGTGTGTCTGGAATGAATTATGCTTGCAGACAAAGGTTTTACTATAACTGAAGCACAAAGGCACCAGAGATGACATTCTAGCTGAACCAAGTTCGAAACAGGCTAATTGGAAATAGGCGTGGTGATGCCACGGCAAAGAACTAATTCGTCAGGCTTATAGCCAGGTACAGTCGATTAATATGTTGAGATTTGTCATCCAAATTATAGCGTGGTTTTTCAGATGTCATAAGTAGCCATAGCTATTGATTCTTTATGTAACATAAGATATGGGAGAAGGCAGAGAAGAAAAACAATATTGTAACTTACTTAGTTTAAGATATAATTAGCTCGTTGCTTCTCGGGGTTACTGATCATTTGTCCACAGAAAAGTCATAGGTGCCATTTTGTACAGAATTGCCCTATGTAGAAACCCTGTGTGCTAGTTAATTTCACTTCAACATTTGTTTTTTTCCTGATGATGATTGCATTTTAAGTGTTTCAAACAAACTTACCATAGGAAACCAGTCCTTTTTTCTCTCACTACCTTTTGTTTTTTTAAGGACATTGCCTGGAAAATCATAATAGTCTTCAGCACATGACAGTAAATCTTTCTGGAACCCATAAGTTCTCATCAATTAATTTCTAATGCCTGTGCTGTTAATTTTCTGTGCAGTTTGTGACACAGGCTTCTATCAAAATAGGTTAGAATTGCTTATCTGTGGGCTGATTATTCTAACTGAATTGCATCTGTGACTCAGAGGCTGCCACAAGATTGCCAATCTGTGTTTACTAATTATAGATCACAGAATTGAAGTAGAGAAAACCCCGTGATTCACCCTCATATGCGTTATCAAAATGACATCTAATGATGTCAGCATTTTTTGCTCTGTAAGACATGAATGTATCACAGAATCCTATCTGTAATCTTTGGTGAATTTCAGTAAAAACAAATGTTTAAAATGTATTTTTTAACAATAAATATTTAGGGTTAAATTACATTTTTCAGATTAGTGCATCTCTTGGCATCTTCACATTCCTGACAGAAGTCAGGAATATTTTCTATTGATGTTACGTTTTTTTCAACAATGGCCTTCTGTAAATTCTGCTGTGATTCCACATCTATGGATAGCATTATGTGAGAGAGAAAGAAAATCAGGGCACCTTGTGATATACTGTGCACTGATTTACGTATTCTTTTGCTAACTAGCAATCTCTTTAGCTGGGGACTACAACATTCCTTTGCAAACACTGAGTTCTTGCCCAGTTGCCACATTTTCTACCACTTGCTTCTAGTTCGTGCGTTCAAACACATCATTAGGGAGCTTCTACTAACTACACTCCTCCCTAGCTGACACGGAGCTTGTGAGTTTAGAGTGAAATTAACTGTTTGCAAACAGCAGCAGTATGCCACTCAGTCTTTCTATCAGAAACAGAGCTCTCCCGTGAGTCCCTAGATGTTCTTCAATATTTAATTGTCCTCTTTCTGAAATTATCCTCTTTCTGAGAAGGTGACTTATGACTTCCTGTGCTACACTCTTGGAACAGGAACTGCTCCAAGTTCATGGGATGGGTCCTAATTGAGTGGCATTGTGTTCTTATATCACTGAGTCTTTTTCTGTGGTCCTACTACGCTGCCTGATGACTTTGTGTATAAAGCTCTATTTTCCAATGACGAGGGAGCTTTAGTGACAGAGAGACTGCATCTGCCTTGTTTACTGTTCTATTTCTAGCCCTAGCATAGTGCCAAGTGTATGGTAGGTACTTTAATTGAATGAGTGAAAGTATGAGTAGTGCATAATTAAATGCCAATTATGTACACAAAACATTTAACATCTTAGGAGTTCAAAAGCTATTAACATGTTTATGAACTGAAAATGTTTAGAGGAAATATAAAGTTGAACTGGATCTTGACAATTAAGAAGAATTTAGCAAAATAGACGGAAGACTAGAGGGCATTTCAAATGAGAGAACACATAAAGGTAGAGAAGTATAAGATGTATTCAGAAAGACGAGTTTACTAATGATCAGTTAATAATTAAAGGCATTATATTAATGTAAATAATAAAGTAAGCATTAGTTTAACTCTTCAGTTTATATTTGATCTTGTGAAGTTACTATATTTAACACGGTGTTACATTTATTGTTATTATAACTTCCAGTTGTTTCTGATGTATTTACTTTACTTTTTGTCCTTTGGGTGGGGGAATACTATATTTTATGAATATATTTAATTTTTATTGAAGTATGATTGATACACAATATAATAGTAGTTTCAGGAATATATGTTTACATGTAACAAAATGACCCCCATGATGAATCTGCTTATCATCTGTCACTATGCAAACTTACTACGATATTATTTATTGACTGCATTCCCTGTGCAGTACAATATATCCCATGATTTATTTATTTTGTAACTGGAAGTTTATACCTCTTAATCAAGCTCATCTACTTTGCCTGCCTCCCCCAAACTCCTCTCCCCTCTGGTAACCTACAGTTTGTTTCTTGTACCTGTGAGACTGCTCCTGTTTTATTTTGTTTGTTTTGATTTTTAGATTTCACATATAAGTGAAATCATATGGTATTTCTCATTTTCTGTCTGACTTTTTTCACTTAGCATAATACCCTTCAACTCCATTCCATGTTGTTGCAAATAGCAAGATGTCATTCACTTTTATGGCTGAGCAATATTCCATTGTATATACACATCACATCTTCTTTATCCATACATTTATCATTGGACGCTTAGGTTGCTTCTGTATCTTGGCTACTGTAAATTATGCTGCAATTAACACAGGGTGCATGTATTTCTTCAAATGGGCATGTTCATTTTCTTTCGATAAATAAACAGAAGTGAAATTATTGGGTCATATGGTAGTTCTATTTTTTATTTTTTAAGTTTATTTATTTATTTTGAGAGACACAGAGAGAGCGAGCAGGGGAGGGACCGAGAGAAAGGGGCAGAGAGAAAATCCCAAGCAGGCTGTGTACCAGTAGTGCTGAACCTGATGCGCGGCGTGAACCCACAAACCGTGAGATCATGACCTGAGCCAAAACTGAGTCAGACGCTTAACAGACTGAGCCATCCAAGTGCCCCTATTTTTAATTTTTTTGAAGAACTTCTATAATGTCTTCCATATTGGTTGCCACCAGTTTACATTTTCACCAGCAGTGCATTGGAGTTCCCTTTTATCCTAAGACTCACCAACGTTTATTACTTTTTTGTCTTTTGAAATAGTCAGTCTGACTGGTACCTGGTATCTCATCACAGTTTTGATTTGCATTTCCCTGATGATTAGTGATTTTAAGCGTCTTTTCATGTGCCCTTTAGCCATCTATATGACTTCTTTGGGAAAAAAATATCTATAGAAGTTATCTGTGCATTTTTAATCAGATTTCTTATATATGTATATAAGCAATTAACCCCTTATTGAATGTATGATTTGCAAATAGCTTCTCCCATTTAGTAGGTTGCCTTTTTGTTTTGTAGATGGTTTCCTTCACTGTGCAAAGCTTTTGACTTTGATGTAATTTCATTTCTTTATTTTAGCCTTTTGTTGCCCTTTCGTCAGGAGACTGATCCAAAACATTTTGCTAAGACCAATGTCAAATGTTTACTGCCTATGTTTTCTTCTGGGAGTTTTATGATTTCAGGACTTACATTCAGGTCCTTAATCCATTCTGAATTTATATTTGTATATGGTATTCGATAGTGGTTAACTTTCTTCTAAATGTAGCTGCCCAGTTTCCCCAAAATAATTTATTGAAAAGAATGTCTTATCTCCACTATGCATTCTTGCTTCCTTTGTCATAGATTAATTGCCATATATAATTGGCCATATATGTGTGGATTTTTTTCTGGGTTCTTTATTTCATTGAACTCCATATCTGTTTTTGTGCCAGTACCATACTGTTTTGATTACTATAGCTTTGTAGTATAATTTAAAATCTGAGACCATTATGCCTTCTCCTTTGTTCTTTCTCAAGATTACTTTGGCTATTTTGAGTCTTTCATAGTTCCATACAAAGTTTAGGATTTATTGTTCTAGTTATATGAGAAATGCCAATGGTATATTGATTGGAATTGCATTGAATCTGTAGATTGCTTTGGGTAGTATGGACATTTTAACAATATTAATCCTTCCAATCCATGAGCATGGTATTTCTTTCCATTTGTTTGTGTTGTCCTCAGTTTGATCAATGTTTATAGTTTTCAGAGTACAGATCTTTCACCTCCTTGGTTAAATGTATTCGTAGGCACTTTATTTATTTTGAGGTGCTTGTAAATGGGATTGATTCATTAATTTCTTTTTTCTCATAGTTATTAGCGTATAGAAACATGAATTTCTGTATGTTAATTTTGTTTCCTATAACTTAACTGAATTCATTAACTAGGTAATAGTTTTTTGTTGGAGTCTTTAAGGCTTTCTCTATGTAGTGTAATGCCATCTGAAAATAAGTTTTACTTCTTAAGATCTTTCTAATTTGGATTTTTAAAAAAATTCTTTCTATTACCTAATTGCTGTGTCCAGGACTTCTAATATCATATTGAATAAAAGTGACAAGATTGGGCATCCTTGTCTTGTTTCTGATCTTAGAGGAAGAGCTGTTTTTCATGACTGAGTATGATGTTAGCTATGGGTTTGACATATATGTCCTTTATTAAGTTGAGATATTTCCTTCTATACCGACTTTGTTGAGAGTTTTTATCAGATATTTTTCTGCATATGTTGAGAAAATCATATTTTTACCCTTCATTTTGTTAATGCGGTGTATCATGTTGATTGTGAGGTTGACCCATTCTTTAATCCCTGAAAAAAATCCCACTTGATCATTGTGTGTACTCCTTTTAATGTATTGTTGAATTAGGTTTGCTAATATTTCATTGAGGGGTTTTGCATCTATGTTCATCAGAGATATTGCCATATAATTTTCTTTTTGTATGGTGTCTTTGGATTTGATATCAGGATAATGCTGGCCTTGTTAACTGAATTTGGAAGAATTCTTTTTTTCTTCAGTTTTTTGGAATAATTTGAGAAGTATAGGTACCAACTCTTCTTTAAATGTTTCGTAGAAACATCTATGAAGCTGTCTGGTTCTAGAGTTTTGGGGTAGTTTTTTTTATTCCTGATTCATACTCATTATTTGTAATGGGCCTATTAAGATCTTCTGTATCTTTTTGATTTAGTCTTGGAAGATTGTGTGTTTCTAGGAATTTATCCATTTTTTCTAGGTTTTCCAATTTGCATGTAATTGTTTGTGACAGTCTTTTATGGTACTTTGAAATTTGTGGTGCCAGGTATAATTTATCATCTTTAATTTCTCATTTTATTATTTGGGCCCTTTTTTTTCTCAATGATTATACTAGTTTATTGATTTTGTTTACCTTTTCAGAGTACCAACCCTTGAGTTTATTGATCTTTTCTATTGTTTTTTGTTTATTTGTTTTTATTTCTGCTGCTCTGATCTTTATTATTACCTTCCTTTTATTAACTTTGGCCTTTTTTTGTTTTCTTCTTTTTTGTGTTGTTTTGTTTTGTTGTTGTTGTTCCTTTAGGTATAAAGTTAACTGTTGAATTGGGAATTTTCTTGTGTGAGGTAGGCCTATATTGCTATGAACTTCTCTTTTAGAACAGTTTTTGGTGCATCCCATAGATTATGGAACTTTATATTTCCATTTTTACTTTTCTCAAGGTATTTTTGATTTTCTGTTTGGTTTCTTCGTTGACTCCTTGGTTTTTTAGTAGCATGTTGTTTATCATACATGTTTTTGCTTTATTGCTTTTTATCTTCATGCACTCTATTCTGGAGTATGGTTCCTGTGCTTTTGAGAATGTATACTCTGCTTGTTTTGGATGCAATGTTGTCTAAATATCTATTAAGTCAATCTGGTGAAATGTGTCATTTTAAGGCCAATGTTTCCTTATGGATTTTCTGTCTGGGTGGTCTATCTGTTGATGTAAGTAAAGTATTAAAATTGTCCCTATTATTGCATTACTGTCAATTTCTGACTCTATGGCTGTTAATACTTGCTTTATATATTAGGTGCCCCTATGCTGAGTACATACATATTTGTAAATGCTGTCGTTCTCTTGTTTGGTTTACTTCTTTACTATAATGTTCTTCTTTGCATTTTGTCTCTGTCTTGTCTTAAAGTCTATTTTGTCTCTGTGTGTATTGCTACTCCAGCACTCTTTCCATAGAATATCTTTTTCCATCCCTTCACTTTTAAGCTGTGTGTGTTTTAGATCTGAAGTGCATCTCTTACAGGCAGCCTATAGATGGATCTTATTTTTTTTTTTTTATCCATTTGGTCACCTAATGATTTTTGATTAGAATATTTGGTCCATTTATATTTAAAGTAATTGTTGATAGGTATGTACTTACTACATTTTGTTAATTATTTTCTTTCTTTCTTCCCCCCCACCGATTGTAGTTCTTTTCTGTTCTTTTCATTTGTGGTTTGATGGTTTTCTTTAGTGTTATGTTTAGGGGTTTTTTTTCCCCTCTGTTTTTTTTTTTTTTTGTGCATCTATTGTGTTTGGTTTGTAGTTACCATAACATGCATGTATATCAATCTGTATATAGAGTAACTGTTTAATTTGATAGTCACAGTTCAAACACATTCTAAAAGTAGTGCCTTTTTACTCCATATTTTTTTTCTTAACTTTATAGTTTATTGTCAGGTTGGTTTCCATATAACACCCAGTGCTCTTCCCCACAAGTGACCTCCACCATGACCATCACCCCCCTTCCATATTTTTGATGTCATATTTTACATCTTTTTATTTTGTGTATCCTTTCACTACTTTAACAATTTTAGCTACTTATTATAGTTATAGTTGATTTTACTTTTGTGTTTTAATCTCAATAGTAGCTTTTAAAATGACTGATCCACCGTCTTTACTATATATTTAACTTTATCAGTGAATTTTTTAAATATCCTTCTTGTTTCTACTTCTGGACTTTTCTGGTTAAAGAAGACACTTCAACATTTCTTATAAGACCTGATTAATGGTGATGGACTCCTTTAGTTTTTGTTTATCTGGGAGACCCTTTATTTCTTTCTGACTTCTGAATGATAACCTTCCTGGGTATAGTATTTCTGATGTTCTTTCCATTTCAGTATATTAAATATATCCTGCCACTCCCTTCTGGCCTGGAAAGTT
The DNA here is from genome assembly GCA_028646485.1 of Cryptoprocta ferox. Classification (NCBI taxonomy): domain Eukaryota; kingdom Metazoa; phylum Chordata; class Mammalia; order Carnivora; family Eupleridae; genus Cryptoprocta; species Cryptoprocta ferox. The sequence goes on from CM053571.1 coordinate 126,196,534, forward strand.
TCTGCTGAAAAATTAGCTGTCTTATGGGGTTTCACATGTACGTGACTATTTGTTTTTTTCTTGCTTCCTTTAAGATTCTCTCTTTATTTTTTTGACATTTTAATTATACTATATGTGGATCTCTTTAGGTTCATTTTCTTTGGGATGCTCTGTGCTTCCTGGATTTGAATGTCTTTTTCCTTCCCCAAGTTATGGAAATTTTCAGCCATTATTTCTTAAAAATACATTTTCTGCCCCTTCCTCTCTGTCTCTCTGTCTCTGTCTCTCTCTCTGTCTCTCTCTCTCTGTCTTCTCTTTCTGGGACTCCTATGATGTGAATGTTCATATGCTTAATGTTGTCCCAGAGATCCCTTAAACTATCCTCATTTTTAAAATTAGTTTTTTCTATTTGCTATTCTGATTGGATGGTTTCCACTACCCTGTCTTCTAGATCACTGATGCTTTTTTTTTTAATCATCTAAATTGCTGCCAATTCCCTCTAGTGTATTTCCACTTTATTTATTATATTTTTCAGCATTGATTTGTTCTTTCATAAACTTTCTAACTCTTTGTTCAGACTCTCACTGTGTTCCTCCATTCTTCTCCCGAGTTTGGTGAGCATCTTTATGACTGTTACTTTGAGCTGTCAGAAAAATTACTTACTTCTTTTTCATTATGTCCTTTTTTTCTGGGTTTTATCTTGTTCTTTTATTTGGGACTTAGTTTTCTGTTTCCTCATTTTGTTTGACTTTCCATTTTTTGTTTCTAGGAATTAGGTGGAATAGCTACTTCTCCCACTCTTGAAGGAGCCACCTTGGGTAGGAACATCCCCTGTATAGATTGTGTGTTCCTGGTGGCTTTAGCAGGCAACCTGGGCCTGTGTCACATTGACAAGACATCTGGAGTTGTAGCGGGTGTAGGCTGTGAGGTCCCTGGGTGTGCTGTGCCAGAACCACCTTGGTAAGATGCTGGAGCTGCCCAGATCATGCTTTGCTGGATCTACCTTGGCAGGCCAGCTAAAGCTGATGAAGATGTGGTCTGGTGGGAGAGTCCCCTGGCATGCTATACTGGGGCCGGTTTTGCAGGATATTTAGAGATGGTGTGGGATGTCCAAGGTGTCTTTGATCACGTCCCATGAAGATCGTGTTTGTGAGGTGGCTGGATTGGATGTAGGTCGGGCTGGAGGGTTCCAGAGCACAAGGTGCCTGGGCCATCTATAGCTTTAACTTAACTTTATAATCATATTTATTGAGTAACAATAAATAACTTATAATACATCAAATTATAATTGGAAATTAGCAATCTGTGTAAACACTAGTAATAGCAATGTAATCAAATTTAAAGATAATTCAAACTGCTTTTTGAACAGCAAAAGTAAAACACTTGAAAGTTAAATTCTTAAAGATTATTTTAAATAAATTTAACTGTTAAATTTTGGTTGATATTAGGAAACACACTTCAACTAAGCTGTTATATATTCATTCAGGCATTGTAGACATTTTGGTTTTAGTATTGACATGATGGTTTGGGCAACTTTTGTAGAAATAAATTGAAAATATATATAAATTTTAGTTCTCACAGCCCAATTATGCATAAAATCTCCTATGATCAAATATAAATAGCATTGATAAAAATAGCTAATGGCAACCAAAGACACACAATGCCTACCTATCATGATGTGACTTTAATTTTGAGAAATCAATCAAGAGAAATTTCTCTAATCAGAGCCATCCACTTACCAACATTTTGTAACACTCATTTGCATACATTTAATGTAATTTTTAAGAACTCCATGTCAATGCTGTTCATGTGATTAAAAACAATAGGATTAATTAAATATTGAGGAATAAGATCTTTCTGGGTAACATTGGGTTTGGAAGTCCACAAACCTTTGTGATATCTAAAATTTTACTCCCCAAGAACCAGTTGTTGGCCACGTTAAAGAAGCATGTTATTCTCTTTTACTTGTCTCTCTGTAGGTCCCAATTATGATGTCCCTCCTCCTCTTCTGTGGGACATCTTTTTCCATCGTTTCTCAGGACAAGCTTTCTAACTTAATACCATTGCTAAATTTATTTTTGTTCTTTAAATATTTTTTTTCTGGCAAATATAATGACATATTGTCATGCATATTTATCTTTTAAAAATAAGTGGGGTGCCTGGGTTACTCGGTTAAGCATCTGACTGCTGCTCAGGTCATGATCTGGTGATTCACGAGTTTGAGCCTCCTGTCAGGCTCTGTGCTGACAGCTCATATCTCAGAGCCTAGCCTGCTTCAGATTCTTTGTCTCCCTCTCTCTCTGACTCTCCCCTGCTCATGCTGTGTCTCTCTCTCAAAAATAAATAAACATTAAAAATATTTAAAAAGTTTATTTGAGAGAGAGAAAGAGAGAGAGAATTCCTGCACCTTTAGGGCAGAGCCTGACATGGGGCTCCAACTTAGGAACAGTGAGTTCATGACCTTAGCCAAAATCAAGAGTCCAATGCTTAACTGACTAAGCCACCCAGGCATCTCCATATACATTTATCTTCTATGCTGTTATCCATGACTTTTTATTATTAATAATTTAAAAAATCAATGTATTTTTCTACATTCTTCTGATATTTGTCACTTTTTACCACTGTCTTGAAGGTAGGATAAAACTAAAATTTCTTTTATGTCCTCCATGATGAATGACTCATTGTAGGTACATAAAATACTTGTTAGAGGAAAGGTGTATATACCTTATGTTTATTGCAGCATTATTTGTAATAGCCAAGATATGGAAGCAGCCCCCATCCTCATCAATAGATGAATGGATAAAGAAGATGTGGTGTGTGTGTGTGTGTGTGTGTGTGTGTCTGTGTCTCTGTCTGTCTGTCTATGTATCTATCTATCCCCACAAAAAAGGAAAGAGACCTTCCCATTTCCAACAACATGGTACTATACTAAGTGAATAAGTCAGAGAAAGACAAAACCATGTGATTTCACTTACATATGGAATCTAAATAAACAAAAACAAATGAACAAAGAAAACCCAGCCTATTTAATAAAGAACAAACTGGTGATTGCCAGAGGGGAGGTGGGCAGGGGGATGAGTGAAATAGATAAAGGGGATTAAAAGGTACAGCTTCCCAATTATAAAATAAATAAGTCATAGAGATGAAAAGTACAGAACAGGGAATATAGTCAATGATATTGGAATAACATTGTATGGTAAAAGATGGTACCTACACTTATCATGGTGAACATTGATTAACATACAGTATAGAGTTGTTGAATCAGTATGTTGTAGACCTAAAATTAATACAACATTCTGTGTCATCATCCTCTAAGTGAGGTAAGGAAGAGGGGAAAAGCCTTGGTCTGTTAGTTTTTTAAAAGATTCAGTGATAGGCCAACTGTCACAGATATCACCTCAGCATCAAGACCTAGTGCCCACACCCACACTTTCCCAAATAGGTATGAGATACTCTATAATTTGTGTGCTCTTCAACCTCACATCCTATGGGTTTTATATCAACATTTATCATAATTGTTAACATTGTGTTTTTCCCTGTGCAACTTCCTGTCTTCCTGCCTTGATTTTTAAAATATCAGCTCTAGATTAGCATTTTGTCATTTAGATTAAGGTCATTGCTATAGAGAAGACTTAGATTAGTCCCTCACCATGGAAGTCTAATGTATGTTTGGAGTATGATGATGGTACTACTTTGGAGAGATATGCACAGATTTATGATGGACACAGGATGATGGAAATCTGTTTTACATGGTACAGTCCTTGTATAGCCTGTCTCCATGTAATTATCAGTAGCTCCCCTTTCATTCTCAAAAGTATCCCAGTTTGGATGATAAAGTGTATGATTACCCCAAGTATATTATTACCTAGTACATCAGCGAAATGTTTAAATTAAAAAAAATTGTGGAAAAAATAAGCCAGATTCTCAGTGTCTCAAGAGGCTTAAATATAAGCAGGACAAACACTATATAGATACATAATAACAGGAGTTTGCAAAGTGGAAGATTTGGGGTAAATTTTGAATGGGAGCGAAGATAGGATTGCCTATGCAATGTAGACATTTTGTTCATGCTATATAAAACCACTACTTTTGTGGCCCTTATTTAAAACATTCTATCATGTTGTGGTTAATATCCTTCTCTTAAGAATGGAAAAAAGAGACCTTAAATGTGAATTTAGCTGAAATACTATTCTTTTTATTTATTAGACCATCTATTTGTGGATTTATTTTATGGTCAGATCATGCATATCACATATCCATGAATGACTCATTGAAGACTTTGATATGGGTCCAAATACTGGTAAATTTCATTTTTTTCCCTCAGTACATGCCATTTACTATGTCCTGTAGATGATCATTGTGCATCGCTCTGTCCTCTTTTATGCTAACTAGCTGGTGGCAAGAGAGAGTTCTTCATTCTTCAGTTTTATGAGCTGAGGGATCATTATTCTGAGTGCTAGTGCGGAAGTGACATAGAGACTTGAGGTTAAAAAGAAGGGTAAAATAATATTTTCTGTGAATTCTTGGATTTCTTTTCATCAGCATGCAGGACCCCTGAGGATTTTAGGGGTCATATTTTTAATGAGTTATCTTGACTCTTTAACTTCACTGGGGGTCAGTCAGCAAATAAAATCTCACCAACGTTAGAGGTGCCTATGGTTCCTGAATGACAGAATGGTGAGAAAATTCTTTAAGTTATAGGACTTAATTGATGGTGGAGGCGTGGGGCGGGGGGGTGGGCAGTTTGTTGAAAATCCTTTTGAGGAAAGCTCTAAATTATAAGGTAGAATGTTGAAGTTAATAACTGTCTTAGCTTCATTAGAATTGGAGCTAATTTTTCTTTGTAGTCAAAAGAACACATAAATCTATAAACACAGAAATTGAAAAGTAGAAAATAAAACTTCAGATGGCATTAAACAAGCTAAGCGTTTGCAAAGCAATTTTGTTCCTTTTGAGGGTTTTTTTTTCTTATTCCAAAGCATGTCTTAAGATACATTAAGAAAAATAAATAGTCAAACTTATAGGAAATTTTTTTTCATTTTCATTTTCTTCCTACATTTGAACACAAAATATGATGGGACCATAGAAATGAATACTTTTTTACAATTTATTTTGTTTACTTGGATGTGAAGTGATTATAACAGTTTTATTTTTACACGGATGCAGTTAGTAGTGACTTTAGAGTGCATTTATGCTTTTTTATTATTTATTACTTTTCTATCCAAAGAGTAATACACATCATTAGGAAAAACTCATATGATACTTTTAAACAGATAGCTCAGTACTTGAAAAATGATTTTATACTTTGTAAAACAGTAAAAGGTATATCGTTGAACTGGAGCTCCAGATAATTTATCTGTAGCTAAGATGTAGCACCTTTTATTTCATACGAGAAGTTTCTGATATATCTTACTTTTTGAAAAATCTCTCATTTTTCCCCCTTCAACCTCTCTAGTCACAATTATATGGACTTTTTTGGGGGTAGTTTAGACACTATTAAATTTCTGACAAAATTTTATCAATGCAAACGTAGACAGTGAACTAAAGCCACATAAATGGCAAGATGTTATTATGACTGACTGATGGATGATTCATTTTGTTTTGCTAGATCTCTGGAGAAATGATAGCTCCATATTATATTTTATTTTATACACACATAATGTAAGTTACTTATATTTCCTTTTAAGTTAGCACTTAGGAAAGTTCTGTTCAATTTAATAACTTCGATGTAAATTGTTAAGCTCAGAATTATTATCCAAGGAACAGTACTCAGTCCATTTGTGCCTTCTTATATGTGATAATCATTGTGAATATATATGAAATTCTATATACAGAGAAAATAATGCAAACTTCCTGATTTTTCCTTATAATTTCCTGTGAATATAGTCATAAATACAAGGTCTGTATATGCATTCAAGAAAACAATTAGCATTTTATTCAATAGGTATTTCATAATGGCAATAAAAAGTCAGTATTCGTTAAAATTTGTGAAAGTGAGATTTGAAACGAGACATTAGTGATATTTTGTATATATTCATGTTACTCTAATTTTCCTTATATATGTCGATTTTGTAAGATACTTGAGACTCCTTCCTTGTTATTTTTGATGAAGGAAGTGGATACTACTAGTATGTACAAGAAGCTAGATGACAAATTCATTACTTTTATAGAATTTATGTTGGACAAGAAAGGCCACCCCTTTAAAGGGTAACGATTTTCTAGTTACTTTTGGGACTCTTTTTATGTCTACCACTGGGTTGTTCACCAGGAAGCTGCCTCTCAGCATTATGTACTTCTCCTTGTAACTCTCAACAATATTTCTGGCCATTGATTATTTTCTTCTAGTCGCTGTCTGAGACTCAGACCCCTGGCTTGATACCCTTCTCCAGTCATCTTGCTGTTCTTAACCAAGGAAGAAAATTACATTCCCCTTTGATCCCATCCAGTAATTCAAAACAAAACCACCAACACAAGTCTTATGTGTATGTCATAGATTTTACAGAAGGTTTGAATCTAATTCAAATTTTAGAACATAGGAAGGGAAACAAAGTTAGTTCCGAGCCTTATTTTTTGCTTCACTTTTGACATTCCTTTGAGCCTTTTAAGGAATCTCATGATCTCTCCTCCCAATGCACAGATAGATTCTATTTTCAAATAACACCATCCCCTAAACATAGCAATTGATCTTGACTTTGGATGCAATTTCCTCCCTTTTGCCAGAGCAATTAAGAAGTGCCATGACCTATATCAGCTCATTTCCCACTGTGTGAGGTGTTTATCTGACAGAATGGCACAATAGGCTCCCAAATATGATAAAAGGTCATTGGACATGTAGCCAGAGAGAGAGACTTAGATTTGAATCCTAGTTCTGCCACTTGTTACTCATGACCTTGGGCAAATCACTTAGCATCCATGAGCCACCATCACTGTATATAAAATGATAGTCATAACATGAACTACAATAGTTTTAGGATCATTAGACCCTATAATGGTGAGAATGTGCTTTTGAAACTCTAAAGCATTTAACAAGTTTTAGGTCATTTTTTTCTATTTTTAATGGAAAGTAAGCATGAGAGAGAGAGAGAGAGAAATAATTCAGAATGTTTATTTTTGTTATGTTATTAAAAATAAAGTTTATGTATATGTATCATCCAAAAAATTAGAGTTTTTATTATTGGTTCCATTTAAGTGCCTTTTTTTTTAATGCCAGAACTCATTATCTGTGTTTTTTCTCACACATTGTCTGCTTGGATGGGTGTGCATGGAACTTTGTTTCTGTGCTCACTGATAGCTGAGCCATGATGAGATTCTGTCAGGTGCTAAGCTTAGAGTACAAGCTGTTATTGTTTGCTTCCCATAACCTGGCAAAGGATGCCCATCATTTATGAGATAATGTTAAAAAAACAGAATGTTGTCATGGGTGGGTTATTCATGACAAATACCCAGGTAAAACTAAGATGTTTGTTTTTAAAGTAAAGATGAGGCATTGAGATATGTCGACATATCCTATTAAAAAAGTATTATTTCCCTTTTCTCACATGATGAATGTTCAAATAATCACCGTATCTCACAGGTAGAAGAACACTAACGTGACATAGTGCTGCAGACAACTCATTTAGTAGCACTCTATGGAAAAAAAACTACAATGCTCACACTTTATCAGGATACCAGTTCTTCATAAAAGCACTGAGTATGAGAAAGATAATCTACTGATTAACTTTATTTTAGATTTTTTATTAGTTTCCCATGTATAACGCTATGTCCGTCTTCCATATCCAAATACACGTATGGTTTTTATTTCTGTCTTAAAAGGTGAAGGGGTATCTCCTCGTGATGTAGGCTAAGTCTTCCACCTTTGGTCTTGATTGTACCCCCATCCTAGAATCTGCCTTGACATAGCCTGGATTAAATCTACAAATGTAAGCTCTGGAATTGGTACTTTTAGCCATCATGCCCCATTTCCTCTGTAACTAAATAATTCCTACACATTGTTAAAGGATAGCCAGATGAGCAGGAGACATAAATCGGTATTCCACCTAAGCGAAAGTACAAAATGGCCACTGAACATATGTCAAGATGCTCTGCCACTGTAGTAATCAGGGCAACACAAGTCAAAACATAGGCAGGTCTTATTTCACACTCATTTGTTGAGAAAAATTTCAAAAGGCATTTTAGCACCAAAACAACAATAACAAAACCAAACAAAACCAACACACTTAAAAGTCAGTGCCACATATTGCCAAGAATGCAGACCAAGCAGTGAAAGATTTTGAACACTCCTGGTGGGAGTGTAAATTGGTATAAAATTTTTGGAAAATAACTTGGTAGTATTAAGTAAAATTGAAGTCATACATATTCTGGTACTCGGTTGTGTTTCTCTTTTGTACATTTTCTACAAAAATGCCTGCTCATGTGTCCAGGAGTCATGAAAAAATAATTCAAAGCAGAGAGTTTATAGAAGTTGTAAGCTAGGACCAACCCAAGTATCAGTCAATAAGCAAGTGATCAAATATGACTATCCCCTTAGCATAAAAGGAAAAACAAAAACCAAACTTTCGCACATGGATTCCCTCTTCAAGCACGTTCTGGCCTCACTCTTTTACTGTAGTGTTGACCCTCCTTTGAATATTTTCAAGGAATTACCTAATCTGTCCTTTTCGTGCATAAGTAGACTCAATTAAATAATGTGTGGTGTGTAAAGACACTGTTAATCATACACTAGTGAAATACATTAACATACAAAATACTCAACTATCCAATTAGGTAACAGGCAAAAGATGTGAAGATGCATTTCGCTGAGGAACATATATAGATGGTGGAAAAAAAAGGCATGAGAGGGTTTTCAATACAATTAGCTATTAGGGAAATACTAGTTAAATCCACAGTGAAATATCACTGCACACTCATCAGAATGGCTAAAACAAAAATAAATAATGTCAACACCAAATGCTGAGAAGCATGTAGGGGTCCTGGGTTCTCCTGTGTTGCTGACTATGAAATGGTACAGCCACTCTGGGAAACAGTTTGGAACTTTCTTGAAACAAATCTACAACAACAAAAATTTATATATATATATTTTTTTATTTTTATTTAAATATATAAACATTTCATTTATATTTATATGTTATAGATAATATATAAACAGCATTTTATTTATAATATAAATATAATTTATATTTAATTTATAATATAAATATAATTTATTACATATATAAATATATGATATAATTTATATATAATATATAATGTACATATTATATATTAATATATAATAATATAAAGTATTATATAATTTATATGTATTATATATATTATATATATATATATATAAACATACAACTACCATATGATCTAGTCCTTGAAATTTCAGGCATTCATCCCAGAAAAAGGAAGACTTATGTTTACACAAAAAGTTGCACACAGTGTTCATAGCAGCATGACTTGTAATAGCCAAAGCCTAGGAATCAGTCCTATTTCTTTTAAGGGGCAAATGATTACCTGATCTGTGGCACATCCATGGAATACTAACTCCGCAATGTGAAGGATCAGATTATTGATACATGGAGCAACCTGGTGTATCTCCAGAGTTATGCTCAATTTAAGAAGACAGTCCCCAAACTGTGTAAACTACATTATTCCATTTATATAACATCTCAAAGTGACAGAATTATAAAAATAATGACTAACAAATGAGTGGTTGCTAAGAGATAAGGAGGAATGGATGTGGGAGAGAATGGCGAGGGGTAGGAGTGATCCTTGGGGTGATAGAAACATTCTGGATCAGCAGCAATATCCTGGTAAAGATACTGTGCTATAGTTCTAGAAATGTTTTTCCTGAAGGAACTGATAAAGGGCATCTCTGCATTATTTATTAAAACCGTATGTAAGCCTATAATTATCTCAAAATAAGAAGTTCAATTAAAAATAACTAGAGGAGTGCCTGGGTAGCTCAGTTGGTTGAGTGTCTGACTGTAGCTTAGGTCATGTTCATGAGTTCGAGCCCCATGTCAGGCTGTGTCAGCACAGAGCCCGCTTCGGATCTTCTGTCCCCGTCTCTCTCTGCCCCTCCCCTGCTCAAACACACATACACACACACACACACACTCTCTCTCTCTCTCTCTCAAAAACAAACATTAAAAAAATAACTGTAAGGGAGAGGCACTTGGTGGCTCAGTTGATTGAGTGTCAGACTCTTGATTTCAGCTCAGGTCATAGTCCCAGGATTGTGGGATGGAGCCTCACATTGGTCTCCTCGCTAAGTGTAGAGCTTGCTTAAGATTCTCTCTCTCTCCCTCTGCGCCTCTCCTCTGTGCTCTCTCTAACCCCCCCTCCGCTCCTCACCCCACATTCAAACAGTCTCCCTCTAAAAGAAAAAAGAAAATGTTAAGTGTTAAATTCAAATCCTGATGGTGGCTGTGTTTCACCGTATGTACAATTAAGGTGTCTGTGCCATTTATACAATTTCGAAGTATTTCCATCTTCTTTTTATTTAGAAAAAAATTTAATGTTTATTTATTTTTGGGAGAGAGTGAGAGTGGGTGTGGGGGAGGGGAAGAGAGAGAGGGAGATACAGACTCCAAAGCAGGCTCCAGGCTCCAAGCTGTCAGCATAGAGCCCAGCCTGGGTCTCAAAGTCATGAACCATGAGATCATGACCTGAGCCAGAGTTGGACACTTAACTGAACGAGCCACCCAAGTGCTCCAGGATTTCCATCTTCTTAATTGTGACATTAGATTTAGCTCTGTAGGATCTATAGTTCATGATATCATAAAATGGACGCCATAATAATTTTAGTTTATGGTATTCCAGATTTTAGTTAATTGGAAGCTTGCTCTGTGTATGTTACAAGTTATGTCTTGAAATTAATACACAGATAATATACTTGGCTACTTATAGTTTCTTTTCAGTTTTACCCTTATTTCAGCAATTCGTATTTCCAAATGTATATTTTCACACTGTCTGCTTTTTATATTATCTATATCTATATAGATCTCTATATATAGATATAGAATATATCTATATCATATTATCTATATCTATCCCGTGTCAAGTTTTAGATTTTAACTGGTAGTATGCTAAATGGTGTTGCTATTTTGTGGCCCAAGTTCAGTTTGGAAAAAAATTTTTTTACCTCATTACATACAATCACTCTAAATGAAACTTGAAGCAGTTGTCACAAATGTGAAGTCTAGAAAACAGACATTTTTCTCAGTACTTTGAAATTTTAGGTGAAATAATTCTCACTTTCTGATGAAGCTCTAGTCAGGTAATTCAAATCAAGAGTTGAATAGTACAAGCCTAGCTCTTGACCTCTAGAAATCTAAATTAAATCTCTCAGCTAAGTGTGAACATTGTGCACTTGAGGAAATAACCTTGGTAATAGATGTGGGAGAGTGGATAAAGGCAGAAGTTAGTGAACTGATCACCCTTCCTTCCTTCCTTTCTTCCCTCCCTCCCTCCTTCCTTCCTTCCTTCCTTCCTTCCTTTCTTCCCTCCTTCCTTCCTTCCTTCCTTCCTTTCTTCCCTCCTTCCTTCCTTCCTTCCTTCCTTTCTTCCCTCCTTCCTTCCTTCCTTCCTTCCTTTCTTCCCTCCTTCCTTCCTTTCTTCCCTCCTTCCTTCCTTCCTTCCCTTCCTCCTTCCTTCCTTCCTTCCTTCCTTCCTTCCCTCCCTCCCTGCCTCCCTCCCTCCCTTCCTTCCTTCCTTCCCTCCTTCCTTCCTTCTTTCCAGTATTTAATGAGGACCTACTTTAAGCTAGGCACATGTGGTGATAAATGTTGCATGGCAGCAGCAAATAGATGACAGATTTAATATTCTAATAATTCTCTTCAGCTTGTGGGGTACTTCAGAGGTTTCAGACTTGGACCCCACTTTATCAAAAATTTAATTTGTGTAAAAGAATATAAAAAAAGACTCTTCTCAGTGTCAGTATTTCCTAGCAATATAGTCTCTCTTGATAAGTGATTTGACCATAATCATTGGACATTTTTGGTAAATGTGCCACAATTTCATTTTCAGAAAAATGTTATTAGTGAATATGTGATTTGATATATTAAATTAGACAGTTTTTTGATTAAGAGGAAGTTGAGTATTGGGTCACCGTCTTAGACAACAGCAAGTGGAAGAAGGACATTTGTGAAGTATGTGGTAGCAGTTTTCTACAGTGACGAGTGTATCCAATTCAGGCTTATAAAAAGATATTGTCTACCCTCCATCCTCTTACCATTTTGAGCTAAGATATGAAGAACATAACTTAAAATGTTTGGATTTGTGAAAAGATATGCCTAGTTCTAAAAACTAGTAGCAGCATCAGTAACAGCTAGTATTTATTTATCCTGTATTGCGATCGCTATGGTATCGAAATTATCCAAAGACTACCAAACACTTTAATAGGCAGTTAACAAATGTATGCTTAATGGAACAGTGGTAGCTAAGTCTTATTCATCTATTCTTACTAACTGAACATCTTTTAACTAAATCCGTTACCTCATTTAATCCTTATAATGACTCTATGATGAGGGCATTATTATATTCTTACTGAGATGAGATAACTTACAGAGTAGTCATTAACTTGCACAAGTTAGTCTGTGTTTGAGCTGGAGTTTAAATCCAAACAGTCCAACTTGAGGTTTCAGGCTTCTAATGGTCACCACAGGCTGCCCCTCAACTTGTAGGACTTAGAGATTTACAAATTCCGCATACAGACTTCACTCAACATGTAGCAGACAACCAACCAAAGGGCACTAAGTACTTTCCTAGAATTCTTTGAGGGTAATAGTGACTTGTAGTTTGGTAAGAGAACATTTTACTACTTGATTTTAGAAGTATATTAAAGAATTTTAAACAAAGTCTGAGTTGTGTGGGAGATAGACACACATTTTTCTGATACATTTCTGATATCTGTATTTCACAATGGTTATTGTGTAAGTAAATTGTATAACACACACTGTATATAGAAATGCTTAGAATGGAATCCACTTTTTTAAAGAAGGGCAAGAGTTTGGGCTCATATAATTAGCCCACGTAAATTGAACCAACCAAGAGTCAATAAAAATGATACTAGCAAAACTCCGTCAACTAGCAAGGAAAGGCAACAAAAATGTTTGCCATTTCTCAGGAGGTTTGTATGGGCCTAGGAAGTCTCTTAAATAACTTGAAAACCCAGATTTGTAAAATACTTCAGTGATAAATCCCAATGCACACTATCTGCATGAGGGAGACACACTGAACTGAAAGGTTAGTACTGAAAGGAATGTAGGACAACTTGAAACTTCAGGGCTAAACTTGACATCCTATAGGGACATAGTCACAATTTAAACACACAACCTCCTGCAAAGGATGGATTCGCAATGAAAGATGACAAACCAAGATAGGAAATGAGTTACCACAAGTCCATATCAGGCATCATAAAGCCAAAGAACTATCATGCCATTTCTGTTCCCAAGATTATATCTTGCCATGTTTCTCCATGAAAAATTACCCATCATCTAGGGAATTCCATGATTGGTGTATCACTATTCCCTCTCATGGTCATGTTAAATGTTAGATGCTTAAAACATTGATTTCCTTAAAAATATTATGAAACAGTTATCTGTTACATTTTACAGATGAGGAACCGAGACACAAAGATTTTAAATGTTTTTATATTATTATTTATTTTTGAGAGAGAGAGAATGAACACTAGCAGGAGAGGGGCAGAGAGAGAGTAAGAAAGAATCCAAAGCAGGCTCCAGTCTCTGAGCTGTCAGCACAGAGCATGATACAAGGCTCAAACTCATGAACTGCAAGATCATGACCCGAGCCCAAGTTGGACACTTACCCGACTGAGCCACCCAAGTGCCCCGAGACACAAAATTTTAAATCTGACATCATAGCTTTTGATAACAATGAACTACTACTAAATAGTTTTGAAATTTGTAAGCTATTGATAATTTTATGCTAGAATTTTATAAAATACCTTTAATTATTTGATCATTTTGCACACTACTTCAGTTTAGGTCTGAGACATTGATAGACTGAAATTCTCAGAGAAAGCACAATAAAACTTCCATAGTAATACTCAATTTACTATGCTTTCCATCTGCCTTTTTTTTTTTTTTGCCAATTTCCTATTCTTCTATTAGATTGATTTTGAGAGATTCTCTTTACTCACAATTTTTGATATATGCTTAGAAAAACATATTCTCAATTTCTATTTGGTGTGCACATTTCAATTTTACTATTTCTCTTTTGATCACGAAAAATGTAAGAATTTTAGAAAATGTTTATTTGCATTCCCAGCTTTATCCATTCATCTGTTGGGTTACTATTCTTTGGTTCTCCTTGATTTTCTATTTCGGTACACAACCAGAGAGTTGGTTTTTCGTTTGGTTTGTTGTTTTTAATAGTGTATTTACCAATTTCATTTCCTCATCACTGCTTCCCACTCCTTTCCCCTGAGTTAATTTCCTTTTAAATATAGTTTATTATTCAGTATTTTTTTCAGCTCCCCTAGATGGTATAGTCTTTACATGATAACATACTGTGTTCAGTAATTAGACTTCTGGATGAATATCCCTACTCCTTTTCTAGATGGTTGTTCTAACGGTAGCACATGGGATGCACTTGAAGGGGGAAAGAATAAAGTCTCTTCAGGTGTAATGTAAAATTCATGAAGTAATTATTGACAAGCCATTTTGTCACAAATAGGATGGGAACTAGATTTTAAAATACATTGTTAAATAACTGTTTTGTGACTTGGAATTGAGAAGTCAAGTAAAGAGAAGTATAAAATTCCTAAATTTTTCATTTGAGTGGTCGGGGCAAAAATTACAAGTAGGAAGAATAGAGAAATCAGAGGAGGACCAAAGTAATTTTAGGAAGGAAGATGATGAATTAGTTTTAGGTTGTGTCTTAGTGCTTATATGACAAGGAACGTGTAATTTGAATTGTGCAGCTGTGGCAAGGAAGATGCTGAAGTGGGAGATGAAAAATTGGTAGTAAAATCATAAATGTACTAAAGGCATGGAAAGGGGTGTAAAGGTTAAGGTTCAGTATGTACAGGAAATGTGAAGAGTCTTAATGACAGCTATTGACAATCGATATTGTAATCGGCATCTTCTGAGCCACCCAAGAACTCTGTAGATTAGGAATTTTCTGGGCCATCGTGGGTCTCATAAAATTTCTTACAAAATTTATAAATGGCATAACTTTCCACATAAATATAAAAAGTGCAAAAAGCATCTTGTATATACTGTAAGTTTTTACTACAAGCCAAACCTTCTTCACACTGATGCTAGGCAGCCCCAAATGCTTGGATGCTTTATTTTTCCAAGGATCATCAGTAAATCAACCAGTTGGAACTTGTAACACATTTTTCTGTAGAAACAATATTCCCATAAATCATGGTTTGTTTCAGAAACTAGTCTATAAAACCCTATTAAAACTATACTGCAGCATTATATCTGAAGTTAAAATAATAGGTATAGAAAACATCTTTTTTCTTGTTTTTAAACACCAAAAATATAATTAAGCACATGGACAGACAAAATAACCTTCAGTAGATACAATAATTTTTAAATATGTGAATTAGAGATAACTAAACCAAATGGAAAATATGCCCTGACAAAAATGGGTTTGTATATTTACTTTTGGATGTTGGCAATTGAGAAAAATTAAATTTATTTTGGGAGTGATAAATTAAATGGAGAGATATGGAGACTAATGAGAATTCATGGGCAATCTCAAAGTCCTCGAACATTTATTGTACTTCTCTGTCCATTTAATTTTATTTTAATACTCTTAGCTTTCTTTCCTTAGTTTTTGAATATTGCCAACACCAACAATTAGTTTAATTTTAATTATTTGAATTTTAATTAAAGCAAATGTTGTATTTGAAAGCACCAAACTTTTCTCACTGTCTCTCCTAATGCTTCGAGGTTAAAATTTCTTTGAATTCTCTTTTGGATTAATGTTTTCTATTTTTTTTTTTATTATATTTTCCTTATTTTTTCCCTTACTTCCACAGTGGAAGGTCCTTTCTGACTCATTCTTCTTTTCTTTTCTGTTACATATTTGTTTGTTTCACTCCATTTCTCTGCCTGGAGTTCAGTATCTGAGCTCAGAGTCCCAGGTCTTCACACTGATGACAGTGTCCTTTTAATTGACAGGTGTCTTGTACTGAAAAACTCAAATCATGGCACTTCCCAATTCCATGTTCAAATTCATCTGCCCCAGAGCTGTGGACAAAACCATAGGACTTAAGATATTATGAAGGTTCCGGTGAACTGCTTTAAGGAATTGGTTGTGAGACACTATGGCCTCTTACCAAAATTAACATTATATCCTCAAAACCAAAGAAGTAGGTTTGAAATGGGAAGAATGCCTCTGAGTCAGGTAGTGTGGGCATGGAAGGATGGCTCATCCAGTCTGCTGAGTCCAACAGCTAAACTTAAGAGTATGCCCAACAGGAGATGGACAGGGTATGCAGAACTTGGGTGGGGAAGATAAGAGCTTTATTAGATACCCGATGGATGACCAACCAGCTGAGCACATATACTAATGAGACACAGTCATAAAGGGAATTTTCTTTTTTTTAAATATTTATTTATTTCTGAGAGAAGGTGTGTGCAGGCCTGAGAGTATATGCAAATGGGGGAGGGGCAGAGAGAGAGGAAGAGACAGAGAATTCCAAGCAGGCTCTGTGCTGCACAGAGCCCTATATGGGGCTTGAACTCATGAACCGTGAGATCATGGCCTGGGCCAAAATCAAGAGTCAGATGCTTAACTGACTGAGCCACCCAGGCACCTCATAAAAGGATTTTTCTATTTGGGCATTGCTCATATCTTCAAATCAATATAAGATCTGTATTCATTTAAATGAAGGTTGGTTACATAAACTTTTGGAAAAATAGTTAATGGTATTGGGATTCCCCCTTCTTAGTTATTAGACAAAACTTAATAACTTAAAGATATAATCTCTCTAATTTTGAGACTTTATTAGTTAAAATGATTTGTATTTTCATAAATAATGCATTATTACACTGTCTACAGACTAATTGAGTTGATTTGCATATTTAAACATGATAAATGGCAATCAACATGCCATTTCTAAATGTATATCAGACAGGAAAGCAGAAATTTTTTAATAGGACTTATACCAGTTACCAGACCATGTTAATGGCTGTTTTTGTTTTTGTTTGTTTTTTAATTTATGCATGTACTCTTTTAAGAAAGAGATCCTAGGGAATAGGTGATTTCTGCAGACTTTCACATGAGAATTATCTTTTAAAAGGTCCTAGGATAGTTTTCATATTTAATGGGGATAAAAAAAGAATTTTAAGAAGTGAAAAAACCCTGGCTACTTAACACTGCCAGTAGGAAAGGGTGTGCTCATGGTTTTTATGACCTTTGAACAATTAACTTGCTTTGACGTAGTCAGGGATTTTTTTTTTTTTTTTTTTTTTGGTCTGTTTTGGACATCGATGAATGCCAAGCATCAGGAAATGGCTTTAGTAAAGAGAGACACTCAGCTACTTATTTACGAAATGAATAAGGGTTTTAAGGAAAAATAATCTAAGTAAGGGAAGCTTTGTTCTTTGTTTCTGGGTATAAACAAATTGTCTATATGTTTGTAAGAAAGCACTGGTGTGACAACTGGTTTGCCCAAGGGAGCAAGGCAGAAGTCACAGAGTCTTTTACCACCTAGGTAGGGTTTAGGGGCCACTTGGGAGGCTGGCTGCCACAGGGAAGTCCTGATAGCCTCTACCAGATTAATCTGCATTGATGTAAATTCTAACAGTTCTCCTTTGCTCATATATATTCATCAGTGCCTACTGCCCAGGAGAAAAAAAAAAAAAAAAAAGGAAAATTCAAACCTGTAATCCTTGCAAATTGCTCTCAGCGGTTTGACAGTAATCATCGTTCACCTCCTTATCTCGGACAATTGCTCTCGTTACCATCCACGTATTTTTTTCTGGATTGTAATCTTTCTCGTCCTCTGTTTGCTTCCTTGACAACATCTATTCTCCTGTCTCTTCAGTCTCACCCTCTCGCTGCGTCATCAAGTCAGCACGCAGATGTCTTCTAAAAATCCTCTGTCTATCTTGTTTCTTACCTCAGTTGCCATCTCTTTATTTGGCTTCCCTGCTGTCGCTTCTCCAACGTGGATTCACCCCTTGAAACTTCACTGAATCTTCTCTTGGAAAGGTTACCAGTTTTATCTCACTGAAGCCAATTAACACTTTTCTATGCCCAAATTGCTTGGCTGCTTGGCAGGATTCGACATCTGTGTCCATCCCTGCTTAAAAACACTTTTTTTTTTTCTTAGCTTACAGGATGCGATACCTTAATGGCTTTACTCTAACACCTCCATCTTTTCCTTTTCAAATCCTTTTCCAAAGTCTTCTGTCTCTGCTCAACTTGTAAAATACTGAGTGACCTCAGGACATAATCTTTGTCTCCTTATTTTTTCTCTTCATGTATCCTTATGTTGTTTTGTCCTTTCATATAGTTTAAATGTCCACTCTTTTGCTGTCTCACATCAAACTACCTAACAAATTTGATTTCCAATAAGTTTAACATATCCAAATTAAGCTTTGATTTTGATGCATGCTTTTATGCTCCCTTATTTTTATAAAATCGTCATGTATGTATGACTTATCTTCCCCAGAGTGGTTGTAAATACTTACTTTTGAAATTGCATTTTACACTTTTATATTTGTCATGACATATCACACAACAAGAAGGAGCAATTGGTGCTTAATATTCTTCGAATTCAATTAATGTATCAATATGGCAGGGGGAATAAACTCTAAAATAAATGCAGTCTTAGCTCCAGGCAATGAAACAAATTCACTTCTAAGTACAGTTGTTAATTAACCTTTCTATAATAATTTACATAGGCAGAAATATCTAAAACTTAAATAAGAACATGTAACATATTTGAATGGATAGAATATACTTTCATGAATAGGCTTAAAGGAGTAAAAAATGCTTTTTTCCTAGATTGATCCCATTTGTTTTTATTTATGCTTTGCACAGTTATTTTTTCTATTTTTATTCATTTCTTTGCCACGAGGTAGAGTATAGGGATCTCATTTCAAAGTTATGATAGAGAGATGATAGATACATACATACATAGTAGATAGATACATAGATAGATAAACTCGATGGCATAATATTACATTACATATCACATCATGTATATTTGTAGTATAGTGTTACCATTTCTTTGTGTCGCAGTGAATGTTTACCTAGTACTTATAGTGTGCCTGGCACTGGGGTTACAATAGCAAACACATACATGCATAGACCCCTGCCCTCTGGATTAATTTTTCTTAAGGCAAATAGAGTCACCTAAGCAAGGTCTTAACAATCGTACATTCATGACCTCATGAATATTATCATCACAAAGAATGCCAAGATTCAGGATAAATGTAAATTCCTTAGAAAACTATATGCTGATAAACTATCATAATGCAGGTGCTTATGAGATATATACATTCAGGGATGCCTCAGGGACTCAGTTGGCTGAGTGTCCAACTCTTGATTTCAGCTTGGGTCATGATCCCAGGGTCGTGGGATCGAGCCCTGCGCTGGGCTCCATGCTAAGTGTGGAGCCCATTTGAGACTCTCCCCTTCTCCCTCTGCCCTTCTCCCCAGCATGCTCACTTACTCACTCTCTCTTTCTTTCTCTCTCTCAAAATAAAGAAAAGAGATATATTCACCTAGCTAGATAACAGAGACAGCTGGATAAAATACACACCACCACTCCCGTACACACATGTGCATGGTTTCAAACATTAATGTCATAGTTTAGAAGATTCTGAACAAAAAACCCCACAAAAAACAAAGACGGTATTTTTCAACCTCAGTCACTCGTTTTTAGGTATATTTTATATTTTGTTTGGGATTCTAGCATTTTGGAGGTTGGGGTTAAGGTTTTATTCTTTAAATAAGCTCTAACACCCACTCTAGCGTCTAACCTGTGGTAAAATTATAATAAATGTTGGTTTCTAGTGCTTTCCATGATGTCCAAGTTGTTTACTATCACTGATAATAATTCCAGAGTAGGATGGTAGCTACACTGCTCTGATCATTTGGCTTTTCTTAGGTACATTTCTAATTACTGAAATCGCTATAAAATGAACACTTGTCATATTCTGTACATTAAACATGATGAAAAGCTTCTTTTCAGAGTCATAAAGAGACTATGTCTCCTTATGCATAAATGTAAGGAAAACAAATGTATATTTCATTTCTTAAAATAAATTGTTCACGATTTTCTGTTAATTTAACCCATAAACCTTTTATAATTTCCTCCTTCCTTATGGCCATCATCTTAGGTCAGGTCTTCATCACACAAGGACCCTGAGACTGGCCGCTCTACATTCTATGTTCACATGTCCCTTCACTGCTAGCATAGCAATCTCTGTCCATTTGCCTCCTTATCCATCCACAAAAGACAGGATTCTGAAACACATGTGTCATCAGTTCATTATTCAGAATTATTTGGCAGACTCCTGTAACCCTAGAGAATGAACTCAAATGGTTTGAATATGCACAACCTTCTCCAGCTAGCTGCGCTGTTTTCCCACCTCTCTCCACTGACAGCTGAGTCCCACACGGTCTATATTCTAGCCACTCTGGTCTATTCATACTTACATTTCCCTCAGTAATTATGTTCCTTTGTGGTGTTCATAGTCTTATGCATGGTCTTTTTGGAATATTATTTCTTTCAAATGAAAAAAAATCCCTCTTACTCTTCAAAACCAATTCACTAGCACCACTTCCATGAAATATTCCAGCCAAAAACAGGTGGCCTGTTTTACTGATACTTCAATTGTATTAGTTGTAGTATTTTATATTATATAATATGTTTATATCTTTTCCCATAGTCTCTGAGCTCCTAAAGCCAGAGAACTTTCCTTATTCATAGGCTCAGGGCCAGGCACGACAAATACTTATTGAATGGATCAGTGGACTAAATATGATGCTGCTATTAGGAAGGGAAACAATAAAAAGAAGACCTGAAATGAAGTGTTATTTTCCCTGCCCTCTATCAAATGTGAATAGAGACATTCTTTGGAGAAAGAGCAATCATGTATTTGTTTCCATGATATCTTATTTGTAGGATCACTGTTTTCTTCATCAAGTATGAAGAAGAGAAGAACAAGTTTCCTCTCAAGTCATCTCTATATTTAACTAATGTTTATCAGTCTTTCATGGTCTGGGTTACAAGTCAGTTAATCACATTCCAGCTAGAAATGGAGCATGTTGTCTTGAAAGCCCTATTATTATTATGTCTCTTATGGTCTTCTCTGCATTTATTCTCTTTGACTGGATCACATCTTTGGCATCCATGTTGGATAGCAATGCTGTAAAATAAAAGGATACATTTTCTTTGCAGAAATTTTCAGGAATGAAGATTTAAACAAATGTAGTGCAAAGAGAGCAGTGATATGTCCAAAGTCTCACAACTACAAAGTATATAGGAGTGTGAAATCATCTTTACCACTAGTATCAAATGTTCACATTCCATTTTTCTCAAAAAAAAAAAAAAAAACAAACCGTAGGACTACTTTTCTTTCATTTTTCATTAATTTTTATTTTATTCACAGAACTTACCTCAGTACCCTCTGTTATATTTGAAGAATGGCTCTATCTGTTGGTCCACTATGGGTTCTCAAAGATTAAGATAAATCTTACTAAAGATATGTAGGACACAGTAGCTAAGTTAATGGGAAAGATTCTGTGCTATTTCCATGTCTCAAAGGGCTTCCTTTCCAAACCTCTCAAAACAATAATAAACTATTATCATCTTTTTCTGTCACTATAAATGTTTCTGGTGTGTGTGTGTGTGTGTGTGTGTGTGTGTGTGTTTGCATATGTATGTTTTGAACCTGGAATTTGTAATACACTGTATTCTAGATATTCTGCTAATGAGCACCAGGATTTTAACCCTGGCTCTCTAATGCACTCTGTTTCCAAGCACTGACATTACAGTGCTGGCTTTGGAGATGTTCAAAGACACTCACTAACTTAAATAAGGAAAAACAAGTAACACCTAATTCACTTGGGGTCGTTGTAGGACAAGACAATCTTAAAAGAGGGCACTTTTAATTCTTGGTTAGAGGCCACAGTGAAATAAGTACAAGACATTATAGACACCAAAGTCTTATAATTACTGTGTCCCTGGATAATTACTCCAGGGTTAGAGAATGTTTAAAAGCTTTATACACTGATGGGTATAAGAAAGAAACAATTTTGTCATTGCAAATTTGACCAAATGCAGCAGTGGGTAATTGCTGCTCTGTTAACATATCCTGTATATCCCATTCAAATTAATATGGTTAGAAATATCACTGATTTTTATCCACTCTCAGAGTGTTGGCTTGTCAGTAATTCATAAAGAAGATTTTTATAATTCATCGTATTCCTCCCAGTCTTGAAAGGCAGACTGTTATTGGATCTTCTTTTCTTTCTTTGAAACCAGGACAGGGTTAAAACCCTCAACTTGAAAGACATGTAGAAAGTTTGGCTTAGTTACAGGGATTTCAAAGACCAGAGCCAAAGTTAGTAAGTTTGTGCCAAGAAGAAGGATGGAAGGAGCATATGACTGGACCCATCTGTAGCAAATTGCCTTTGATGATGCAACAAAAAAAATAATTAAAACACAACAAAGAACAGTGAAAGATCCCAGTAGTGAACAAATCCTCTGGAAGGCTGATAAAGATACTGGTGCAGAAAAACAGCGTTTCTTCCAGGACAAAATTTGGAGAAAGAAAATCCATTTGTTTAACCTTTAAAGAAGACTCACTACTGTTTCTATGTGGGCTCTGCCCAATTTATATTCTTTCCTAACCTCATGTTGGCACTAAGAACATTTAGTAAAATTGACGATGAAGCCCAGTGAGATGGAATGTCACTGTGTAATATCTTTGCAATTTTATGATCAATAAAACACCCTTATGCCAGAACATAGTAATCAATGCATGAGAAATGAATTTCAAACAAAACAATAATAAAAGTATTAGCAAGATAAATATGTTTTAGGTATTAAAAATGTCATATACAGAAAATAAACATAACACGTAGACTACAACCAGAAGACCTACAGTATTTGGGGAAGTCCTGAAATAAAAACCTGAAAGCTTATGAGACAACACTTTAGAATGTAAGAATTACAAAGATAATCATTACCCCATAATATTTGTGCGTATTACCCCATAGTATTTGTGCAGAGTGGTAATTGCTTTCTGACTCCAAAGATTCAGATTTAGAGTGGAATTTAACAAATGAGAATTGCATTTTTATACCCAATGATGAGATGTAGAATAGTCTGGATCTATGGTTTATTGGAACAATGTAGAATAATTACTATGTTATATAATCTCCTAGGCCAGATTTTACTTCCTATCTAGAATTCTTTCCTAAAGTTTATTTGTCTGTGTTTCCGTTTTCCCTTCGATGTGGGAAGTTTATGAGGCCTCACTAATTGGGCTCGAAATTTCTATGAGAAATGCGAAGTGTGGAATAATGATAGCATTTTCATTCTTCACTCTTGTACTTCAAGTGTACCCCCAAGAGAAGTAGTCTGGGTCTGCACTCTTCTTTCTGTTCCAATTTAGGGCAATTCCATCATTAACCAGGCTCTACCCTCCCTTGTTGTGATCATAACTAATCCTCTTCTAAGCAGCAAAGCCCCTGATGCGCTTCTCAAGCCCTTGCCGTGCTCACTCTGTATTCAATGGCTGCTGGGTTATGCTGTCAGATTGGAAGAGGACTCTTAGGATGGAAACAATGAGAGATTCAGCCAAATAATAATGTGCTCATTCCAATTGAAGAAGTTTTGTGAAGCCTAGTGTTTGTTCAGCTAAATCTGGCTTAGAAGATTTTATAAGGTGGTAATTGTTTATGTTGTTCCAACAAAGCATAGATCTACATATTTTATACTCTTGCCATTCTGTGATAAATGCAATCCTATTTACTAAGTTTTACTCTGAATCTGTTTCTTTGGAGACAGAAATTTACTATAACTTGTGAACAAATATCATAATAACTATTTCTACTACTTATAAAACAGTCTATTTTAACTCAAATGACCATGATTTAGGAATAGTAGGCTTCAAAGTTAATATGCTACAAAAGCAAAAAAACAAACAATAAAAACCAACGTACGATGAAGTACTCTATGCGAATGATGATATCAAGGTTTAAACTAAATGCATTAAATCATGAGTATCCTGCTTGCAAGAAATGTAGTGCAGGTGGCACCTTGAGTGCACAGAAGAGTATTAGAGTATTGAGAGACCCCAGTGCAGGTTGCCATGTGGATAAAGCCAGGAGACAACCAACTGCCCCTGACGCCAAGAATGAAGAGAAGAGAAATCAATGGAGTGGGGCCATGGGAGGAGGATTGTGCATTCCTTCCACACATGATGCCCAGAGCCTAACTATTAACAACACTGAAAGGAGACTTGTATAATTGGCAGCTTCGTGTCACCCTGAAGCACTTCCTTCTGCTGTTCCTGCAGGCCGGGATGCAGCAGGGAATCTGATTTCATTCAGCATAAGGACAACCATCCTACCCATGAACACTGTGTGACATAGGAAGAGGCTGACAAATATCACAAGAATGAAATGAGATGATTATGTCATGTGGATCATTTATGTTGGGCATTAATCTAATTAGGGATGACAACCTAAGAATATAAATGAAACGAGTCAAAGAAGAGATTGATAGAACGTGTAGAGTCCAAAATAGAGCAAATAAAAAGAAAATCAATTTGTTTGGAATATATATTTAATTAAATGAAACAAGAGTTTGGAAATCGAGCTCATATTTCTGGAATTATGCCAATTGTTCCTTAATGTAATCTTAACTAATTTCAACTCAAGCAGTACAAAAAAAAAGAGACATTACTGATTGTCCTACACACAAACATACATTACTATGAGATCTGCCTCTTTACAGAGACATTTCAAAAATCGGAGCTAAAGTTCTTTTCAGAGTACAATTAAAATAGTACAGAAACGCATTTGGTGCTTTTGTGAAATTGACAATTCACGATTTCCCACTTTTGTGTTTACGAGCTCCTCCAGTGGTGTGTGGTGTTCAGTGTTAACATTTGGCTTAAAAATCATGAGTTCTTTCTCTCTAAGTCTTGAAATGGCCTTCGTCCAAAAGCGACAAAATTCGGAGCTGAGTTTCCTTGGCCAGTAACCAGATTAACGTCAGATACCAGAGAATTTTGGGGGTGTGGGTGAAAATGGGTGGCTCTTTAAAATTGGAGGTCAAGATTCCAAGAGTGGACTACAAAAAAAAATGCCACAAAGGGGAAGAGGGTAGGACCAGAACAGGAGGAACACTTTCCGAAAAGATATTAATGGTTGACATGAATTGCTTTGGGGTTTGTCTTTGTAAACTTTGTAGTTGTATATTTAGTCACATCATTAAAAAATTATTGGGGGCTATGTCTTCCCTTTCTTCATCTGCCAGAGTGGTTTTCCAAGGCAGTGGTGATCTGCCCTAAAACAGCTGTTCAATGACAATGTAACCTACCCCTCTCTTTTTATTGGTCCTTAAAAAAACAGTCTTATTCTTAACCTCAATAGTAGAGTTTTGGCTGCCTATTTTGATTTCACCTCAGTTTGGTCTTCACCTGTTACTGATGATCTCTCCTTTCTTCTTTCATCGTTAGTGACTTACCCCTATGAGAAAGAGAATAGCTTTGGGGACTCTCGCGGAACAGTAGCATTGAAAAGGCTCTGGTGGCTATGCATATGTGTGTGTTCATATGCACAGTGTGCTGGTAGATATATACAGATGTATATATACATGGTATAAAAGATATATACACAAGGGTCTGTGTGTACATATATGTGTATACATGCCTACACATACATATATGTGTATACATGCCTACACATAGATATGCTTTTAGTGGATCCCAATGAATGTGAAATCGGAAGGAGGATATGACTGTTCTTAGAGGGCTGTGTGAACTGCAAGCATGGAGGAGCAGGAGTGAATGACCTTGTGCCTCTTTGGTCTTATTGTATTAAAGATGCTTCAGGCATTCTCCTGAGACAGTTAGAACTGCAGAAGGAAGTAAGAGGGAAAAGATATCCAGCCGACACTTGGCTCTAATTCTTGACAGGACAAATGTGCAGACCTCTGTGGTCCAGGGCATCGAGCAGCAGGCTGATTACAGGGTAACCGTGTTGTTCTTAGAGTGACCTTCGACTCACAAGCTACCAGCTCATTTATTAGTCTCCCCTCCCCCAGGAATGCTAGGGCACTAATCCTCAAGAATGAAGAGAGATCTACAGATCTCATATTTACATATTTGTATTTATAGGTATTTCCTATTTTTATTTTTCTTCATCTCTCCCCCAAAACATCCCATTGGGAAGAAAATAGGATGAGGGATGATATTGTTTAAACAATGATAATTTCTATTTTACAAATCAATTTTTATTTACTACTCCAAATCTTAAATATTCATGTGTGAATATGTTGGTAAAATGTTGATGTGTCCTATATGCCAGGCATTGTGTTACCAGCTTCAAATGCTCTATCTCTAAGGCTCCCAAAACACAAGGTAAATATGACAGTTTTCATTTCTCACATCAAGGAAACGAGGCTCACAGTGGTTAAAAACATGTCTAATTAGTAGAGAACTGGGTTATTTCTGTTACACTCCATTGAACTCAAAATAAAGCTCAAAATACTTGAGTCATATTTGAAAAGAGTTGAGAGATTGTAATTCCTCTATCATCGACCCTGTGGTTTAAGGGAAAGAGCAGCATTACCCTCCCATCCGAGTCTCATGGAAGACATCTCTTAATTGTTTTTTCTGCGAAGTCCACAGGTAGTTTTGGGATTTCCAGCCTTTGATAAATGAGAAGAAACTCTGGCATCTCAAATCTATGGGTAGTATTTATATCATTTTTATTCTGTGATATATTCGCCTAATATGTTTCTAATTACGTTCCTCTTTTCTGTGTGTGTGTGTGTGTGTGTGTGTGTGTGTGTGTAGCTTCTTTTCACTAATGAATGTGGCCATGAGGAATGTCAATGGCTGACGTCTAGGTCAGTGTGCTAGGATCTACTTAAATTTTACTATACGTTTTTTCTTCACCACCACATTATCACTTAATTCTCTCTTGTTATACCCTAGGATCTCTATTTTTAAATTTTGGAACAAGAATGCTGGTAAATGAATGCTATAATTATCCCTTACACGGAGTGTCCTTCTCCCTAGTAAATATCTTACCACCTGCTGGTGAGTAATGAACCCACTACAAGTGGGCATTTGTGTCTCCGTGCTGTGGCCCAAGCCCTGAAGGGACACACACAGCTCTTTAATATTAAACCTTAGTATGGCTTTCATATTATATTTATATATAATGTATGCACTTATCCATATATAAATATATATTTTATATAAATATAAAAATTTATTTATATATACATATATATTAAATTGAAAGGCTAAACCAAATCAAACTTCTGTTTCTGGTTCTTACTCTAGCATTTCAACAGTTAAAACGTACAGAGAATAGATTACTGAGTGAATGTCGTGACTGTTTTTAAAGATAAATAATACATTTGGCTTAGAAAGGGCATAAACCGTGTCTTACAGATAGCCTCTTGTTAGCATAGCTTTCCACGTCCAGGTAGTAGGCGTCAGCATGGGCATTAGATTTAGACAAATCTGAGTTCTTCCCCTAAATTGTTTGCTATGTGTGCTCAGCTTCAAGTTTCCTAACTACTAGACTCAGTTTTCTTATTTATAAAATGAATTAATAAAGTGAATTAATAGGGTTGTTTTTAGCATTATAAGACCGTGTCTAAGACCCCAGAATAACTATAGCTATTACTATGTTAATATTATTATCATTCATATACAGCATATACATACATGAAAGCAAAAAAAAGGTTCAATTTATTTATAATTCTATGTAGGAGATATTTTATGTGGCATCTTTGATAGAGGAACACAGAGAAACAAGACATGGAATTTCCCTTGAAGGAAGTCATCCCAATAAGATAAATATATATACTAAAATTATGTGTATACGTATACAAACAGACTAAATATCAAATCACGTGCAGTAATTTCCTGAACTAAAAACATCAGGAGCTATAAATACTTGAACTCTTTCTCATCACCTGTCCAGAATCTCTGACCAGTGTCAACTGTTCTAGGTCAGCATCCCTACTGTGGGACAGAAATCTGACCCCACATTACTTTCCCTTTCTACCTTTATGTCTTCTTGGGGTGAGAAGAGGGGCTTTGGGAGATGAAGTACTGGCAGTCTGGAGGTGAGTGGATGGTTTCTAAGAGATTTAGTGGGCATTAACTTCAGGCTCCAGATTTAGATTTCATCAAAAGTATTCCTGACCTCCTCCTTCTTTTCCCGTGTCTTCAGATTTCCCACCAAGGCAACTGCTCGAAAGGCATTTCTTTACCTAAAATTCTTCTAATTCTCCATTCTTTAATTCTGAAATTCTAATCTATAATTACTACCATCTATCATTTTCTTTCTCTAGATACTAAGCATTGTTTTCTATCTCCTGGTGACCCCAAGTCCTCCTCATTCTCCTAATCTAGGCCTCTTCTTCTCCATTGCGAACACCACAGTCATCCTCATCATAAGAGGATTGTTTCCCATATGTCTGGTGATCTGCAAAATCCTTTACATATATTATCTCTTTTAATCATTATAACCTTGTATATTGGATGCCACAGGTCCACGCTTCCCTAACCTTAAATTCAAAATCTGAAAAGCTCTGAAAATTAAAAACAATGTTTTTTACTCATCTGACATCAACACCTGACACAAACTGAGAAGAGGCTATTTGTAGTCTTTAATTATTTCATTGAACATAAATAGTCATGTTTTACTTTGGAGTATTCATATTTCTTATTATATATAGATATTAATTCATATATCTTATTATGGACTCACTGGATATACACCTAATGTATGGTATGCATACTGTAGTGTCTTCCTAAAATCTGAAAAATTCTGAACAAAAACCACATTTGATCACAAAGAGTTGAAATAACAGGCTATGAATGAGTATTGCTGTCATCTCCACTCTACAGCTAAGGAAAGAGAGGCCAAAATAAATGGAGCGACCTTCCCAAAGTCATACACTAGTAAGTGACATAACTAAGACTCCAGAGTCGCTCTCTTTCCAGAACCTGGTCTCTAAGCATGCAGCTTCTTCTAATAAATGCTGTAGCCATAGATTTTCTGAACTCTGCTCTCTACATTTTACCTTCATATTTTCAAACAATCTTTGTATGGTTTCCAGTTCTTAGTTTCAGGCTACTGATAAAGCCATGCACTTATATTGATCAGTTTCATAATGAATTTATGAAATCCAGTTTCAGCTGGGTCATCCATGTAGCCCTTCCAGTTTTCTATTCGTTGTAAAGCAGTGCCTACTCCCAGACCGCCTCAGCCATTGTTCCTCAAATTCCATACCTTCTTGATGACTTTATCCCAACCCACTTGTATATTCTGTTTCTTTCCTCCATAACTCCATGATTGGTTCTCATTAATCCATCCTTCTCAGTGCCTTCAGCTCTTTGTACTTAGTAAAGGGAAGATTTTTTTTTTTTAGCAGATCTTTTTAGGTTACTCCCTTACTTAATAGTTATTAGGGGCTTCCCATTGGCTATAGAACTGAGTCTTAAATTCTTACAATGGCATTAAAGACTCTTACCATAATATGGACTTGGTCTATATGGCTAGTCTTGACTCCTCTGTTTGCTTGTTTATTTGTTTGTTTCTTGAGAGAGAGAGAGAGAGAGAGAGAGAGAGAGAGAGAGAGCGCACATGATTTGAGGAGAGAGGCAGGGCGAATAAAAGAGAGAATTCCAAGCAGGCTTCATGCTCAGTGCGGAAACTGATGCAGAGCTCAATTCCACAGCCTGGGATCATGACCTAAACCAAAATCAAGAGTTGGGTCCTAACCTGACTGAGCAACCCAGGAGTCCCTTTAACTTACTTTTGATATTCTAATTACATCAGACTATTCAAGGTTCCCAGGATATTCAAATAGTTCTATGTGCCAGTGCTTTTAATCATGTGATATTCTTTGCTTGGAATGTTCTCATATACTTTATGCACTTAGTGGTATCTTGCTCAATTTTCAAAGTTCAGTACAAAAGCTACATTGTTTAATGCGCCTTGCTAATTTCTCACAGGCCCTTCATTTTATTGCAACCTCTCCAAAGTACTGTACTATTTTCTGTCACACAATGGAATTTGCTCAAGCTCAAGTGCAGTATATTTGGTGTTTTTCTTCCCTTTTATTTGTGAGCCCTTTAAATTTTCACTTCTTATTTTTCTTCTTGACACTCAGCTGAATTAATGGCATATAAAATAGACCCAATCATAATTGATTGAAATTAAAATACAACATTCATGTGAATCATATCTATTCATATTTCATTACTTGTCCTCACACGCATCAGGGAATATTAAAGTGTAGTTAGCAATTTAAAGATGCCTCCTTTGAGTTTATGCAGCACAAACTTAAAATTTTGTTTCTGTCATTATAACATTTTATCAGAAAGTAGAAGGATGCCTGACTTTGAGTCAATGCTCAATATATAGGTTAAGTAAGTAGAAAAATGAATAAGTTCATATTATCATGTTGGGATTTTAATCTTTAATTAATAAACCATTGTTTATCCTATTTAATTTCTATCCTGTGTGAATTAATGGCAGTCTTATCTCTCTTATTATTGACTTAATTTTCATACTGGTTTGCTCTTTCATTTTTGTGCTCACATTTTAGGTTTGTAATCTTTTTTTTTCAATCTATCTTTTTATTTCATTAATATACTTTGAGAGTAAAAGTTTGGGCATTCTTTTACTTGTCTGTTAAATACCAAATGGTCTTCCTGTTTTGGAGAATCCAATGATTTATTCAAGCAAGAAAATTCTTCCACTCTTTACATATACATAAAATATACTTTCCTGAGCAGTAATACTTTTACCCATTGTATTTTGTGTTCATTAAACAGTACTAATTTTCAGAGGATTTTGAATTAAGGATATTACTTCTCATACTCTACTGAAAGATTTGCATTCACATTTTATGAACAGTGTATACTGCTGTCCTTTTGGGATGAAACATTTGTACAAGGATCCTAGCTTAAGTTTGCTATTCATTTGCACATTTGCTGCTTTACACTCATCTATTTGTTTTATTTTCTCTCTCATTATTCCCCACCCCTCAAGGAAGACAGCAAACTGAGTTATGTCCAATAATTTTGTCTTCTGTTTGCACTGAATGGTTATCAACTCTCAGGAACAGCACGGTGCCAAGGGACAGATACAATCATTCATGACTGACATTTTGCTCCAGACCTTGCTGCCTCCTCTTATTATTCTTCCTGTCAGATGCTTCCTGAGGACTTCTCATTTTTATTTTTTCCCATTGTTCTTCTATGTTCAACCATATGAATGTTTGTCTCCTTCAGGAACCAAATGTAGCGTGAAAGACAGTAGAAACCAGCCATCAATCGCTAAGTAGGAAATCACCTTGAATATCATAGATTGGGAATTGTAATTGGGTTAGTGAGCCTTTTCTATAAAGAGAATAGTGAAGACCTTGTAAGAATCATTCTGAGCATAACTTTGTCAGCTCCATGGCCTATTCTTTTGTTATGGATAATTTTTATTCCTTTTTGTATCATCTAAAATTTTAAACAACTGTAGTATGTCTAAGAAAAATTATCTATATGAATGTAATAACTCACTGCTTATAAAACATACCTTTTAGTGAGTTTTTAAATGTTTATTACTATAAGTTATGCAATTTAAACATGTTAAAATTAATCTTTACCTATATCAGAGAATGAATCTGAAATCGAATAGAAGTTTTATAGGGAAACTTTGAGCCAGTTTTCAGCTAGTACTAGCAATCCCATGCATATCTTAATTCACCAAGTTGAGATTAAATATGCATAAATTAATTAAAGAAATTTTTTTTTCAGTGCCTACCCCATGCCAAGCTCTGTTTTAGACATTAAGATCCAGAGGTGAATAAAATGGAGAAAGGTCTCATCCTCATGGACCTTAAGTTATGATCAGAAAGACAGACAATGAACAAATGTTGAAGTAATTAAAACATAAGATGATTGATCTTATATTTTAATAATGTAATTAAATTAATTATACAAGATTAATACAAGATATTGAAAAATGAGAAGTAAAAGTTACTATCAACAAAAAACTAGGGTGATAGTATTGAGGATAGAACCCACCCTGAAATCCTGTCCACTTCTCCAAGTTGATCCCAGAAGAAAAATATCCAATCACTAAATACTGCATTTGTGTAATTCCAGTAATTGCATTCCTGATACAGTTTTTTTCTTTCTTCGTCCCTTAAACTCAAAATATTCTAGGTCTTTGTCAACAGTTTGAAAAGGAAATTGAAATGTATTAGATGCTTTATAACAAAAACATTTTCAGATGATATTCTATATATGACATATTCATTTAGTATCGGTTATAAAATCTGCTTTTGTTTCGTCTTCACCCAAATATATCTACATAGACACATGCATTCTATTTGTGGTTGTTCATTGAGCACCTACTATAGGTAAGGAACTGCACCAGGTACTGTTATTGGATTTTGCCCAGCTTTGAATTCCATGTATCTAATGGGAGAGACAGATATTTATCTGGTCTTCACACTTGTGAAGACTTTATATATTTAAAAGTGTGGTAAGTGCTGTGAAAGAGGAGTGCATAGAACTCTCAGAGGCCGGGGCAGGCAGGTATGATACAGTTGAGGAGATCAATGAGAGTTGCAGGAGGAAGTGATGATTCCATTGAAACATGAGTGGAAATTAACTAGATTGAAAGAAGGAAAGAAAAAGACCATTTTATATAAGTGTGCTGAGATGGAAAGAGGTGTGGGCCTTTAGAAGACTGTAGGAGAGTGAGTGCAGCTGAAGCACAAGTTAGGAAGAGAAGCCTGGTGGGAAACCAGGTTGGGCAGGGGGCCTCTGAGCTATTTTAATGTTGAGACTGGAAGTGTCTGCTAACCGAGCAGTAGCAGCCTCCTCATGTAATTGTGTGGACATTGATTTTATGAGATCATTTGATAGGGCCAAATTCTATTTAACAGCATGTCAGCCATACTGCTTATTGAATGTATGCACTGCTTCTCGTGATCTTCTCTACCATCAGGATAGATGTGTGCATGTAACAGCTAGCCTACAAGATGGTGCACTAGCACCTCATGCTTTCTTGATTAAAGAAGAAAACATCTTTTTTTTGAGAGAGAGAGTGAGAGAGAGAGAGTGAGAGTGAGAATGTGAGCAGGGGAGAGGGTTGGGGTGGGGGGGAGAGAATCTTAAGCAGATTCTATGCCCAGTGCAGAGCCCAACACAGGGCTCAATCTCACAACCCTGAGATCATGACCTGAACTGAAATCTGACTTGGATGCTTAACTGACCGAGACAGCCAGGCACCCCTGGTTAAAGAGTATCTTAATGACATATTCACTGGATGATAAAATGGTCATTGTTCAAATATTTTGTGGCACTCTTGATGTCAAAACCCAATGGACAGTGACAATTCATTTTAGGCCACTGTGGTAGAGAAATTCCTTAGCTCTACTAAGTATATCTGAAGACCTAAAGACAGTTGTCAGGCATTACTTTATTGGCTTTCAGCAATGAACATGGAAGAAAGTGGCCTTGTGAACATGGAAAAAAATAATATTTGTGTGGAAAATGGAAAAACTCAAATAAGAGTCAGGCATGGGGACTTTGTGATCATTCTGTAAACAGGGGACAAACACTGCACAAACTTCTCTAAACCGTGTAAACATGTGGCTCCCAGTCCCAAAGGAATATCCTGGAAGATCTGTCAGCAGTTGTGATATGGCAAAAATACATATGAATGTAAATAGGATATTTATATCAGATTTATATGTTTTTACAAATGAAAAAGAAACTAAATTTTCTGTTGTATACTGTAAATGACTATGATTCTGTAATTGGAAATCCTGGAAAACAGAAGAATTAGTACGATGATATGAAAGTGATTATAAGAAATTAATTATACAACATCAGCTTCATTGATCTCTATGCTCACATTAAACTGTTTACTTAAGTGGTACACATCGGTTGCCTAACATTTTAAAGAAATTTGTCAAGAAATGCGGTTTTTTTTGGATTTAAAGGAATAATATTCTAGCAAAATTAAAGCAGTATTCTGTTTAAAATAGTTTCACCAGATGTGCATTTAAAACCACATATGTCTACCCAGTGAGTATATTGATCTAACTCTCAATATTATTCCCCCCCCCCAGCAGCAAAATTCCTGTAAACACAAGAGCTACTGACTAAAGTTATTACTCCAAGTATAATGACTGTAAGATATTTCTGTGGAAGAGATTTTATGCAATTTAAAAATAGGCTACACTTGATTTTATTCTGTATTTGAAAATTCAAAATAGCATTAACCTCTATATAAACTATAAACAATATGTTTGCAGTTTTAAAGAAATTTCTAGTATTTATTTTTAAAAAAATTTTTTTAACATTTATTTATTTTTGAGAGAGAGAGAGAGACAGTGTGATCAGGGGAGGGGCAGAAAGAGAGGAAGACACAGAATCCAAAGCGGGCTCCAGGCTCTGAGCTGTCAGCACAGAGCCCAATGCGGGGCTCGAACCCACGAACCGTGAGATCATGACCTGAGCCGAAGTCGGATCGGACACTTAACCGACTGAGCCACCCAGGCGCCCCTAGCATTTACTTTTAAATACTGAATATTTTAGAAAATAATTTAGATTTTATTTTAGATTATTTAAAGAACTATATATATTTATCTGCTTGGTACAGATATTATTCTAAGTTCTAAACATTCCTTTCCATTCTTTAAAATATATTTTATTTATTTATTTATTTATTTGAGAGAGAGAGAGAGAGACAGACCGACAGACAGACAGACAGAGTGAACAGGGGAGGGTCGGAGAGAGAGGGAGACACAGAAACCGAAGATAGGCTCCAGGCTCTAAGCTGTCAGCACAGAGCCCAATGCAGGGCTCGAACCCAGTAACCGTGAGATCATGACCTGAGCCGAAGTCGTACACTTAATCGACTGAGCCACCCAGGCGCCCCTAGAAGATATTTTAAAATATTATAACTCTGGAAGGTTTTAATACCAGTAAAATCACCCATGTGACTTCAAATATTCAATGTTTCACTGTTGTCCAGAGGCAAAGGATGAAACTAGGTTGCCCTGCCGGTGATTAGGGCCACCCATGTGTTAAATGATTTTTCTTTTATTGGTGATTCCTATGTGGCTTTTTGTCTTTTAACCTATCTTTTCTGTGCTCCATCTTTTATGAGCATAATGCTTAAACACGTTTAAATTTTTTTGATTGATGAATTTTTTTTAAAAAAGGAACAAAAAAAATCATGGATGTACCAGACACAAAAAGAAAGCTTAATTAGAGTATTTGGAAACTGTTCTCTGTAATCTTACAAATGAGTAAAGGTCAAATAGTTCTTACAGTTATTATTTTTTTTCTGGCCTTCTCACAGTATTGATTTGATGAATTCTAGTTTCTCATGGGAATTATATAAAATTATATGAAATAAATAATATATATTAATAATGCAGATATAATTACACTTTATGTATATACATATATATAGAGAGAGAGAACAGATTTTTAAAATTTCATTTATTAAACTATTTTAGAATAGTTTTAGAGTTATGGTTATTATTGCAAAGATAGTATAAAGAGTCGTTATATAGCCCACACCCCAGATTTTCCTGTTACTAATATCTCATGCTAGTATGGCACATTTGTCACAATTAACTAACCAATGTCATATGTTATTAGTAACTGAAGTTCACACTTGACTCAGCATTCTTCAGTTTTCCCCTAATACCATTTTCCTCTTGCAGCAGTCAGGCCATCTTGGCCTCCTCTTGGCTGTGATAGTTTCTCGGGCTTTCCGTGGTTTTCATGACCTTGATATATATGATGTTGAGCATTATTGGTCAGGTATTTTGTAAAATGTCCACCAATTAGTATTTAACCTGGTGTTTTTCTTATGGTTAGACTGGGCATAATGTGTTGTGATTCTTAACATCTGAGTATGGTAAAGGTGTGTATTATCAAAACGAAACATCACTGCCATGTTCATATTGATCACGTGGCTTGAGGTGATGTCTGTCAGGTTTGTCAGGTAAAAGTTACTCTTCCCCCCCCTTTCATATGGTAAATTAGGAATGTCACTCTGCAGCTCACACTGAAGAAGGAAGAAGTTAGTGTACTCCTTCTTAAGAGTAGAATATCTGCATTAATTATTTGGAATTTTTCACTATAGATTTGTCTAATTTATTTAACTATTTATTTAGATCAGTATGGACTAATTGTTATTTATTTTATACTGTGGGTTATAATCCAGTACTGCTTTATTTTGTTCTCAAGCTGTACCAGCTTTGGGCATTGGGAACTCCTGTGTCCCTTTGACATACTCCCATCATTGTAGGTATTCTTTTTTTTTTTCTTTTCTTTTCTTTTTTGGGTGGGGGTTGGGGGAGAGTATTTATTTCTGTTACGACAGGATGCCCCAGGCTCCTGTTGTATATTTTCCAACCCAGTTCTAGAATCACCAGTTTCTCCAAGGACCCCTGGTGCCTTTTAGTAAAGAAACTAGATCTGGGCACTACATATGCTCCTCGCTAATGAGGTTTTGCTGCTTGTAGGATCTCTTAGCTGACAGAGCTAGGAGATATTTGTGTGTATACTAATCTGTACATATACACATATCTATAAATATTTCTAGTTGTAACCATCTATATCTATATGAATCTAAGTCCAAATTTACACTGTCTCCAATATAATCAATCACTACATTTTTATTCTAGCCTTCTCACTTAGCTCATATGTAGCCTCTCAATCCATGAGAAACCTGCCACCCATCATCTTCTATATATTTAGTTAATTGTTCAATTGTAGTATAGGTGTGTAGTAGCTTAGAATTGCTCACCCATACTCCCACGGGAAACAACTAGAATATAGTGCTAATGTGCAATTCTTTTGCATTAGTCTTATAGTCTCTCTTGATTTCCAAATTTACTTAGGTGAGCGCCTTATTCTCCCATCCCCTCAGTGAGCTCATTCCATTTACTTGTAATCCATTTAGGTTGTTTTCTCAAATTATGCATTCTTTCCTGGGGTATTTTAACCTCTTATAGGATTTTTTAAAAATTACATACATTAAGGTTACTCTCTGTGCCATAAAGTTCCATGGGTTTTAACAAATGGTCGGTGCTCATTTACCATGATATCATACAGAAAAATTTCACTGCTCTAAATAACTCCCTGTGCTTCCCCTATTCAGTTCCCTCCATTGATGATCCACTGACAGCCACTGATCTGTTTGCCATCACTATAGAT
Source organism: Cryptoprocta ferox (assembly GCA_028646485.1). Taxonomy (NCBI): domain Eukaryota; kingdom Metazoa; phylum Chordata; class Mammalia; order Carnivora; family Eupleridae; genus Cryptoprocta; species Cryptoprocta ferox. Next base: position 126,233,958 of record CM053571.1, read on the forward strand.
TTGGCTTTTCCAGAATGTCATGACAGTTGCTTTCTACAGAAGCATTTTGGCGTGAATATAATGATTCTTCAAGCCTTAAAAGCATTGTGAATATTGGGAAAAGGGAGTGGGTTTTTTTTGTTTGTTTGTTTTTATTTTGTTTTTTTGTTTGTTTGTTTTTGCTAGATAGAGTTCCATGGCAGGAGGAAATGACAAGCACCTCAAAGGACAAGAACACAAGAATGTGCTTAAATCTTTGTAGCTGACACAGAAAGGACATGTTGTCTTAGGCATAGGTTCTAGGATCATCTTTTTTATTTTTTGTCTTGTTTTGCTTTTTCTTTTTGTTTGTGACTCTCAGAAGCCTGAAAATTTTGTTCTATTGTTTTATATATTTAATGTTTCATTTAAAACGACCCTGATAACAAGATAATCATCGTTTTTTGGTATATAAACTTCTTATTTGTGGAAGTTTGTGACAGTTTCTCTTAAACTTAGAGTTTAGAGATTGCACAAGAATGTTTTGATCTTAAAATTTTGAGTTGTTCTCCAGCTCAGAAATCTTCCTTTATTATTTTTTTCTGATTATTGGTTCTCCTCAAATTTTTTTTTGACTTTATTTTTGGAATTCTTATATTTAAATATTGCTTTTCTAACTCTGTTAACATCTCTTGTCTTTTCTTTCACTCATAATATTCAATTATTTGCATTTCTGCTCAAAAATAATGTTAATGGTAAACATTACCATATCAATAATGAATGTAACAGCTCTATTAACAGCCCTATGAGATAACCCTCACAACAACTCTATGAGATAAGCACATTTACTCTGCATTTTATAGATGGAATAACTACTAGCAATGGGCAGAGCTAAGGTTTAGACCTAGGAGTCTGATTTCAAAGTCTGGAGACACATAAGTATTCCACATCTTGTATTTTGAGATAACTCCATTTCATCTTTTATATCACATATTTGGCTTCTAGAAATATTAATTCTCTAGTTTAGTATTAGCTCTATTTTTCCTGAAACCATATTTTAATATTCCCCAATCCTTCATGTACTCAAATTACCCATTTCAATTACTTATTGAACTTCCTTAAGATTTTTGATAGTTTCTTTCTTTTAAGACTTTATCTTTTAAAGCAATTTTAAGTTTGTAATACAATAGAGAGGAAGGTACAGAGATTTCCCATATATCACCTCTCCCACACATGCATGGTCTTCCCCATTATCAATATCACTCAACAGAATGGTATATTTTCAACAAAGTATAAACCTGGATTGACACACCACCATCACCCAAAGTCCATAGGTTCAGTCTTGATGTTGTACATTCTATAGATTTGGACAAAAGTTATATAATAACAAATAACCTTTATAATATATAGGGAGAGTATTCTTACCCCCATAAAAATCCTCTGTGCTGTGCCTATTCATTTCTGCCTCCACTAGCACCTACAAACACTGCTCTTTTTATTGTCTCTGTAACTTTGCCTTATCCAGAATATCATATTGTTGGAATCATACAACAAAGTTTTAGTTTTACATTTTACGTACAGGTCTATAATTCTTTTGAAATTAATTTTTGTGATGGGTGTAAGGTCTGTATCTTGGTTTATTTCTTTTCATATGGATATCCAGTTTGTTCTAGCACCATTTGTTGAAGAGACATTTTTGCTTGATTGTGTTCTTTTGTCAAAGATCAGCTCACTCTCTTTGTGGAAATCTACCTCAGGAGTCTATTCTGTCCCATTTATCTATTTGTCTATTTTTTTCATCAATACCACTTTGTCTTGAATACTGTAGCTTTATAGTAAGTCTTTAAGTGAGATAACATCAGTCCTCCAACTTTGTTCTCCTTTAATATTGTGTTAGTTTTTCTAAGTCTTTTCATGAACTTTAGAAATATGTTTGTTAGTATCCACAGAATAACTTGCTGGGATTTTAATTGGGGTTGCATTGATTTTATAGGTCATGTTGCGAAGAAAGGACATCTTGAAAATATAGAGTGTTCTTATCCATGAACATGGAATATATCCCAATTTATTTAGTCCTTTGATTTCATTCATTGGAGTTATGTTGTTTTCCTCATGTAGATCTCATTTGTATTTTGCTAGACTTTGGCGGGGGGGGAGTGGGACACAGTGCTAATGTAGATGGCATTGTGTTTTTAATTTCAAATCCCACTTTGTTGGTATATAAGAAAGCAATAGACTTTTCTTTGTTAAACTCATATCCTGCAACTATGCTTTAATCATCTGTTTTTTTTTCCAGGATGTTTTTTTTCCAGGATGTTGTTTTTGTCTGTTTTTAGATTGGTTCAGATTTTCCACATAGACAAGCATGTCATCTATGAACAAAAACAGTTTAGTATCTTCCTTCCCCATCTGTATTACCTTTTATTGCCTTATTGAACTGGCACAAACTTTAACAGTACAGTGTTAAAAGGAATGGTGAGAGTCAACATTCTTGCCTAAGATACCAGATCTTAGTGGGAAAACTGAGTTTCTCACCATTAAGTATAATATTTCCTGTAGATTTTTGTAGATGTTCTCTATCAAGTTGAGTTCCTCTATATTCCTAGTATGCTGAGAGTTTTTTTTTATCATAAATGGGTGTTACATTTTTAATATAATAATGTGATTTTTGTTTTTTGTGTATTCATGTGATGGGTTATATTAATTTGTTTTCGAATGCTGAACCAGCTTTGCATACCTAGGATAAATTGTACTTGATCATGGTATAAAATTCTTTTTATACTTTTTTGAAATTCAAGTTGCTAATATTTTGTCCTGGATTTTTACATTTATGTTCATAATAGATATTGGTCTATAGGTTTTTTTTTTTTTTCTTATAATGTCTTTGTCTGTTTTGCTCTTAGGATAACCCTGTCCTCATAGGATGAATTAGGAACTATTCCCTTTGTTTCTGTCTTTTGAAAGAAAATGTATGATAATTCATATAACTTATTTCTTAAATGTTTGGTAGATTTCACAAATGAACGCATTTGGTTTGAGTCTTTCAGTTTTATTAGGTTAATTATTGATTCAATTTCTTTCATAGCTACAGCATATTTAGATCATCTATTTCTTCTTGTGTGAGTTTTGTCAGCTTGTGTCTTTCAAGGAGTTGGTACATTTTATCTAGGTTATCAATTAGTGGACAAAGGTTACTCATAGCATTCCTTTATTATCTTTTTAATTTCCATAGCCTGTACAGTGATGTCCCTCTTTCATCTCTGGTATTAGTATTTGTGCGCTCTCTTTTCTGTCTTACCATGGTTAAAGGTTTATCAGGGTTTTTTTTTTTTTTATCTTTAAAAAAAACCTTTTGGTTTCATTGAATTTTTTGCTGTTGATTTTCCATTTTAAATTTCAATGAATTCTGCTGTAGTTTTTTTCTTCTGTTTTTTGGATTTAATTTGCTCTTCTTGCTCTAGTTTTCAAGATAGAAATTTATAGTCCTAGCCACAGCAATCAGACAAAAAAAGAAAAAAAGAGGCATCTATATTGCTAAATAAAAAGTTAGATTATTAGTTTTAGATCTTTCTTCTTTTCTAATATATGCATTTAATGCTACAAATTTACATCTAAACACTGCTTTCACTGCATTGCACACATTTTGATGTTTTCAGTTTAGGTCAAAATATTTTTCAATTTCTCTTGAGACTTCTTTGACTCATGTGTCACTTAAAAATGTATTGTTTAATCTCCTTGTATTTTAGGATTTTTAACTACCTGTTATTGATTTCTAATCTAATGCGATTGTTGTATGAGAACACATACTGTATGATTTGTTTTTGTTGTTTTTTTTTTTCAATTTGATAGGTTTGTTTTATGGCCCACAGTGTGGTCTGTTTTGGCAATTGTTCCATGTAAGCTTCAGAGAAGTCTGTATTCTGCTGCTTTTGGATGAAGTAGTCTATACATATGTGTGCCCAGCTGATTGATTCTGCTGTTGAGTTCATCTATGTCTACTGATTTCTGCCTGCTGGGCCTGTCCATTTCTGAGAGAGGTGTTGGTCTCTGGCTATGAGAGTGGATTCATCTATTTCTCCTTGCAGTTCTATCAGTTTTTGTCTCGTGTAATTTGAATGTTCTATTGTTAAGCACTCACATGTTAAGCATTGTTATGTCTTCTTAAAAAGTTGATCCCTTTATCATTGGTAGTTTCTTTGTAAGAACACTTCTCCTTCTGCTTTTTAATTTTATGTCATTTTAGAGAGTGAGAGAGAGAGAGAGAGAGAGAGCGAGCGAGCATGTGAGTGAGGCAAAGGGAGAGAGATTGAGAATCCCAACCAGGCTCCACACTCAGCACAGAACCTGACGCAGGACTCAATCCCACAACCTTGGGATCATGACCTGAACTGAAATCAATGCTCAAATGCTCAAATGACTGGGTGGCCTCTGCTTTTTAAATATACCTCAACAGGAGCCTTCGATGTGATGTTTTAAATTTATTTTAAAAATTATGGTAAAATACATAAAACATAAAATTTATCTTAACAGTCTTCAGGTGTACAGTTCAGTGACACTTAGTACATTCGCATTGTGCAACCATCACCATCATCCATCTAAGAATTCATGTTGGATAACTGAAACTCTCTTCCTATTAAAAAGAGCCCCCTTTTCATCCTTCCCCAGCCTTTGGTAGCCACTATTTTACTTTCTGTCTCTATAGATTTGACTACTTTAGATGCCTCATGTAAGTGGAATCATACAGTATTTGTCCTTTTGTGATTGGCCTGTTTAATTTAGTATGATGTCTTCAAGGTTTATCTGTGTTGTGGGATGTGTCAGATGCCCCTCCTTTGTAGGGCAAATAATATTTCATTTTATGTGTTACCACATTTTAATTATCCATTCATCTGTTAATGGGCACTTGGGTTTTCTACCATATGTTGGCTATTGTGAACAATGCTGCCATGCACGTGAGTGTAAAAATATTTCTCTTCAAGTCCTTGATTCCAAGGTATATGCCTTTCAAAATATACCTAGAAGAGGAACTGCTGGATAATACTATAGTTACATTTTTAGTCTTTGAGGAATTGCCATACTGTCAGCCATAGTGACTGCAGCATTTCACATTATCAACAGCAGTCCACAAGAGTTTGTTTTTCCACATCCTTACCAACATTGGTTATTTTCTTTCTTTTCTTTTCTTTTCTTTTCATTTCTTTTCTTTTTTCTTTTTCTTTCTTTTTCTTTCTTTCTTTCTTTCTTTCTTTCTTTCTTTCTTTCTTTCTTTCTTTCTCTTTCTTTCTTTCTTTCTTTCTTTCTTTCTTTCTTTCTTTCTTTCTTTTCTTTCTTTCTTTCTTTAATGCTAGCCACTCTAATAGCTGTGAGGTTACCTTGATGTTATTCTGATTGCTCACTATCCAACTAAGCTAATGAGTCCTCTTCAGTGGTGAGAGAACAACCCTTTTTTGTAAATTTGAAGGTGAATAATGGTCCATAAAAACTCCTACAAGGTCTACTCAGTGCCCTCCTGGGACATGGGGAAGATACATCCAACTTCCACTGGCAGGTCCCTCTTTCCTTTGACACCACTGGTTGTCTCTCCTCACAGTTATGCCTGATTTTCAGCAGGGAACCAGGAGAGTGATTAAGTCATTAATGTGTATTCAAAATGTAATTTCCTCAAAATTTTCACAGGTTATATTTCTAAAATGCTTAGAGGTTGATGTTTTGTTTCTGAAAGCTTATATTTCTCTTACAAGTTGCTTGAAACAGCCACCATTATGCCCATTGTTTGACAGTGTTCTGTAAGTTCAAGGCAGTGCAAGAATAACATAAAAACACAAAAGAATAAATATTGGAAAGGATCAAATAAAACCCATGTAATAGGACAATATTATTGTCTAATTATAAATGCTAATACTAAATATTGAAAAATTAGTACACCTACTTAGAGTCCAGCACATTAGCCAAGGATAATATAATTATATTTTAAAAAATTGTTTTGCCGATTTTTAATTTATTTCATGTGTGCTGTTGTTTGAGTGTGTCCTTTCATTCTGTATTGTGTCTCTTTTAATTAATATTTCATCTTCATTTTTGGTCTCATTTCTCTTTCCTTCCAGGCAACCATTCTAATATATATGCTTGGCTATATGTATTTTATAATATATGTCCTATGTTTTTTTTTTGAGTATGTCATAACTTTCATTCTGTTTATTACTCTTTCCCCTTCAATCTGTATCTTAAAGATCCATCTTTGTTAGGATATATGCATCCAGTTAATTATATCCTCCTGCCGCAAATACTCTGCGAGGTGTAGTCATCATATTTTGCCAGGTAACCCTGCCGTTACCTGATTTCCACAGTCTGAGCATCTCCTTACATGTCATTTACTTTAAAATTTCTTCTTACGTAAGTTGTTTCTAAATATCTCTTACATATTTTTTTCTGGTCTGTCATTTTTCCTATTGACTTTTTGGAACTGTTTTTATAATTTAATTTGTAGTCTTTAACCTATTTATATTTCTATTATTGTTCTTAGGGTAAGGCTTATTGCTATTATTTCTCTTTTATTAAGTTTTACATTCGATTTTTGTTTTTAGGATGGTTTTGGCCTTTAAGTTAAAAACACATACTTGTGCTTATTGACCCCCATTAATTTCTTCCTCTTAACTAGACAAGCCCTTTATCATGCCCTCATGACAATGTTATCTCTGTCCTTTCCCTTCTTCTATGCTTCTTTTCACTGTTATATGAACTGAAAATGTTAGTATTTTTTACATTTTTGGCTCTGGAGTATTTGCAATAATTTTCTGTATTCTTTGGTCCCAACTTTTGTATTTTAAGACAACCCTTACTTTCTATATCTTTTGCAAGATTCCATTGGATTTCTTTTCTTATTTTAACATATGCTCCAGTATTTTCTTATTTTAACATATGTTTCTTTTATGTCCAATTTGAGGTCTTGTGTATCTGATGATAATTTTTTTATGCTTTCATATTTGACAGTTTGGCTGGATTTTAAAACTCAAGGTTCAAGATCATTTCATTCAGTACATGCAGTTATTAGTTTATTATCCTCTTGTATCCCAGGTTACTCTGAAGAAGACTGATTTCCATCTAATTATTGACTTTTTATTTTTCTGGACAGTTTTTGCATTTTTTATTTCATATTCTTAAATATTACCATAAGCACATAAGTGTGTTTGTCTTCCTTTTCTATCTTGTTTGACATCTCATGGTCTCTTTCAGTCTTCTCTCACTTCTGAAATATTATCTGTATTATTTTTATATGCTTCCATTTCTCCTCTTATTTCTTAATCTTTGTAGAACTCCTTTTATCTATATAGGGGCCTTTCTATTTTTATCCTTAAAATATTCTTTAGATTTTTTGAAAAATTTCCTACTCTTCATTTTACTGCTGGCTTCACTGAGTTTCAGAATTGAATCTTTCTACTCATTTATTAATTCTTCAGTTGTAACCATCCTGCTATTTTTTACACCTATTTATTCTTTATGTACATATTATATCTTTCATATGCAACATTTCTAGTTTTATTATTTCCAGTTTTATTTTATATTGCCTTATCTTTGCTTCTCTTCTTAGGTGTATGCATGAAGCCTTTTATTTTAATTTTTTAATATATATTTTTTAAGTTTTTACTTAAAATGTACATAGTTGATATATAGTATACTAGAGTTTCATGCATGCAATATAGCATACAACATAGTGATTGAACACTTCCATACAATACCCAGTACTAAAACTATGATTCTGTCTGTTTTTAAAATTCTGCCGTAGGTATTATATTATTCAGATTATCATCATCTTTTAATAGAAATTTGGCCTATTGAAGACTAGTAACTTTGGTCTATGAACTCGTGCATCCATAGTGATGTGAGTTGTCTCTGGTTATTTAGGAAAAGGAAGAAGGCCAGTTCTTTGCTGTATTCCACTTACCATTGTAAAACACATTGTCGTATATCTAAATAAATGTTATAATAAGTATGTAATTTATTTATTCAAAAAGACTAAAATTTCAGTAGGTGGCCTAGAGTCCTGAACAAGTCAAAAAATAAATGATACCTCAGGGTGAAACAATTCAATATTTTAGTTATTTGTTAAATTACTCTAAGATTCATTTGGGAGAACGAATGTATGAGAAAAACAAAAGAAAAAAATTAAGGATGAAAATGTGACCTGTTTTAATGGAACATTAAGACTTAATAGACGCACGTGTAGAAATTTTACCTCCCTTTATGTCTTTACTCTCTTGTACTCATAATGTTTATACCTTAACTCTTTCCTTTACATACATTGAGAACCATACTACACAGTGCTTTAATTTTTCCTCAACCATCAAAAATTATCTAACATCTATCTATCATCTATCTATATATATATTTATTGTTTAAGAAAAAGTCCTAAATCAATACAGCTTTTATTGCATCATTAAAATATCACAAATAAGCCTGAAAAATCATCCAGCATCTTGCTGTTTCTGTCGCTGGACAACTTAGGTCTTATTCATCACCAGTGGGTCTGTTTCTTCTTTAGAAACATAGATACCATACAAAAATTTTCTGATATCCTTGTTTTTAACTGTTGTGACTTGCTGAATCAAAGAAATTGAGTTTGATATGAGTTCAATGTCATTGTCTTCAAGAATTAACTCATCTTTTTGGGCTTGAGATACAGAACACACAACACCTGGCCTCATCTGAACCCTGTGGATGAGGATAAGAAAAATTTACTGCATTTACTCATTTTGGCTGTTGTTTTTTTTTTTTTTTTTTGTCCCTTCTTGACTGTCTAAGATTCATTCTTTTATCATTTCTTTTATGGTTAAAGAAATTCCTTTAGCCGCTCATTTAAGATGTGTCTACTGGTGACAAATTATTAATTTTCCTTCATTTGAAAAAGTTTTAGGAAGAGTGTTCTTGCGATCCCTGGGACCTAATGTGGGCGGAAGTCTAGGCTCTCTGCTCAGCCTTTGTTGTTGAGGGTGGGGGATAATATAAATTTTCTATGATGTCTGGCTGTTATAGAACAGACGTTATCAAAACGTTTTCTTTCTTGCTAGACTTTCTTTTTCCTGGCCCTTTGCCTAGAGAGAGTAATCTCTGCCTGTTGGATTTTCATGTTGCCAGATTCTTATATTCATGTGGCAATATATGATACAAAAAGAAAACTTAGGAAACTCATCATCTTATGATTCCTTCAGTCCTGAAGTTCCCAGGTAGTCTGCCTCTCTCCACTTTTCAGAATCTTCTTATGTTTATATGAAACTATCTATAATGTTCAGGGGTTTTATTGGTTATTATGAGGAGGAAGGGTATGGAAAACAAATCTGTTCAAATCTTTCCAGAAAAAGAAAGTATGGTAACTTAGTAAGTATGATATTGATGGAGCAATTGAGAGATTAGAGACTGATACAGAAACTCCAGAAACAGATTCAAAATATGAAAAAGGTGTCAGCAGATAGAAAGTTGTTGATCCATGGGCTTTGAAAAAAATCGGCTACCATTTAGGGAAAATTTATATATTCATCTCAAACCTATGAAACTGACATTCTAAATGGTAGACCTTATTAATGTAGATCTTGAAGTGACTCTTTCATTTTAGTATTTCTGACTACTTTTCTTTTCATGACACAAAAGGGAAACATTGACATAAAGTATGAGGTCAAATGCATTGCCGTAACAAATATACAATGTATGAGATAAAGAATCAATATGCATAATACATGGAATTATCAGTTCAAAGTTGGGTAAAAGGTTAAATAAGAGTATTCCTTCAATTTCCATAATTTAATCATTATTGTATTAATATCTATTTTTACTATTAGTGTGTCCAATCACTTTTCATATGTTTATTGCCTTGGGTTCGTGAATTTAAAATCCATATGAATGAATCTTACAGATAAATCTGTGGCCAATGGCAAAGTCCTGAGTTGAAAGCAAGAGGTTTTTCATTTCGCAATTTAGAAATAATTAAAATTAGAATATTAAGTAAATAAAGCAACAATGTGCGGAACAAAAATTTGATTGATATATAACTTCTTTTTTAAAATGTTCTGGAGTGCCGGGGTGGCTCAATCGGTTAAGTGGGTGACTTCGGCCCACAGTTCGTGGGTTCGAGCCCTGCACTGGACTCTGTGCTGACAGCTCAGAGCCTGGGGCCTACTTCAGATTCTGCGTCTTCCTCTCTCTCTGTCCATCTCCTGCTCGTGATCTGTCTCTCAAAAATAAATAAGCATTAAAAAATATTCTGATATATATTAATATATATCAGAAAATAAAAATATTAAATAAATAAAGTCTATATTTATACTGCCTTTTTGTAGTAAGTTATTTTTATGACTCTCTCATATTAGATATTTACCTCCACAGGTTAAACTCTCTTTTTTTTTCACCTTTTTATTTCTGGTATCTAACATTACAGTGCATGTGAATGTCGAATGTTTGTTGAGTAAATGAATAAATGGACAGATAAGTCAATAAGTAAATAAATCTCCATTTTACATTTGGATGAATAATTTGATAATTATGGGTATAAGATTTCATATGTTATTTTTAAAGTCAAATAATAGTAAATATATTAGAATGATATTCTCCAGTAACCCACCATTAGGTTGATCCATGATTGGTTTTCAAAACAATTCACCTTTGTTTTTATTTCTTCCTATATAAAATGATAATGGATATATTTTCAGATATCTTTTTTTATTAGAAGATCAGTTGTAAGATTTACGAAATGGTTTTTATGTTATTGATTAAAGTGATCACACAACCTTCTATGATGGTGTTTGTTGAAAACCCTTTGAGGGCTTGTCCTAGTTAATGAGTAACTCTAGAAACTTCAGAAGTTGATTAATAGGAAATATTAGCAAAGTGAATTAAGTTTGTAAATTAAGACAGACTTTATCAATATCCATGGCTGTTATGTTGCTATGTGTCAAACAGGCCCCCTCTACTTTAATCTTTAATTTAACTAATCATTCCTTTGATTCCACATCACTAAAACATCACTAACATTCAAAGATTAACCTTGAAAAAGACTTCTCTTCTTTAGTCATCATAAAAGATACGAAATTCCATTAATTAGGTGTGAATTTCTCATCCCCTTCAAGGCAAAAGTTACAGGAGTCTCTGGGTGTAAAGATTTGTTGTTGTTTTTTTGGAAAAGATGTTCAAAGATCTATCTAAGACACCGTTAGTTGTTTTTGCAAAGTTAATTTTGTATTAACTGATACGTGGTTCCACTTTCTCTGTAATTTAACCGAGAAAGAAGTGCTTGATTTTGTCTCCCTCAGCAGAACGAGGTGTCAGCCATATTTATCAACATTAGTGCCGTAAAAGCACAAACCTATGAAAATATAACTCCTTTGGATCTTCTTTTTGCAAATCTTTCTCTTTTTTCTTTAGCCTATATTTTAAAAAAGAGCATACTTATATATTATGTATTTCGTAACTGTATGTTATGAATCTATTAGAACAGCTTGCTTGATTTTCTGGCTGCCATTCCCCTCAATACATCTTTCTGCTCCACGGTTTTGATTACAATCTTCAGACACAAAGAGTTGTTGCTGATTTGTCATTAAATCAAAGGAGTGAACCCTGAGATAGTAATTATTTGGGAGTAACCATAAACATAATCATATATGGATGGATGGATGTGCATGTATATATATGTATAATGCTAGATATAGCAAATGTATAGTTTATTTCTCTTTCTTTGCTATGTGTCCATAATCATGATTTATTAAAACAGGTAATTCTCAGGAAGAGCTAGGCCCAGCATAGCAAAGAACAATGAAAGCCAACCTTAAACAGTCAGAGGAGATACTTACATAAGTTTTTCAGAAAATTAGTTTTTCCTTTACAACTGAATAATGTGGTGTAGAGATAGGTGTGCCTGATGCTCACATAGCAATCATATTATAATAGATTTTTAATAGCCAAAATAACAGAATAATATTATTTTTGAAATCCATCTTAGAAATCATCACCTTGCCACCATGGCTCACTTCACAATTCCTTATCTTCAGGGATAGTGATTCCTCCCACATATTCCTCCTTTCATCTCTTTTTTCTCTTTGCTTACATAAGCTATTTCATCTCTTTGAAGGGTGTTGCGATCTAAATAATTACAGAATATGAATAGACATTTGGGTGAGCATCCCAAGCTAAAATCCAGGGCTTCTGTAAAATGTTAAGCTCCCATCAGATATCTAGAAGTTTGTGTGCATACAAGGGAGAGATGGAATGGACTGAGAGGATACTTGTAAATAATGGTGTCTCTGAAAACACCAAAACAGCTTTATCAGTAAGTCTGCTAGGAAACACTCTAGTAGATTAATAGGCCTCTATTTTGATGAGGTAAAGTATATTATGGAAAGTGTCAGAGTTCCAGTGTCTGTTTCTCCACCAGTTTTCACGAATCAGATTCTTCCATTCTAAATGATTGGCTTTTTCTCTTCTTTTTATCTCTCATGCAAACTTGTTACCTTCAGACCGAGAAAGGACTGTCAAAAGTGTGGCAAGAAAGTGGGCAGAACTCTGGCGAACGGTGGCAAAAGGCTGTCATCCTTCTAGGCAAGTTAAGGAATTTTGAAGTCATATTTCAAGGCATCAGAACAAGGGATCTGGGAGGAGGAGCTGCGATTGATGACATTGAATTTAAAAACTGCACAACTGGTGAGTTTCTGGAAATCGTTTCTATTTGGAACCTCTTTCCTCATCCAGCCATTTTATCTTCTCATTTATAAGATGTTCTGCTGTTTATATATTTGGTACATCCATAAAAATCAATTTAAAAAGATCATTTCCTAATTGTTGAACTGACATGATAAGGGGGGATACTTCTTCATTCTACAGCTGCACAAGCTCTTGATGCCTTTCTTCCTTTTAGACCATCCCCTTTTCTTCTTATAGAAGTATTCTCCTTTGCATTTATTTTTCAACACAATTTAAAGTATATGCCTAATATTTACATTTATCCAAATTAATTTAAAGGGAACCAGTAAACAATTGTCAGAGAGCTGTCACTGAGTGGATATATGCGAAATAAATCGAACCAGGTGTAACTCAAGCAGAAGTTGAGGTGAGAGAAAGGCTTTGGGTATTTAAAATGCTACTTTTAGCAAGTGAACAGCAACTTGAAAAATCTGGCTATCATTTATCACACTTCCAAATGTGACATATAACTATACTTAGATTTTCTTTACAGAACTACCCAGAAAATGTCAAAAGTAATTATAAATTCACTTGCACAGTTTCACAATTGGCAGCGTTCTTTCTGAGAAGGCACTATTCCATCTGATTTCCAAAATAGTGCCATGTGGTGTACACCGCCACCAAGTTCCACACTGATTCACTTGGAGGCAGACTCCTGGGACTGAGAGCTAAACTCGAGTACTGTTTAATTTTATTGTTGCTCTCATGTTAAAGCGTCGTGTCACTGAGGCAGGTCAAAAATGTGATTCAGTATTTGGTGATATGATAGCATCTGCTCTTTTTATGAGCAAGGCTGCTTCAAAGATCCCAGGTGATCTAAGGAGCACAGAGCACCAGGCATCCGTGTCAAGAAGGGGCTGGGATTTGGGCTCGGAGATGTTTGGGACAGGGTGCTGGACAACAGAGAATGAGGTCTGAACATTTAATCATGAAAATGTATCTTAGAAGATATCTGCTTATTCTAGAAGAACGAGCTTCCTCTGTTCTTTGCTAGTCACCTTCCTAGTAATTTGCTAAATTTCTATTTTAGTTAGTTCTTGATTCTGGCAACTTCAAAAGAAATCTTCAAAACCTTTTTAAGATTTTAGAAAGAAAGAAGCTTTTATTAAACAGAGATTCCTTTCCGCCCAAGGGAGGCAGAATGATTATTAGATGGGTTAATTCAGGACAGAAGAAATCTGAGAGTTATTATTCCAATTTTGCCAGTTTCATGAAGTCTGGACTGTTATGTTTTCTCCCTTTCTTGGAAGTCCTGTGAGAATTTACATGATTATAATTAATTTTGTTCTCAGTCTAATGCTGAGCTTACTGAGAAATATTCTAGTGTCTTATGTTTAGTGATCAACTTCTTTTAGGTCTATAGTTCTTTCTGTGTCATCAAAATAAAGAGGCCAATGGTGACCAGTTGCATTTAAATATGGTCACTTGTATATTAAATATATTTTAGGACAAAGTAGTCATTGCTTTATTGAAAACAATTAAAGCCCCATCTGCTACAGATAATGAAGGCTTTCAATTTTCAATTTATGTTTTAGTTAAACATAAATAAGTTTTTCAGAAAATTAATTTTTCCTTTACAACTGAATAATGTGATGTAGAGATAGGTGTGCCTGATAGAAGAAAAAGGCATTATAGGAAAGTTTGAAAGACTATTTATGGAACTAAAAGACTATGATTATTTTGTCCACTTAAGCTTAAATTATATGCCAGTAAAATATCAGTTACTCAGAATATATTCCCCTAAACTGCTCAGCAGTATCCCCAATTTAGAAGAGAATGGCATTCAACTAAACACCTAAAACTCAGGCACTATAGAACAGTGGTTAAGAACAAGGAGACTTGAGTCAAACTGTGTTTGGGATCAGCTTTGCCACTGACTAGTTTGGGTGCCTTTCTTTATTTTACTTTGCCTCTGTTTCCTTATCAATAAAATAGAGATGATAATGATAGTACTTCCATCATAAATGTCTGCAAATATTAAATATGTTCATGTATTTGATGTGCTTGGGATAGTCTGGACACATAGTAAAATTTACATATCACATACTATTACATACATACATACATTACACTTATAGTTCTATCACCAGTCTTATTCAAATGGTGGTTTATTGCCCTGCACTAGGTAATCAACTTCAAATCATATGCAAACACATTGCCATAGAGTCTATCACGGAATTGTTGCTGTTTGCCATTTGAAGTGAAGAATTTAAAGCATTACCTCATATTTGTTTTTCTGCCACGTACTGCCACTAACAAAAGAACATATATGATACCATTTGGAAAAAGTATCCATAACAGGCAGATGTGTAGAGACAGAAAGTAGGTTAGTAGTTGCTTAGGGCTGAAGGAAAAAAGGGTAGGGAGTGACTGCTAATGAATATGGCATTTTTTGATAGGATGATGAAAATATTCTACATTTTTTCTTTTTTTATGTTTATTATTTTTGAGAGAGAGAGAGAGAGAGAGAGAGCATGCATGCAAGCAGGGGAGGAGCAGAGAGAGGAGGGGACAGAGGATCCAAAGCAGACTCCACACTGACAGCAGCCACCATGGTGTGGGGCTCAAACTCATGAACCAAACTCATGACCTGAGCCGAAATTGGACCTTCAACCAAATGAGCCACAAGTTACCCCAATATTCTACATTTTTTATGGTAATAGTTCCACAACTTCATGAATATACTAAGGCTATTAAATTGTAAACTTAATATAGGTGACCTTAATGGTATGTAAATCCTGAATTATAAATCAATGAAGTTTTTAAAAAATATATAAAGCAGGAGAGTTATGGGAACATGGTGATGGTGGTGGTGGTGGTGGTGGTAGTTGTGGCGGCGGAGTAGTTTTTGGATTTTCCCGAGTTCGCACATCAAAACAGAGCACCTAGTCAATGAGTCACGGAAAATGTAGACAACAAAGTTAAGTGAAAATGCATCCCTACATACCCAGTATACAAGCAAATAGGGACAAACCATCAACAACCACAAGACCTGTGTAATATTTATGTCTGGGGGCGGGAGGGGGGTGTGGTGGAGAGAAGAGGAGAATTATCAAAGAGCCAATGGCTATTCACTGGAAAATGAAGTCAGGTGGTTTGAGAATGGCAGCTAAAACTGGAGGGGATTCACATCACTGTGGTAGATTCCGTGGGGTTGGAGCAGTTGACACCATTGTCACCATGAACTCTCAAACTGGAGCCGCCCTGAGTCTCTTCCATTCCAGCAGTTCACATTCACAAACCCAACCAAACAAAACACAAGTAGACACGGCACTGAGTAGACTAGGGATAAATGAAGGGAAGGGAAGAGAAGACCCATATCAAAGTGGGGAAGGGGGACAAGCTAGAAAAATCTCAGAAGGCAAGGTACCATATGTTCTTATAGATTTATATAGATTTATAGACTTAAAATCTTTTTCAGGGGTTTAGCAATAATCCTCTAACTTCGGCTGTGTCATTATAGAGCTTCAGTTTTCTCATTTGCAAAATGACAGGATCATGATAGACTACCTCTGAGATTTTCCTGGGACCATCTGACAACTCTGGAATCTATGCATATTTTTAAATTTTCAGAATAATTGAGAACATAGTTTAAAATTGATTAAAGTGGGTGTGGAAGAAGTTAGAGGATATATATGATTTATTATTATTTATATTTATATATTTATATTTGTATTTTGTGATTATCTACTTTACCTGCAAATAAGAAAGCTATTTGAGCTTTATAGTTATTTTTTACTTTCCATTCAAAAACTTACAACTCAATTTATTAGATAATATTTAGTACGTCGACCACAGAAAGCTATATGTATTATTTTTTTTATTTCTTTGCATTCTGAATACATCATGGCACTATCTTCAATTTATTATCAAATCTATTATGTTTTTCTAAAAAGAAAAATATGGCAAAAGCATAGGCATAGGCATAGTCTTTGGTCTGTCCAGGGACACATTAGGAAGCCATTCTCCTTTTTGAATAAGTTAACAAGGAAGCAAGTAGCTTATTCATAGAAAAATAAGTGACAGATTATGAACTTGATATCTCCTCTTTTTAAGTCAAGTTGATTTAAAATGTTTTTTAATAAAAATCTTATAAAATGAAACTATCATTCTATACAAGAGAGAAGTAGGAATGAAATTTATGTAGACAGGAAAGAAATAGTCTATTGCTGTAATTATAAAACTGTCAATTCTAAATTTAAATGGCTACTCAGTTTTCAATCAGAATATTATCTATTAAATATAGTCATTCAGCCTATACTTACTGAGTTTACCATGAATACTAAGTAGCGTTTGCACCTCTAGGTGCAAATTGAGGTTTCTCTCTTGCTATCTGCCCTCTGGTTTTGGGCAAATCACATGATCTTCCTTTGTCTCATTGTTCTCAGCTCTAAAACAAACAGAATACTGCTTCCATTGCATAGAGCTTTCACAAGAGTAGATCATTTACTTTATGCAAAGTGCTTTCAAGAATGCGTGAGATACTGTAAACAACGAATATTCATTAGCTAAAAGCATAAAGGAACAATGAGAGTAGAAGACTTGATATTGTTTTAAGCAGAACGCTTTTCGTATCATCGTTTAAGATCTGGTTCTGTCCTGTTCACATGTTCAGCAAACATTTGTAGATTGCTAGGGTTGCAGAAAACTGTGCAATGTACGGTGCACATCTCCTTACAACAGGGCTGGAATGCACGTGTTACACAGTGCTTGGCTTTATTGATTTTCCATTTCCCCTCTCAGTGCCCCTTTCTTGACTGCCGGCATTTCCTCCCCTTCCTACGTGCCCCCTGTGCCTTGTATTGCCTGGACTGCTCTGTGAATTGTCTCCAAGAAACTCGTAAGCCTGGTACCTCAGCCTGGTACCTTAGGGTGGAAGCCAATAACAGTATAAGATGTTGCCTTTTTCACTAAATCATCTACAAGATTCAACTGAATGATGACCAGATTTTAGTTCAGGGAAAGGGAAGGAATAATTTAGGGAATAGAAAGTGTTTCCAGAAGTCAATAAAATCTTCTAAGTAGACAGCACAATAGCTACTCTGTCTCTAAAGTCCTACAGAGCAAAACACATCATGCTCCCCAAATAATCCTCAATGTGAATGGCAGAAAATACCTTGGGAATAAACTAAGAGAAGCCAGCATCGTTATAACTTCAGATGTCTAGTGAATTGTCTTCACACATAACCTGAAAAGGCTTTCTTTTTATTATAACCACTTTCACTCCTTTCGTTATTTCCCCTCAAAAGCTGTATGTATGACTCCTAAGTGTCCTTTATACAGTAATTGATCTGGAGTGAAAAATGGTGGCTTGATGATAATGATTTCAGTGCAGCATTACTCTGGATTCAAATTGAACTTGGGAGATCACAAAACAGTGATTGCTCTTTATAAAGTTCACGAATACATAAATCTATAAACAGAAGCCTGTGGAGTTTGACTTCAAAACTTAACCTTCTTCACGTAGTTTAGATGAAAAGCTGTATTTCTGCTCAACATATGAGTGCTGCAAGTGTTGTCTTTAGATCTCACACACTTTTCTTTTAAAGCATATGTTCCTAGGAAGAAAAGAAAAAAAAAAGCCATGATGGCAATGAGTAAAGAAAATAATAATAATTAAACCTCTCACCCTAATGAAATACGTAAAGACCACCCATTTTTAATAAATAATGGATAGATGATTTGGAGCACCATAGAATGTAAGGATGGATGGATGGACGGATGGATTGATTGGCAGACAGGTGTATTAATAGAAACCATTTACTCAAATCTTGGTATATGTGTGAAAATTCAGATACGAGCAAGTTTCTGCTTCATTGAGTTACATTCTGGTGGCCATTGTGAATAATAAAGTAATATGTAATATTGTGTCATGTGGTAATAGACGCTATGAATGATATAGGGAGAAAGTGAGGGAGAGTATTACCATGATTAGAATGGTAAGAAACAGTCTCTTTGAAGGTTACGGTAGAGCAAGGCCTTAAATGAAGTAAGAGGTGACCGTGCAAACATCTCAGTAAAGCGTTCCTCCCCCTGAGGATCTGCCAGGTGGTTTTACTTGGAGGAAAGTACACTGCTGGAGCAGAAGGAAAAAAGGATACGGGGATAGCAATGGGTCTCATCATTCAAAAATTTGTCATCAGAAATGCCTGCTCTGACCCGGGGATCTTCTGACAGTACCAGAGTTAAGCAAACAGATTGGAGTCAGTCTCCCTAGGATTCAATTCTGTCTCTGCCATTTACTGGTCGTGTGACTTTGAATAAATGCTTATCAATTCTGTGCCTCAGTTTCTCTGTGGCAATAAAAATGAGACCTACTTTACAGGATAATTGTGAGGATTTAATAAATTAGTATATGCCAGGAGCTTTGATTAGAAACTATGTTGACTACTCAATAAATGCTAAACATATGATTATCATCATAATCATCACAGTTGTATTTACTTTAATTTTCAGTAAAACTCTGGAAAACTGAGGTACCCTGAGGTGGCAATAACTAATACCAGCCAGGTTGATTCTTTAGTGATGCTTAACAGCATAGGACCTTAGCTATAGTTAGCCATAACAACATGGAATAGTACTAAAATCATGATAAACGCCTTTGGGGTAAAAGCAGCCACAAAGGACCTGTCATATCTACTTTCTCAATAACTTCAAATGCTCTTAAAATAGATAATATCAAACATATCAGTAGTTTTTCTAATAGGAATGTTTCAGTAATACTAGTTGAAGTATCTTAAAACATTGTAAACCCTGTTTTTAAAGTTTTTAATATTCAACCAATTCTCAGTGTTATGGACTTATTTTATTTTGGATTAAAAAAAATCAATGAGAGGGAGGGAAAAGAAAATAAACCTGATGTACAAATGTTATAGAAACTAAACCTGTTCCAGTTCACAGCAATTCTTTCTTTATCTGATTATATCTGCCTATTTTTATTTTAGGTTTCCTTATAACTGAATCGTATCTTCTATGTCTAAAGCTAAAATTTTCTGCCAAGAATTAACAAAATTTGTTAAATACACTCTTTTGGTGGGGGGAGGGGTGGAACGCTAATCCCATACTCTTTTTTAAAACTTTAATTTGTCTAATTAACATACAGTGTTATATTATTTTCAGGTGTACAACATAGTGATTCAACAATTCTATACATTTTTCTGTGTTCATTAATATAAGGGTCCTCTTCATCCCCTTTACCTGTTTCAGCCATCCCCCTTCCCTACCGTCCCTCTGGCAACCACCAGTTTGTTCTATTTAAAAGCCTGTTTGGTTTTTTTTGTCTCTTGTTTTTCTTTGTTCATTTGTTTTGTTTTATAAATATCACCTATGAGTGAAGCAATATGGTATTTGTCTTTCTTTGACTTATTTTACTTAGCATCATACTTTCTAGGTCCATCGATGCAGATGCCAATGGCAAGACCTCATTCTTTTTCATGACTAATACTCCAGCACATGTATGTGTGTATGTGTGGCAGTGTCTTTGCATGTGTAAACCACGTCCTCTTCATTCCTCTGTAGATGACTTCAGCTGCTTCCATATCTTGGTTATTGTAAATAATAAACAATATACATAAGGGTGCGTATATATTTTTTCAAATTAGTGTTTTAATTTCCTCTGGGTAAATACCCAAAATTTGTTAAATATACTCTTTATATCAGAGCCAATCATATCTTTAAAGCTGGTACTTCAAATTTAACTTTATCTATTGGCTCGTTAAAATGCCCAGTGTTTCTTAAATGGAAAAAAATTAGCCTTGTTTGAAGTAAATACTTAACATTCCTGCAAATATCTTTTGTTAAAAAACAAAAAGTGTTGGGGGTGCCTGGGTGGCTCAGGTCGTGATCTCATGGCTCATGAGTTCAAACCCCATTTCGGGCTCTGCACTGACCGTGCGGAGCCTGCTTGGGATTCTTTCTCTCCCTCTCTCTCTGTACTTCCTGTTTTCTCTCCCTCTCTCTCTCTACTTCCTGTTTTCTCTCTCTCTCTCCCTCTCTCTCTCTCTCAAGAAATAAATAAACTTAAAAAAGTGTGAAAGTCATATTTTAAGATATTTTGTCATAATTTATATCCTGATTATATTTCCTCTTCCAGCTTAAATTATCAGTATTAGTAACATGGCCATATATAAATGCATATTTTATTAAATATATAGCATGTAATGTAAAAAATAGTCATTTTGACTCTTCAGTCAAGTAAAGGTAACTGATTTTTATTGACTTAAAGTTTTGATTCTTCGTCAATAGGGAAAATGTTGACTTACAAACAATACTACAGATTTTTTAAACCTATCATTGTTTGTTGTAGAGATTATTTACTGTTTGCAAAATATCCATTTCTTCCCATGTTTCCCAGACCCTTCTGGGTAAGTGGATTTATGTGAAAAGATGTGGCCAGTGTGCTCTCAGTAAGTAACATGTCATTTCCAGGAAGAAGCATTTATAAGCTGGTAGACAACCCTTTGGGTCTCCCTTATGATGCTGTGGTAAAGGAGGCCTTATTTTCCAAATGTTTCGTCTATATCTGCCTGGTCCCAGAGGAAAGTCCTTCTGACATTTTTTAAAAATATATGTATAGTAAGTGACCCTCCAAAAGTGGCATTTTTGAGATTTGGGGGTAATTTTTTGTGTGTCATATAACCTGGTCTTACCTAACACACCCTGCGATTTCCTGTATTCCAGCAGGGAATACTTTTACAGCTAGAGCTATCATAGAATTCTACTATATATTTGTAGGGTTGTATTTGATATTGGGTTGTCCAACATTTTAACTGTGGAAGCAGATACATGTTTGTCTTTGAGGTTACATCCTGAGGATTGTGGTTGCTTGAGTAATGAACAAAAAGAAATCACCACCAAGCTATCATCCTTTGCAGGTTTTCTCACGCTGAAGATGTAAAAGAGAAGGATACTTACCTTCCCAATTCTAATATTCTAAATATGCTAAGAAAGAGCTTTCAGCAACCCTGGCTCTAACCTTGTGGGGAAAGTAGTCAGGAGAAAAAAGTTGACACTAAAACAAATTCAGAACCAAGAGGTGGAGAGTCTGTGGAACCAACCCCCTGCTTCCAATCATGGCCAGCTACGTCCCTCATTTGGTTTTATTGCTTGACTTGATTCGAGAAGGCCTCAGGAGAGAGGCTTCATTGTCACAGTCAACCAACAGCATTGTTCTTCAATAAGCCTTAGAGCCGATTCATTTGCTTCTTGTAAAATCAGGGCATAGATTCTTGTTCTTGGTCCCATGCTCATATTTTTAAAAGCAAGACTATGCAATTGAATTTGTTATATTTTTAATCAGCTATTTTAAATTAAAAAAATCAAAGACATGGGTAGATCTAACTACTTCAAGATTTCATTGAAATCATTTATTACATACCTGGAAAATAATTAGATATTACTTTATCTTTCAGTATAATTGGAAAGATTAATGTTCCATTGTCAAAAAGGTCCATATTTAAAGATGTAATTATAATCATATCACAATGATAAGCTAAATATTATTATTGATGTGATTATACTTGATTTTAATCCAGGCACAATGATATAACTTGATTTGTTCAGTATATTAAGGAAAAATAATTACTTGAGCATACATTTCAGTTTGGTTTAAATATCTTTTGAAATACCCCATTAAGGTCACTTGTACATCTGAATACTAACATTATCCTTGGTTCATGTGGTTTATAATTAGAATTTGTTTTAATTTAATGAACATTTCCTCACTTAATATCTTGGTCAGTAAGACCATTACATAGAGTATTTGTGACGATATGGCACTTCAGTTTTTACTGAACTACATTTTAATAATTATTTTCTATTCAAAATTAATACTCCTAACAAGAATTCCATTTTGCATTAATGATATGTGTTTTTTAAATTTTACTTTACATAGTTGAATAATAGGTTCTTCAGTTCTGAAACATTATTACAAATATATATACAAGCTACTGGTATACTTTAAATAAATAGAGGTGGAACTCAAGAAATTTATATCAGTTAGATCAAAAATAAAGAACTAGGTTTCAATAAAAATTTTATGTGTATATGCATGTACAAATATTAAGCCAAGGCTAGAAACAAAATTTCTTGTCTTTTTGATGAAACACATATACACAGAGGCATATATGAGTTTCTGAAAAACCTCATACTTGGAATAACCACATAAAAAAATAGGTAACTAAGTTATAGAGTCTAACCATAGGTAACTAAGTTATAGACTACTAATATAAACAATAACTGCCATAATAAAAATACTAGCACAGTATAAAACATTTTAAAATTCTAATAGAGGAACATTTCAGTAAATGCATTACTTTACCTAAAAAGGCGGTTGAGTTGGCAAGCAAGGAATCTTGATGGAAGGAAGGGTGGTAGAAAAAAAAAGTTTAAGTGGTGTCTAGGTGACTCAGTTGGTTAAGCGTCAGACTCTTGGCTTTGGCTCAGGTCACGATTTCATAGTTCGTGACATCGAGCCCCATGTCGGACTGTGTGCTGTCAGCACAGAGACTGCTTGGAATTCTCTCTCTCTGCCCCTCCCCACTCATGCACACTTGCTCTTGCTCTCTTAGAATAAATAAATAAACTTTAAAAAGTTAAAACTGTTTAATTTTGAAGGCAAGGAGAAAGTGCCCAAAGACTGGAAAAACTATGCAGTAAATAATAAGTACTTCCAAAAGAGAGCATGCAGAGAAAGAGTGGACACTAGATAAAACACTTACTGAACAGCCTATATTCTTTCTTGGCTTGCTGGCTCAGCTGTGTTAATGTACTTCCTTGGTGCCAAGGACATTAGTGAAGAAAATCATGTAGGAATCCACACCACTTCTGTGTTGTATTGGCCTAATTCCCCCATTGGCCAGTTGCATACAGTCGCCATTGTTCTACAGAAACATGCATTGCATATGTAAAAATGGAGACAGTAGAAGGAAACTGATACGTACTAGACACCTAGTGGGTGCCAAGGTCAAATCAGACCCAGCACATACATAGTTTCTTTTATGAAGGGAATAAAGATGTTTAATACAGAATGTTTTCTTGCAGGATTTGAGCAAACTAAATCACACAAACTGTCTGGAAAGTTGCCTCAGCAGATTTGGGAAATACAAAGTTTTAAATTGTTGATTCAAAGGTCAGGAAGGAGCTCAGCAAAAGAAACCAAGTGTGGTTTGGATTTCTTTCCACTAGTTTACTTTTTGGTCTTTTGATCTTTATACATTCTCATGATAATTTCTGGGAAGTCTCTAGGTTAATTAGGTCTAGTTTAATTGCCAATAGTATTAAACACAAAGGGAGTTTATTTAAGGATAGGAAGAATCTGAGGAAACCCAACATCAGGAACACAGTCCAACTTCAGGAACATTCTAAAACCAAGACTGAAGAGGGAATTCGAGTTGTGCTTTCTCTGTGCCTCTTGTCTCTTAACTGCATCTCTGCACATCTTTTTCACTTCCCTCACTCTGTGGAACCAGCTTTCTCTGCTTCACCAGGCATGGGCAGGAAACATGACTACATCTCACATTGTTGCAGAAACCCATTAGTTATATTTCTACATTCTCTGTTAGGGGACTCTAATTGACTGATCTTGGGTCAAATGATCACCATCAGACATATTGTACACATAAGCCTACTGGGACCCCAGCCTGGTGACCGTATGGATGAGAGGGAATCATCAGATGAAAGGAACAAGGTAAACAAGTCGACGGTGGGCTCATTAACAATGCATTCTTAGAATGTTCATTCAACAAATCATTCATTCAGCAAATATTAATATAATACTTCCCACAGTCAAATATTGAAGTATAGTACACAGATGAATAGATTGTTTCAATAGATGGCTAGTCTAATGGTAGTGGTAAAAAGTTATGAACTGACCTAGAGTGTGCAGTAGAAACAGAGAAAGGGGGGAAGGGTGTATGGAAAATTGTGGGGAAGATGACAGTTCAGGATGGGCGCTTTTAACTCTAGTCTTTATGTCTGCCTTCCAGCTGGCAGGAAAAAAAAGGTGGAAGAAGAGGCAAAGAGCATATGCCAAGTGTCATTTAAAAGATGGGGCATCTGGGTGGCTCAGTCAGTTGAGCATCTGACTCTTGGTTTCAGCTCAGGTCATGATCTCATGGTTCATGGGTTCAAGCCTCGTGTCACTCGGTACAGACAGTGTGGAGCCTGCTTGGGATCTCTCTTTCCCTCCTCTTCTGCCTTTCCCCAACTTATGCTGACTGGCTGGCTGGCTCTCTCTCTCTCTCTCTCAAAATAAATAAAATAAATGAACTTTAATTTTTGTGAAAAAAAAAAAAGTTTTCCTTATAACCCTTGCATTTCCTTATAACTGTTGCAAATTTTACTTATAACCAAGTAGCCACAATTCTGTTGCCTATTCAAGCTGTGAGGAAATCCAGGACACGTGTTTATTGTAAACTAAGGAAAGAGAAGGGAGCGGGTATTTGTTTAGAGAACTAATAGCCCACCAGACGTTCCTACTAGACAATTTCTCAGCCTAAGAGCATCCAGAATTGTGACTTTAAAGGTATATTGTCAAACCCTTCTTCACAACATCCTGTTCTTTGCTCTCTGTCTCCATATGCTCTCTGCTAAGGGTACCTGCTGCTTAATCTCAAAATTTGGGTGTCTCCCCATAATTCATTCCCTTAAACCTTTCTTAACCGACCCCCCACCATCTTCCATCAAGATTGCTTCCCTTTTTCATAGCTTTTTGATGAGGAAATATTTTCTAATTTAGTAGGTGAATTGGTACAGTGTTTAAATTACACACATAATTAATAATTAAGTTAAATCTCTTTTTTTTTTAACCAGTATGTTTGTTACTGGTCATTCACATTTCTTTTGAGAATTGCCCATTTATTTCCTTGCCAAAGATTTCTCGAGTTGTTTGCTTTCTTGTGTTGATTGGGACATGCTCTTTCTTCACTGATTATATAAACCATTTTATAAGATATATATACTACACATGTTTTTCATGCTTTTCACTGTCTTTTCATATTGTTTATAGTACTTTCACTGAGAACATTTCATTCACTTAATTTAATTCTATTCTATTTAATTGAATTTAAGTTAATGAAGGTTTTACTTTATAGGTTTGCTTTTGCCATTAAGTTTAAGAAATACTCTGAGATTAAAAATAGTCTTCCTATTTTTCTGTTTTTCATCTTTATATTTTAGTGCTTATATTTAAATGTCCTTGCACCATACTTCTCCATCACCGTTTTCTGTCTAACTTTAATTATGCTTTATATTTTTTGTTGTTCCTTTTTCCCAAGTTCCCTGACAAAACAATTCACCATAATGTTGCTTTTGTTATTGTTGTTGCTGTTGTTTTCTATTTAACAACATGTTGGTACATTTTACTTTCCTAGTAGTGTGATCTACTACTTTATTTTTTAATTTGTTGTGCTTTGCACCAAGGGAACACCCTGGTTTCATTTTAGTTGTTTATTTCTTAGTGGTTAATTAGACTTCTCTTAATTGTCTTACTCTGGTGGAAACTAAAATGTGGAATTAGGTGATTATCCCGATTATCAAGGACTCCTAGGAATTCATTTGGAAGGGTGATGCTTTCATCTTCTTAATTGCTTTAAATATAAGCATAGTCCAAAGTATTAAAAGGTTCTTTTAATCTATACTAAAGCTAAATGTGTTGGTTGAACTATAAAACATAAGTAAATCAGAGAAATGAAAATATTAAGTTCATTTATTATTCACTAATTGATCTGTTACTGCTGTTAATATATCTCTAGATAATCATTAGCATGAGCTATTTTACGCCTAGATATATTTTTATGAGTTGAGTCATTGACTGTTATCTCAGTACATATTAAATATTGTAAGTATATTGAAATGAAGTTGATTGGAATACAGCTTTTTGGGGGCATGGGGTACACTTGCCCATAACTTTGGGATGTCTTCAAGAGACCCACGAGAGCATACACGTGGTGAGGTGTGGGGAGGGAGTCCTTCTGCAAAAGGTAAAATGTAGCCTGTGATGAGATGACCTGAAAAATTTAGAATCTCCAGTTGTCCAGGACCCCAGAAAGCCCATTTCCAGAAATCAGTCCTCTCCCTGCATAATCTTACAGCCTTTGATTCTCTTTGGTTCTGATGCTAATGTTAGACATAGTCTACTATGAAAAGTGTGTTTTTCTGAAGAGAAAAACGTTTGTTTTCCTTTCTCTCTTTCTTTGTGGTTCTCTCTTCCCCTGCTCTTTCTCTCTCATTCTTCTTTGCTAAATTGGCTAAAACAATTTTACTTCCTTTTGTTGAAATGCATCAGTGATTGTGGCACTCAACCCTGGCTGCACACTCAGATCTCTTGGGGGAGAGTTTAAAATTATATCTCTACCCAGGCCTCGTTCCAGACCAATTAAACTGTTATCTCTGAGTATGGAAGTCAGGCATCCATAATCTTTCAGGCTTTAGGTAATTCTAATGTGTAGCCAGTAATGTAAGCCCTTATTACACATATAAAAGAGTATCTTAAACTATATCTTCAGCTTAATGTTAGAATAAAATGATCCCCCAAGTTACTCTCCACAAATTAAATGCATTATCTATACCTTGGAAATTTCTTATGTGTACTTAAAATGTAAAATGTAAAAATGTTTCCAAATTTAAGTTGAACATAAAGTCAGGCTTTCCCTTAACACCTGCTCCTAGCATGGTGCCCAGCCTTCAGTAGACAATCAGCAAATATTTTTGTTGCCTTTAAATTTCTCTTAATTGTGGTCAAATGCACAAAACATAAAATTTACCATCTTAATAAATTTTAAGTGAACAGTTCAATGACCTTAAGATGTTTACATTGTTGTGTTACCATCACCAGCATCTATCTGAGAACTCCTCATCAGGTAAAACTGGAACTCTGTACCCAGTAAATAATAACTCCCCATTTCACCCCATCCTTGGACCCTGGCAACCACCATTCTGCTTTCTGTTTCTGTGATTTTGACCAAGTGCCTCATGTAGGGGTCCTGTTGCGATTTGCTTATTTCACTTAGCATAAAATGTTAATCCATGTTGTAGTACATATCAGAATTTCCTTCATTTTAAGGCTGAATTATATCTTATTGTAGGTATATAGCATATTTTATTTATTCACTCTTCTGTCAGTATACACTTGGATGACTTCCATCTATTGGCTATAGTGAATGCTGCTATGAGTGTGGGTGTATAAATATCTGTTTGAGGCCTTGATTTTGTTCTTTAGGTATATGTCCAAAAGTAGAATTGCTGGGTCATGTGGTAATTGTATTTTAGTTTTTCAGGGCCACTGTTCTGTTAGTCATGGCCACTGAGCCATTTTACCTTCTCACCAGCAGCACACAAGCATTCCAATTTCTCCATATTCTCACCAAAACTTGATTTAAAAAAAATGTTTCTTTATTTATTTTGAGAGAGAGAGACAAAGCAAGACTGGGGAGGAGGGGCAGAGAGAGAGGGAGAGAGACTCCCACGCAGGCTCCTTGCTGTCAGCACGATGCCTGACATTGAACTCCATCTCACAAATGGTGAAATGAAATCAAGAGTTGGTCGCTTAATAGACTGAACCACTCAGGTGCCCATGATTTTTTTTTTTTTAATAATAGTCATTCTAATGGGTATGAGGTGGTATCTAATTTTGGTTTTTATTTGCATTTTCTAATTTCCATTAGTGATGGTGAGCACCTTTTTGTGTGCTTATTGGCCATTTGTCTATCTTGTATTCAGCTGTAACATAATTTTCTTTGCTCTCAGGCATAGATTTTTTTGGGGGGGATCTGTCATAGCTTGTGACATAATCTGTTGAACAGTGACTTCTGATATTCATTCTCCAAGCACAGTGATGTCTTTATAGACAATTTTCTGAGGTGATGAACTGAACTTCTGACTTGTAGCTACTAGTAGCATACTGAGTCACTTTTCTATAGATGTGCAACTTCTCCTGCTTTCACTGTGAGCAGTGCTAATTTGCATCAAACTTCCAAAGACAATGAGGATGAAAGCTTGTAAATATCAAACTTATTTACATTTGTACTTCAGCTTTCTTAATTAAAAAAATAGCTTTATTTTTAGTTATGTGTGCTTTGGCATTAAATACTATTGTATATGTGGTTTCATGCTAATTTTTAAAATTTCAATCTCATGAAACTCCCTCTAAATGAATCATTGTTTTGAAAACAGGGAATAAAATGTGTGAGACCTTAAATGAGCTAAAAATATTATATCAGTACTGCCACAACCTGCCCATATACTTCTGAACATCAAATAGAGAGGAAGATGCAAAGGTCTGTCTTCTGTAAAGTGTCAAGGATGGTTGCAAAATCAAGTGCACAAAGGAGAACTGGGCTGATCATGAGTGCATTCACAGGCACATCCATTTTAGGAAGCTTCATATTTAGAAATGGGATTCTAAAGATCAGTTTCCTTAAAGCTATATTCCTTCATCCCCATTGTAAAACCTTCATGTATGCTCTGATGTCCCCGTGACTGAGCCTGAAGATTGATGGTATATGATTAGTCCATTCCTTTCTTTCCAATCTGCATGTCAGGTCTGCCAAAAATCGAATTCCTAAGTTCATGAGGCTCAGTTCTAGATTTTATTTTATATTTTGGTGGTCTATCAGTCTACCCCTTTGTTATTCCACACCATCTTGCTTATTATAATGTTTAAATAAGTTTTTTTATCTGAAGTATATTGTCTCTTGATTTTGATCTTTCACAGGAGTGTCTTGGCTATTTGTTTGCCTTTTGTTATTTATATGTATATGATACTGGATATGATAGACATATGTATATATGTTTATGTATATATCATATATAATACATATATGTATGGCGATATCGATATTCATATCCATATATATGGATATATATCCATCTACGACTTTTTTAATGTTTTTTATTTATTTTTGAGAGAGAGAGACAGTGCGAGCAGGGGAGGGTCAGAGAGAGAAGGAGACACAGAATCTGAAGACAGGCTCCAGGCTCTGAGCTAGCTCTCAGCACAGAGCCGGAGGCGGTGCTCAAACCCACGAACCATGAGATCATGACCTGAGCCGAAGTCAGATGCTTAACTGACTGAGCCATCCAGGTGCCCCTCCATCTACGACTTCTAAGAGGCAGGTTTCCTATTAACTCTAATGCAGCAGGTATAAGTTGGCTAGTTCAGTTTTGTTTGGGAGCCTCACCTAAATCCTCTGCCCTGAGTAGGTCCTGCCAATGAAGTTGTTTGCAGATTTCAATAGAATTTTCCAATTGGCTGACTCCATTCCATTTCTGGCTTTGAAGACTCCTATATGTGAAAAAATATTTCAATTTTTGTTACACAATGTAGATATTTCCTCTTAGATGGTCTTAATAAGGTGACTGAAATCTCACACTGCCAAAAATGCTAGTCAAAAAATGATTTTCTGTCCATAATATTTTAAAAAATGTAAAATACAGTATTAACATGAAGATGTTTTGGAATGTTTGGTTACCTGTTACATTGTGAAATATATAATGAAAAATTATAATATCATTTTTCTGAACATTTAGCCATATAAAATGTACATTTTTTTCCCAAGATGTCAGTCTTTCTTTAGTCTTTAGGAAGTAATATACTATTCGGTGAGCTTTTCTTTAAAATAACTTATGAAACATATTAAGCAATTTAAAAGCTATGTTGAGTTTGACAGTGAATCCAGTGACCTTCCAGGGGTTTCCAGTCTAAAAGTATTATCTTGTGTTCCAAGAAGCTCTACTATTAAATATTTTTATCATTTTCCAAATTTCCTTAAAAGTATAGAACACGCACTTACACTATATTCTCATTTTGATTTCTTTTGATTGGAAAACCAATATCTAAGCTATTATATAAGCTGATAGGCTTTAAAATCATTGCCTGAGTTTGAATTTTAACTCTATGATTTCTCAGCTGTTTAAACTGGGACAAGTTAGTTAAACACACTGTGCCTCTTCTGTACAATTGGATTACTGTGAAAATGTATTGATTTAATCTTTGCAAAGTAATTAAAACAATACCTAGGCCATTGTAAATCATCAATTAATATCATCTGTTAATACTGATATCATTTTCTAATTCTGTTTAGAAAGTAAATGATAATATAGGGGCTCCCAGGTAACTCAATTGGTTAAGCATCTGTCTTTGGCTCAGGTCATGATCTCACGGTTCATGAGTTCAAACCCTGGCTGGAGCTCCACACTCACAATGTGGAGATTGCTTGGGATTCTCTCTCTCCCTCTCTCTATGCCCCTCCCCAACTGGTGCTTTTTCTCTCTCCCCAAATAAATAAACTTTAAAAAATGTTTTAAAAAAGTAAATGATAAATATAAAATATTATTAATGTTTTCACAGATAGTAGTTTGTTGTAGAAAGAATACTGGTCTAGGATGAATGAATTAGGACTGCCAACATGTATAAATCAAGGACAATTTCACCAGCTTTATATATTTTATCTCAGCTAAATCTTATAAGAAACCATTTTATACAAAAAGAAACTAAGATTTTGTGAGGGAAAGCAGTCAATAATTAAGTAAAAAAAATGCAAATGCTATCATTAATAGAACATTTACCAAACTATCAAGCATATACTGAAAACTTTGCATATATTACCTCATTTAATGTTTGCATGCAAGTCCATATAGGAACTTCAGTATCTTCATTTGTCAGAGAAGGGTTCTGATCCTCAAAAAGATCAAGCAATTTGGGGCTCCTGGGTGGGTCAGTCAGTTAAGTATCTGACTCTTGATTTTGGCTTGGGTCGTGGTGTCATGGTTTGTGAGATCTCACAGTTCTTTGGGATTCTCTCTCTCTGCCCCTCTCCTATTCTCTCTCTCTCAAAATAAATAAATAAACTTAAAAAAAACTTTAAAAAAGATCAATTAATTTAACCAAATTACATAGTTGTTACAAATTTTACTCAGGGAGATATTAAGATTTTGTTAAAAATATTTTCAATATTTAAATATTTTTGTAAATTATTTGTTTACAATTACAGAATACCTCCAAATGCTTGAGTCTCAGTTTTAATCATCATCATCAGTCCACAGGACTCCCATTAAATTCCGAAGATCTGATTGAAATAGTATATTGATAATAGAGCACAGAATAAAATGTTATACATCTTACAAATATGAGGGAGTTCAATGGAAAGGGTCAAAGATAATATTTACTGTGATTAGACTTGTTTGTATTCATTTTATGCAGAAAAACGTAACTTGATCATTGTTTGACCCTGAAATTTGCACATAAATTGAAAATTATATAACAGTATCCTGTAGTAACCTTCCTACACAAATAATAGACAAGGTAGGCTAATTAAAAAGTCTGAATTAGATTGTTCAGCATTTCAAAATCTCTTATTCTTCATTAAAGTCCATAGTGGTATCAAAATCTGAGAGGCTCTAGAACCTTATAAATTTAGGCAGTCTGTGTATTTTCTTACATGGCATTATTTTTTATTACATATATTATTGATCATTGTTGTAGCCCACTTCCTTCTATAGTTGGATCAAGATACATCAGTAATAGATGCAGTTAACTGCTTATATTCTTTTTTAGTTCATGTCTCAGAAACCAATTTTACCAGCCTTGAGAAAATCAAGGTCATTTTTTATAATGATTTTGAGATGAGCACATAAAAACATAATAAAGAAAAAAATAGGTGAAAAAGATGTGCATTCGTGGACAATGCATATGTGGGCATTTTGAGGTGTATTTGTGAGGCAGGAAGTAGGGAAAGGTAAAGTAACAGGCAAAAGAAGACATTGTGTCCATTTTTGTCATGTTTAGCTTGTCTGATATGTTGTAGAGAAATCCAACATAAAATGTATTCTAAGTTTCCAGACTCAGGAAAAGGTACAGATTGAGATGTAGATATCAGATTATCAGCCCCCAGGTGGCAGATAAAACCATGATGCCCAAGGAAGAGCAAAGGGAAATAAAGCAGCGTTATAATTTGTTCTGCTAGCATTTATTTATTTATTTTTTTCACCTCCTTGGGTAAATTTATTCCTAGGTTTTTTTTTTTTTTTTAAACTTTATAGTTTATTGTCAGGTTAGTTTCCATATAACACCCAGTGCTCTTCCCCACAAGTGACCTCCACCAAGACCATCACCCCT
>CM053571.1:126266848-126292839 GCA_028646485.1 Cryptoprocta ferox
ACTCTACTACAAAGCTGTCATCACCAAGACAGTATGGTACTGGCACAAAAACAGACACATAGACCAGTGGAATAGATTAGAGACCCCAGAACTGGACCCACAAATGTATGGCCAATTAATCTTTGACAAAGGAGGAAAGACTATCCAATGTTCTGCTAGCATTTAAAAGGTTTAGCCTGGAAAAGGATGAGAACGAAGGTGAAGAAATGGCAGAATAGCGGAAATACCATTTATTCATTTAGCCAAGGAGCTGAAGGAACTGAGGGTTTCCAAAAAGAAGGCATTTTCGGCATATCAGAGGAAACTATAAAGTTCAGAATGGAACGCATTGATGCTTCTTTTAAAATGGTAATCAGGAACTCATCAGGTAGCTGAACTAGGATGTGAAGACTAGAAAAGAGGTGGGAGGGAGGAAGGACAGACTTCTGAATCACTAAACCACTGGAAGCATTCTTGCATAAATGTATCACATTCTGAGTTTTGGTGGTGGTGGTGTTTTATTGGTGTTTATTGGTGTTTTATTTTCTTATAATTTCTTCTTGTCAGGCCTTCTAATAATAGTTTTTGTCTAAACCTTTAGGTCACTGATTTGATGTGTATATTGCCTAGGGTTCAGCAACCTCTGTTCTTTTTTTATTTTAATGTTTATGTATTTTTGAGAAAGAGAGAGACAGAGTACGAGCTGGGGAGGGGTAGAGAGAGACACACACACACACACACACACACACACACATACACACACACACACGGATTCCGAAGCAGCTCCAGGCTCTGAGCTGTCAGCATGGAGCCCGATGTGGGCATGATCTCACCCTGAGATCATGACCTGAGCCAAAGTCGGACACGTAACTACCTGAGCCACCCAGGCACCCCTGTTGTTCTTAAATAATATGAAGAGTCCATAAAGAAACCTAGATATTTAACATATGTCCAGATCTAAGAAAATAACAATAAGATTAAAAATCTGAGTCTCATGTCTGAAAAGAGAGTTTGAGATACATCATTTTCTTTCAAACAAACATACAAACAGTTTATAAAGTAGCCTTTTTGTGTACAAACATGAAAAATCAGTCTTTAGGATATTTTCCATTTAGTGTGCACCTTGCCTCTGTGTATCACCAATCGAATCTCATTTTTTATGTGTCCCTAAACACTAGGACATGGTCGAGTAGCTCTGATAACACTTCTGATCATTTCGACATGAGATCACGGAGGTTGCATTTTCAGAAGTCCTGCTATGAATTGTCTGATATGTGCACTGACCTTCTTAAAACCTAGCAATGTTTCTAACAGAAGATGGATTTAAATGTTCCTGCTGTATAGAAACTATGAAAGGTATTGTTAATTTCTGGATGTTTCAAAATAAAGGTCAGGCGATATTACGTCCTCAGCAGTGTTGAGATCTCCTTTCATTTGCAAACGTGCCCCTGATAGCATTTCTAGAACCAGAGAGCACTCAAGTGGAATAAGCAGTTCATCTGTGAAGGAAGATGTGAGGTGCATGATTTTGTTCCACAATACTTTTTAGCCCATTTCTTCTCTACACCAGATGTTGCTCTTTCTTCAAACAGCTCGGAGTCTTCCATACTTTCAATATGTTGCCAAACTGACTTGTTAAGAAAACTGAGAAGGATGGCGTTTTAAAAAGGATATTCATAAAGAAAGTACTTGGTGTCAGTCAAGTGGTCTGGTCTATCTTTCTAATTGGTTAAATGACCAGCTGATGGTAGACACTTTGAAAGGCCATCAACTGAATAACTGTATTGAATATTTATTAATGCAACACTATAAGCTAGTGCTACTTTTTATTCTCTGACAACAACACATACATATGTTCAATTATAGTACTAACATGTTTTACTAATACATTTTTATCACCAGGTTATAAATTCTTTGAAGGTAAGAACTATTCCAGTATCCACCATGTTGCCTGGCAATTGCTCAATACATATTTCTAGGATGAATAAATAAGAGGTTCTAAATTGATGACATCGTTAAATGTAAACATATAGTCATTATAGATTAGGGACAATAACACTTGAGTGGCAAGAAGCAACCTAGTACCCAGACTTTGGTTTCTTTCTTTCTTTCTTTTTTTAAATTTTTAACATTTATTTATTCAGAGACAGAGACAGAGTGTGAGCATGGGAGGGGCAGAGAGAGGGGGAAACAGAATCCGAAGCAGGCTCCAGGATCTGAGCTGTCAGCACAGAGCCTGATGCAGGGCCGAAACCCACAAACCATGAGATCATGACCTGAGCTGAAGTCAAATGCCCAACAGCTGAGCCACCCAGGCACCCCCCCAGAGACTGGTTTCTGATAGCATTTTCCAATAAAAATAACCAGGGCTTTTTGGAGAAATGGATGCTGGCTGAGTCCAGGACTGGGCCAAGAAACATACAAGATGAACCTAAAGCAACTAATAGTGCTAGGAAATAAGGTAGTATATAAAAAGAAAATTCTACATTGTAAAAAAAAAAAAAAAAAAAAGAAAAATAAAAATATCAACATTGATGGGGTATGTCAAAGGGACACAGGAACCACATGAAAGAGCTCCTCTTGGCCAAAGCTTGAACAGTTCGAGCAGCAACATTGCCTTGTATTATGACTCAAATTATAAATGTTCTTGAGTCCATACTGATATAAATATTTACTGAATAAATACACAGAGACAAGAGACAACTTTCCCATGTATAAAAATTCCAAATAATTAATTTAGATTAATTAATGTAGATTCTGTGCCCTAAAGGAGGAGATGAGGTAATAGTTCACCTTAGATGTGGCCTGCCTCCAGTAATTTCCTTCCAGAGAATGCAGTATGGAAAGAGATAGAAAAAGAGTAACTTTACAGTGGTGAATCATGGCAAGCACCACACCAGCCAGCTGAACGTCAACATGAACAGTGCAAAGTCATATTAATAGCATGTACCCTTGTCATAGGTGATGAAAATAACACCTCTGTATTCTCTCTTCCCCAAACCCATTAATTCTATCATGAAGGGAAAAATAATTCCAGTGGAAAGGTATCCTACAAAATACTTGTCCAATACTCTCCAAGGATACGTCATCAAAAACCAGGGAAACCTGAGAAACTGTCAGAGTAAAGAGTCACCTAAGAAGACATGACATTACCAGTTCAATAGCATGGTCTTCAAAGGCAGGGAATATGCCCTTATGTCTTTAATGTCTTGCTTGTGATAAGTATATTCTGCATGAAAAATGAAGGTGCTTAAAAATATATGCCCCTGTGAAATATACTGTCTGAAATTGAGCATATTGAATATCATCCCTTGAAGAAGATATGAAACTAGTGTTTGCCCACAAATACAGTCTAGAGAATGATTATATCTAGTTATATATAATGAACCCTATGTATAAAATTATTTTAATCCATATATAAATTTAAAGTTATAAGAGTTTCTTGGTTGTAAATTCTGTTTCTTGGTTGTAAATTCTGTTTCAGAGCAGAATAAAACTAGTTTTAAATTGGAATTACTTTCAGGCTGGTGACTGTTCAAATCCATAGTGGATTAGTCTAATGTATATATCATGCTTTTATGGGATCCAATATTTTATCTTAAAGCTATCGTGTATTATAGACCTTTTCTTCTTTCTAGGGTTTTTCAATTTGTGCTTTAGTTTTAGGTCTTTAGGACTCTGTCAATTTTTTTTCTAAAGTAAATATTTAATCTGGAGTTTTTTATATGCCATTTTCTGCCAGCCAGATTCTCAGCTCTCTATTATGAGCACCAGTGTTCTTTCCATTATATCATTAACTACCGAATATGTGAAATTATCTTTAATTTTGTATATTTCTCAACCAGGTTAATAAATAGTGCTTTTATCATTTCGTCTGAATGAATAAATTGAAAATGGCTAAATATGTGCAAAACATTCTCACTAAAATAATCTACCTTTTCTGTTTACTGCAATGATTTTGATAACTGATTATATTCTTGTCATAAAGAATATCTACCTTTTTTAGAGTTATGGCTCTTTTTGTTTTTTCTTGGTGAGACTCATATGCTTAGAAATTAGTCATTGCTTGGTTTATTACAATTTAAAATTCTGACTTGATTTCTTTTCCTGTCTTTGCTATTCTATAATGTTAAGGAAATAAGTCTCATTGAGTGATGTAGTCTATTTGAGTCCTTTTTAAAAACTGAAGAACAAATTATTTAAAGTCAAAACACATTTCCTCTGTGGGATAATTATATATGGTTCCACAGCCTATGGCATGGAAAAACAAAATAATCCCCAATGCATAGACTTGCATACTAAATAATATCCACATACTGCTCTGGGTTAACTGTAAATTCTCACTAGCGTTAATTAAAAAATTATGTGGCAAAGATTCTAAACCACTCAATGAACATGACCTTTATTAGTTCTTGTTGATCCCCCATAGTTAAGATATTTGCTGTTTTCTTAAATGCCTTCTCTTCATTCTTTATATTTATACTGCAATTTACTGGTAAATTATTTCTGGAAATTATATAAGTTTTAACTCTTGTATTATGGGGATGATTCCAAACTAGGGAAATGAATTTTTATCAAATCCTTAGAGATTTACCGAAACTTGAGTTAATTACCCTCCCCTCGAGTAAATTACCCTCCCCCTAGGCATACTAGCTCTGAACCTATAATAATCTATGTAGCAAAGGAATTGCTGAGCTTTATTTAATTTGTTGAATTAGACAAAAGTAGTTTGGGATCTTTAATGCATATCTCTTTATGCATTATGAAGTATGAAGTATTATCATAGGACTTAGTATCATTTAAAAAGATATCCAACTATGTGAACTGCTGTGGATTGGTAATATGGACTTTTAACAATATTTGTTCTTTCAATCCATGAGAGTGGAATACCTTTCCATTTTCTGATATCATCTTCAATTTCTTTCATCAGTGTTCTATAGTTTTCCTAGTACAGGTCTTTCAGCTCCATGGTTAAGTTTCTTCCTAGGTATTTTATTATTTTTGGTGCAATTGTTTTTTGTTTTTTTAATTCTATTTATTAGAGATAGAGATGCAAAGGGGAAGGGGCAGAAAGAGAGGGAGACAGGAAATCCCAAACAGGCTCTGTGCTGACAGTGCAGGACTCGAACTCATGAACTGTGAGATCATGACCTGAGCCAAAACCAAGAGTCGGTTGCTTAACTGACTGAGCCACCCAGGCACCCCTATTTTTGGTGCAATTGTAAATGGGATTGTTTTCTTAATTTCTCTTTCTACTACTTTATTATTAGTGTACAGAAGTGCAACTATTTCTGTATATTAATTTTGTATCCTGTGACTTTACTGAATTCATCTGTTCGAGCAGTTTTTGGTGGATTTAGGATTTTCTATATATGGTGTAACCTCATCTGCAAATAGTGAAAATTTCACTTCCTTACCAGTCTGGATGCTGTTTATTTCCTTTTCTTATCTGATTGTGGTGGCTGGGGCTTTCAGTACTACTTTGAATAAAAGTGGTGAGAGTGGACAACCTTGTCTTATCCCTGATCTTAGAGGAAAAGCTCTCAGTTTTTCTCCAGTGAGTATGATGTTAGCTGTGGATTTTTCATATATGGCCTATATTATGTTGAGGTATGTTCCCTCTTTGTTGACAGTTTTTATCATGAATGTATGTTGTGTTTCATCAAATGATTTTTTCTGCATCTATTGAGATGATTGTATGGTTTGTGTTCTTTAGTTAATGTAATGTATCATGTTGATTGATTTATGAATAATGAGCCATCCTTCATCCAGGAAATCCCACTTGATTGTGTTGAATGATTGTTTTTTAGTGTATTGCTGAATTCAGTTTGCTAATATTTTATTGAAGATTTTTACATCTCTGTTCATCAGAGATTTGGGCCTATAGTTCTCTTTTTTGGTATTGTCTATGTCTGGTTTCGGTATCAAGGTAAAACTGGCCTTATGAATTTGGAAACTTTCCATCTTTTATTTTTTTTTTTGGAATAGTTTGAGAAGAATTGGCATTAACAGTTCTTTAAATTTCTGGTGGAATTTGGAGCACCTAAGTGGCTCAGTTAAGTGTCCAACTTCAGTTCAGGTCATGATCTCATGGTTTGTGAGCCTGAACCCCACGTCAGGCTCTGTGTGACACCTCGGAGTCTGGAGCCTGCTTTAGATTCTGTGTCTCCCTCTCTCTCTCTGCCCTTCTCCCACTCACACTCTGTCTCTCTCTCTCTCTCTCTCTCTCAAGAATAAATAAATATTTAAAAATTTTTTCAAATGGTTTAATTTACTTGTTAAAATTGTTAAAGTGGCCATAGTACTCAAAACAATGTACAGATTTAATGGAATCCCTATCAAAATACCAATGACATTTTTCACAGAACTAGAAAAAATATTCCTAAAATTTGTATGGAACTACAAAATACCCTAAATAACCAAAGCAGTTTTGAAAAAACAAAAACAAAAACAAAATGCTGGAATATCACAATCCCAGATTTCAAGATATACTGCAAAACTGTAGTAATCAAAACAGTATATAATGGCACAAAAATAAGCACATAGATCAATAGATATGGATCACATAGGAACCCACACTTACACTGTCAACCTACAATAGAGGAGGCAAGAATATACAGTGTGGAAAAGACAGTCTCTTCAGCAAATGGTGTTGGGAAAACTGGACAGCTACATGGAAAAGAGAGAAATCATACCACTTTCTCACATCATACACAAAAATAAACTCAAAATGGATTAAAGACCTAAATATGAGACCTGAAACCATCAAACTCTTAGAATAATACATGGCCAGTGGTTTATTTGATATCAGGCATAGAAACATTTCTCTATATATATCTCCTCAGTCAAGGAAAACAAAAGCAAAATTAAATCATTGGGCTAAACTAAAAACAAAACAAAATAAAAACCCACAAACTTGCACAGCAAAGGAAACCAGCAACAAAACAAAAAGGCAATCTACTCAGTGGGAGAAGATATTTTCAAATGATATGTTTAATAAGGGGTTAATACCCAAAGTATATAAATAACTTACACAACTGGCACCAAATAATAATAATAATAATAATAATAATAGTAATAGTAATAGTAATAATAATGATCAAATTTAAAAAATAAGCAGAAGACCTTTAGACATTTTTCCAAACAGGACATACATATGGCCTGAGGACACATGAAAAAGTGTTCAACATCACTAACCATCGGAGAAATGCAAATCAAAACAATGCAGTATCCCCTTACACCTGTCAGAATCGCTAAAAAAACAAAACAAAACAAAAAAAAACCACACACACAGAGAAGAAATAGCAAATATTTTTGAGAATGCAGAGAAAAAGAACCCTTGTGCACTGTTGATGGGAATGAAGATTGGTGCAGCCATGGCGGAAAACAGTATGGAGTTTCCTCAAACAATTAAAAATAAAAAATATAACTACTGGGGCACCTGGATGGCTCAGTGGTTTAAGAAGCCGACTCTTGATTTCAGCTCAGGTCATGATCTCATAGTTTGTAAGTTTGAGCCTCGCATCAGGCTCTGTGCTCATAGTTTAGAGCCTGCTTGGGATTCTCTGTCTTTCTCAAAATAAATAAACTTAAAGAAAGAAATAAAAGTAGATTACTGTATTATCCCATAATTCCACTACTAGGTATTTATTCAAATCAAATGAAAACACTAATTTCAAAAGATGTATTCACAGTTATGTTTATTGCAGCATTATTTACAATAGCCAGGATATCAGAGCAACCCAAGTGTCCGTCCATGGACAAATGGATAAAGATGTGGAATATTACTCAGCCATGGATGGACCTAGAGGGTATAATGCTAAATGAAATAAGTCAGAGAAAGACAAATACCATATGATTTCACTAAGATGTGCAATTTATGAAACAAACCAAGCAAACAAAAAAAAAAAAAAGAGACAAACAAAAAGCAGTCTCTTAAATACAGAGAACTGATGATTACCAGAGGGGAAGTGGGTGGGCGGATGGATGAAAGAGATAAAGAGGATCAAGGGGTATACTTACATTGATGAGCACTGAGTAATGTATAGAATTATTAACTCTTTGTAGTGTCCACCTGAAACTAATATAACACTGTCTGTAAGTTATACCTCGGTTAAAAAGTGTGACTCCCTTTGGGGCACTGGGTGGCTAGGTCAGTTAAGCATCCAACTTCAGCTCAGGTCATGATCTCACACTTCATGGATTTGAGCCCCACAACGGGCTCTGTGCTGACAGCTCGGAGCCTAGAGCCTGCTTCAGATTCTGTGCTCTGCTCTTCAGATTCTCTCTCTCTCTGCTCCTCCCCTGCTCACGCTCTGTCTCTCTCTGTCTCTCTCTCACTCAAAAATAAATAAATGTTAAAAATCTTTTAAAAATGTAAATCGCTTTGAAAATTCTCTGTTAATTCACTTTCCTAAGCTTCCTTGAGATGAAACCATTATGCCTTCAATTATTATACGCCACATTTATTAAGTACAAACTATGGATTAGATGCTGGGTTTGGCCTGAGAAAACACATCCACAACTCCTGCTTCCAAGGGGTTTGGAGTCTGGAGAATCAGACAGACAGGTAATACAGCTCTCATATGAGGTGGTAAACATTTTACATAGGAATAGCAGGGTGCCCAGGGGACATAAACGTAGGTACCCAACCTGGGGTTTGGATGACAAGGAAAAGGCAAAAGAAGGGGAGAGAGCAGCTGTTTCCTTGAGTCTTGATGTTGAGCAGAGCACCAGGAGCACAGGAGGGAATGGTCAGTGTAGGTAAAGGAAGCAGTATATGTGGACACATGGAAAGATGAACAAGTGAAATATCTGTGAAACCTTATACTGCAGTTTATTTGCAGGTACTTCTGAGGAGAGTGGCAGAAAATGAGACTAGAAAACTAAGCCACAATCAAAGCAAAGCATTTTTAGGGTCTTGAATAAGACTTTAGATTTCGATAATAGATAATGGTCAGCCCTTGACTGATTAAAAGTGATTTTGAAAGTGCAATCCACATAAACTTGCTGGAAGATGGGCTGTGGTCCTGAGAGAGGGAGAATTGTCTAGAAGTCTGCCTTGGACAGCTCTTAAAATCAGTAACTTATTTAAATGTGGAATCTATAAAACCACTAAAAGGAATATTCAAATTTAATGAAATAAAAAAATGACTTTGTTTTTATTTTTTCCCCAGTGGGAGAGACTTCTGAGATTTGCCCAGACGCCACTGAGTTTTTGTGCCATGACAAGAAGTGTGTTGCGTCTCACCTTGTCTGTGACTATAAACCGGACTGCCCTGATAGGTCTGATGAGGCTCACTGTGGTAAGTGGACTTGTCTGCTCTAATACAGCCCAGTCAACACAGATTTTCACTTTATTAGGAAAGGAACACATCGGCTTTGGTGACTGAGAGGAAGTGTTCTTTT
Organism: Cryptoprocta ferox; assembly: GCA_028646485.1. NCBI lineage: Eukaryota > Metazoa > Chordata > Mammalia > Carnivora > Eupleridae > Cryptoprocta > Cryptoprocta ferox. The sequence goes on from CM053571.1 coordinate 126,276,236, forward strand.
CATGCACTAGGAGTAGGTTTAAAATAGCTGAACCATTTTTTCCAACTTCTCTATATACATAGCTAAATTTCAGCTCTCTCAACCATTTTGCCCCTATGCTAAACACTGCAGCAAATCTTGTCACAGAAATTTCTCAACATGTCATTGTGCAGAACTGTGTGTGGGGTCAGAATTTTAATGGCCAGAAACTGACCTGGCTGTCTACTTTTCTTCATTGGTTTCTGTTTCCTTTTTCATTCCTTTTCCAAAAGATGGTTGATTTTATACATGAGGCTAAAAATGAGCTCTTTGAATAAATACTAGATTAATGATTAATTTTATCAATTACAAAGCTCTGGGAAAAGAGGGATAGATTGGCCATGTTGTTGTTGTTGTTGTTTTATTGAAGCTTAAATCACGCGATGTTTAAAAGTCATATATAAAAGCAAATATGTAATTTTAAAATGTGAGCATGTATTTAAATCCAAAGAAGCTTTTTTCATATTTTTACTGATGAGCATTCGTATGGAAACTTGATACCATACGGGCTTCCTGTTGCAGTATTTGCTGAATAGGAAACTACCCTAGAAGTTAGGAGCCTAAAAAAGTTTCATTGGGCTTTCATTTTGTGGAACACTAGTTTAGGAAAGAATCAGCAAGGCATATTGTTTCTGATCCACTTGTCTTCAACTAGTATGGCTGAAATGGGAGAGTCACTTTACAGGTGGCTTCATTCCCTCCATGTTTGGCACATTGGTCCTCTTTGGTCTCTCTATCTGGTTTGACAGGGCGTCTCATCATCCAAGGTAATCAAATGTGGCTTGGGCTTTCCATAACGTGACTGCCACAGACGGTCAGATACCTTGCATGGCTCTTACCAGAGTAAATGCTCTCAAGAGCAAGCATTCTAGGATCCATAGGAAAAAACAAGAATTCTTATGACTCAGCCTTGGAAATTCTAGAATGTCACTCTTGGCTCTCTCTAATGGTCACTCAAATTAAAAAGCCTCATTTCAAGTCAAAGAGAGAAAGGGTTAGACTCCATCTTTGGGAAAATGTCATGCATGTAGAGGAAGGGAGAATCCTAGAAGTCATGTTTAAATTTTTATTGTTAACTAAACATAATTTTTATTCCTCAGCATCTTACAGTAATGATGCTTCTGAAGTGTTCATGTTCTCTTAGTTTTCATTTATTATTTTTATTAAATTGTGGTAAAACATATATAATATAAAATTTACCATTTTAACCATTTTTTGCCATACAGTTCAGTGGCTTTAAGTGCATTTGCATTATTGTACAGACATTACCACCATCCATCTCCAGAACTTTTTCATCTGGAAAAATTGAAACTCTATGCCCATTAAACAATAATCATCCATTTCCCCTCTCCCAGCCCCTGAAAGCCACCGTTTTCTTTTCTATTTCTAGGCATTTGACCACTGCACGCGCTTTATACAGTATTTGGAATCATACAGTAATTGTCTTTCGATGACTGGCTTATTTCATTTAGCATAAATTTCTCAACATCAATCCTATATTTTAATTTTAAAAATCAAAGTATAAAAGGGATTGAAAATCACTGGCACTTCTTAAAACTGTACTGTCAATGCCACAGTACTATAATAATCTTGATTTTGTAAACTTTTGTGTATTTCCTTTATAATATATGCATTCTCAAACTTTGAAATACATTGAAAAATACTTCCTAGTGTTCTTTCTTTTTAAGTTTTTACCTAAATTCCAGTTAGTTAGTTATTCTTTCCAGTTTTTTTCCTTAGGTGCACCAAAAAATATATTTTTTGATACTGGCTGTAGAACTGATTCCAGTGGAGCTCTAAAAACATGCTCCAAAACATTTATGAAATCACTAATTTTCCACCAGGCCTAACAGGTAGAGTTTTTAATAATCACCAGCAAAACAAATAAAGACTCTAAAGGAAAAATACTTGGAACATTATGACATTGATATACATAATCCAGTGAGGAGAAAGGACAGTTGTTGCATGCACAGAGAAAAATAATTACAGCAATTAAGTTTTCTTCCTCTCATTTTAAGATGCACATGTTTTGAAAACATTTACATGCAAAATATATTCTTCCATTTATTCCTATTCTTAGTATGGGCTAGGAAAAACTTTCTAAACAATGAATGTATAAAATGACTAAGACATTGTCTTGAACTTCAAAACCTTGCTTTCTACTGTGGGAGGGAGGAAACAGGTGCGGGGGGGGGGATATAGTAAAATGTAGTATTCTTTGTTTTTTTAAAAAAGTTGGTAATAAATTTAAAAAATTCTGATTACTTTTGAAATGTACCAGGTGATACTATTAATAGTAAAGTTGTCGCAGTTTATTTTGGAAGTAAGGATGAAGAATTACACATGCCCGTGCAATGTAGGCTTATAGAATATTAATAGTTACTAGATATTTCGGTTTTCAAATGTGAATGCGGTTGTTTTTGTTGTTTTCTTGCTTCACTCATTTTTCTTCTTGGACTGCTTTATGTGGTTTTTATTTTTCCCACAGGTCTATGAGGTATTGAGGTGAAATCAAAAGGCAGTTTTGATTTTCAGAAACTAAGTCAGTTATATACTCATATTGTCAGTGTTACCTACAGCTTTGGTGGATGACTGCAAGCGGTATTGGAATTTATTAACATTAAAACAATATGTTGACACATGAAAGAACTTTCCTAAAGACCTTTTGATAGACTTTGTTCACGTCCACACACATGGGCATACAAGTGACTTATTGATTCCGCAAACTGACTTCATCAGTATTTTATGCTGATAGTCTTTTGGATACATTGGATGCCTCAAGTTTAGATTCCTGAAATCAGATAGTCTATTGTGGATGGTGAAATAAATGACAAAAATTTTTAAATGACCTTTGGAGAAACAGAAGGAAGAAATGGACTTTTGGTTTATTAAACTGAAGTCTTCATTTTGATACCTACCCTCATATGTTGTGCGATAATTTAAATTCTCAGAGACTCATTTCCTCATCTTTATATTCAATATAATCACATGCATCCTATAGAGTGCTTTGAGAATTAAATGACATAAAGAACATATTTGTTCAGTCTTCAAGGATGAATAATGTTGGCCTCGTTCATTTCATTATTTTTATATTCTCTTGAAACTTGTCAGTCATAGTGGACATATTTCATGTACTTTATACTTGAAATTAAATGCAGCTGTTCTTCATGACTAAATTTTTAGTGTAAGTTATAAACAAAGGTAACATTTTCGTTTGCATTTCGAACTTCCATTGCAAAAATGTGCTGCTCAGAAAAAAAAAAATGAAATCAATTCTTTTTAAAAGAAACAGTTAAGTTTAAAAACGTGCTCTTTTCTTACATGGAAGAACATTGTCACCTAAAGCATGTGTTAAGAGTGCTTTGTATTATTCCAGGTTAGGGATGTGCAGGACATGGGCAATCGCATTCTAGCCTACCTTTACAATAGTTAGAAACATCGTTATCCAGTCAGATCCTTCTTTCCCACTGAACCGAGACTCTTCAGGATCCTTCTCAATGTAGCTCTCTATGAAGTGATTTCACACTGAGGAGAAAGTATTAAATATTCATGTATGATGCATTATGGCATAGCAAAATAAGGCAAATATGTGGACATGAGTAATTAAAAATAATCAATTATGGGACCAGCTCTTAAAAAATATAAGTAAGTGGACCAAAATTTACACTAACCATACAACCATGTGGCTGAATACCCTACCTCTAGGAAAATGCCAGTGGTTAAACGTTGTTAGTAATGCTTTAAATCTATTTGAGGAATCATGACAAAGGTCACAATGTAGAATTTTTTTTTTCTAAAGCCATAATCATTTAAAAAATACTGACCACATAGTCATCATCAAGGAATGTTACAGAGTTCCTTGTATCATTTATCATTTAATAGTGCTATATGGAACCTCTTATGGATAGAACAGGGTTAAGTAGTAACACCACTCACATAGAAATGTTTAGAGTAATTCAATGGTAAACGGTTACAATGACCATCTACAATAAAGAAGTAATGGATTTCCAAATGAATAGTAATAACTGGAGTTGCTGTTAAGTGCTATAAACCACACATGCACACATACTTTCAGAGAACTGAAATGGTCTGAAAAGGAAAGATAAGACATAAATCGAGCCTTCGAAGGTGAGTAGGAGTTGCTAGATGGAATGGAAAAGATACATTAATTGATATACTTGTAGCAGAAATTTCAACCTCAACCAGTTGAGACATCATGGTAGTTCCTGTTAGTTGCCTAGCACTCCTTTTGTTTCTTAAAAAGAGAACTCTGGTTTTATTTGGGGGCAGCATTGTGACCAAATACAATGCCACCTTTTCCAGACTTCCCTGTTGCCACCAGAGGCTAATGAGATATACATGGAAATTTTGAGAAGGTATCCCTTTTAGAAAGAAAAACCCCAGATAGTTAAAAAAAAAAAAAAAAAGTTTTTTCTTCCTACCTCTTCCTTCCTTCGTTTGTTTGTCCCTTCGTTCCTTCTGTCCTTCATTTGTTCATTCCTCCCTCCCTCCCTCCCTTCCTTCCTTCCTTCCTTCCTTCCTTCCTTCGAGAGCATAAGCAGGGGAGAGGGAAGCACAGGCAGAGAGAGAATCAATGTTAAGCAGGCTCCACACACAGCGCTGAGCCTGATGAAGTCTCAACCCACGACCCTGGGATCGTGACCTGAGTGGAATTCAAGTCTGATGCTCAACCCACTAAGCCACCCAGATGCCCCTCCTCTTCTCACGTCTTTTAATGCCTTTAATATATGTGATACCAGGAAAAGCCTGAGGATGACAAGATGACAGGAAAGATGCAAAATATGTGCTTCACATCCACACAGTTGAACCACAATGCCACGCTTACACAGACAACTTCCTGACTTCTTTTTACTTGAGATAAATTAATTCCTTTGTGTTTTAGCTACTATTAATTGGATTTAGCAATATGCTTATTAGTTGGAACCAAGTGCATTTTTAATTGCTATAATAAGGAAAATGTGTTATCTCAAATAGCACGAGGTGAAAAGCAAGGAGCCCTAAATTTGGTTAATTTAACAACTTTTCTTATCAAAAGTTTAGAACTACATGGACTCCTTCCTTCTTTATCCTTGCCATCTTCATATAACTGACTTTTTAACCAAGTCAGCTATCCATATAATCTCTTCAGTCCCAAGGATCAAATCTTTACAGTGATATCCTCAGAAAGGATAAATAGATTTTCTTTCTTTTGATTTGCTCTTAAGAACAAGGCAAACTTTTCCTAGGTGACTTTACCACAGTAAGCCTCATTGTCTAGAATTATATCCCAAGACTATTGCTAAACTAATCAAGACGAGGAAAGAAGAGAACATTGCACCTCACGATTCCTTTGATAAATTATAAGTCACTTCTGGATATGTGATTGTAAGAAGGTAAATAGTCGAATACAATAGAGGTCTGTCCTCTACAAGAGAAGAAAGAAATAACTGATAAATGAGCATCCCACAGCTAGAAAAACATTCATAGAATAGAGAAAAGTAGCCCTAAACATAAAAGTTGAAAAAAAATCAATTTTTATTTAAGAAACAATCTTCTGAAGAATTTAGTTGGCATAGAGGCAATGTTGAGATTCAGTTTCACAAACACTTTGCATCAAAGGAAAGGTTATTGTATGCAAGGCAAGGGGTGTAAGAGAGTATATTCAAACCATGTGAAAAACTGGGTATTTTGAGCAACGGAAATCACACAAGAGCATTCTTGTTGATACAATGAAGGCTACACTAAAGAAAAGAAAAAAAGACTCTTAAAATAACCCAGGGGCTTGAACCAATAGAACTGTAACAGGGGTTATGAACTTCACGGGGTTATGAACTTCACGGAAAGGAGTGAGTTGAGTTCTCCAAGGGAGACCCTGCAAGTGTTGGATATGGAAATGAAGAATGCAGAATCAAAGAGAACTCCAAAGTTAGCATCTTTAAAAAGACAGAAGATTCATGCTCTGAAATTAATCATTAATCTCAAAGAGAAGAACTAATTTAGAGAGGCTGAGTTCATTTTAGGCTTTATGGGTTTGAGATGACAGTTGCATCTTCCAAGTGGAATATTCAGCACACGCTTGAAGATAAATACCTGCATTCCATCCTGGTTGTAGATTTGTAGGCAGGCCATCTGCATTAAAGTGTGAAGGACCATGGGCCAGGGTGAGTGAAACTATACAGACTGAGAAATCTAAGCATGTAAAATTAAATCAAGAGGGGCACCTGGCTATGTCTGCAAGTTATAAAAAAGAAATTGGTAGAATATATGAGATCGAAGACCTGGAAAAATTTTCTAACTGAAATAAATGAAGCTGTGGAATGCTAATAGCAGTGCTTGGTAAGGTGTTGAGATCATAAACTGAGATTAGCCCTAGAAAAGAGAAAGGGAAATGATATAATTTGAGGTGGAAAGAATAAAATATAAGAGAAATTTTTTCCTGATTGTATAGATATCTTTAGAGTCATACGTAAAGTCCTGTGTTAGATAAGGTGGAACAGAAAGTTCAAGAGTGGGTACAGAGAATCAAAAAGGATATTGAATAATTATTATAGGTCCTGTGTGTTAGGGAGTCAGTTACCTAGAAATGTAATAGTGCAGAAGCTGTATGTGACACCATTCCGAAGAACACATCTGGCTGTTTTTGTATTTATATTGGAATATTCGGCATGTTTGTGGTTGTGTTAGCTAAACAGCAGGAGAAATCGATTTCTTACTTTTAGCCATATTGTATAGCATAATATAAACCCATTTTATAATATTGGAATTATAAACATAAAAGGGATATAGAGAGCCCATAAATAAGAATATAGAATTAAATGCATTATATGTCATGTAGAATGAATGAAAGAAAGATACATAATTAAAAATGATTCTGGATTTTAGGGATAAAATGCAATTATGCTTGAGAAGTAAAATATGGATACTTAATGAAATATTTTCAGGGATCCAGAAAATGTTCTGAAGAAATATTAAAGCTTTGTTCGCTGTATGTTTGGCATCCATGTGAACAGCAAGGTTTTCTTCTGATGAAGTTTCTGTATGCTAGTGTTAATTTTATGTTAAGAAGAAGTTATGAACAGGAAACCATCCTGAGAAGAAATATTAAGAATAACACAAACTTCATCTTTTTAAAAAGGAAGGAAAAATCAATGACAATCTTGATTCATACTGGTTAAATAACCCAATCATTCTGTCTGTACAACACACCTTTACAGTGAATGCTCAAAGGTAATAACTGTTGTGCAAAGAAAAGAAAAAAAATAAAGAAAAATGAAAGCAGATATCAGCATGTTATGATGGTACTTTTCACAGATGACTAGGTCATAGACATTCAGTTATTAAATAGTAATTTTTCTCATTATAAATAACTTAATTTTTAATGTTTTCAATCAACACTGAGAAGAGAACTTTTTTCAGTATTTCGTGACTAGCTCTGAAATGTACGTGGATGATTGGAATGGTGTCCTGAGAGTGTTTGTGTCCTGCACAGTTTACAACTTCTCCAAAGGCACCTTTTCTTTAGTTAATGACTCTGCCCCTCTAACGGTCTGTGCTGTTCAAACACCAGAGTAAACAGAGAGACTGAATTAAACATCTAGACAACAGGAGCCATTGTTTTATTTGACCTGACTTATCTGTATTATCATAATATTGTGTTCATTGCTCACATGTAGACACAGTTTTATCAATCATCTGTAATATTCTTAGTCAATCCGTATAACTCTTTCATGGAAAAATGACAATATTCATGCACGACTTCTAGGCTTTATGATGAAAATAAAAACTACAGTGTACAATTGATAGTATCAACAGGTGCAATTATCCTGGTTCTTTAAATTTATTAATAAATAATTAAAATATGCTTGTATTTTAAATAATCACAAATGTGTAATATAAAGTATACTCTATATTTTCAGAGCATTCTGTTAATATTTTCATTTCCCTAGGCCAGTATACAAGCACAACAGGAAGTTGTAATTTTGAAACAACTTCAGGAAACTGGACCACAGCCTGCAGTCTTACTCAGGACTCTCAAGATGACTTGGACTGGACCATTGGCAGTAGAATTCCTGCTGAGGCACTGAGTCCAGACTTCGATCACACACCAGGTAAGTCTAGTAGAGATACACAGGCTATGTCATTCACTCACGGAAATCTGCATTAACTATTTGGGTGAATATCAGAGAATATTCCTTATGTCTATGTGTGAGTAGAACTCAGTAAACTTCATGAAAAGAAAGTTAGTCCTTCTTTTTAACCTCTGGATTATTGAATAGACCCAGAGCTGACATTGCCACACCAAGGAAATCCATGACTCATATTTTAAGAGACTCACAGATTTTATTTACTCTACCCTAAAGGTGGAGTCCATAAAGTGTTCAGCTGGGGCAGGAATGAGTAGGGGACATTCAGGTTAATGCATGTAATAGGCAAAGACGTTCAGTTAGCATTGATAAGAGTTCTCATGCTGATGCTGCCACCAATTCTATTTCAGCCCCTCTGAAGTGTAGGGACAGAGATGTAAAAGTGATGATGGGAAGAATGAACATTAGCAAACTTTTGACAAATTTTGCCTCCTTCCTTGTGATTTGAGGTTAATGTAATCCTTAGTGGTGTTACAGGTAATAGAGTCCGAGTGGAAGTAAGAAAAGTTCTTACTTTTACTGTGAAGCCTTGCCTACTCAGCAATTTTTCCTCCTTAGGAATCTAACTTTTCTTAGGGGATCAAACTTTTCTAAATGTTCTTAAGGATGAAATCTAGTTCTTCTAATGATAAAAAATAACCTTAGAGACTTGAAATGTGTACTTTTCTGTGTCAGCTTGGATGGTGTTTTTGGATGAGGTGAACATTTATTTAAATCAGTGAACTTTGAGTAGATCACCCTCCATAATGTGGGTGGGCCTCATCTAATCAGTTACAGGCCAAACTAGAACAAAAAAGACTGGCCGCCATGATCAAGAGGTATTTCTCCACAAGGCTGCCTTAGGACTTCATCTGCCACATTGGCTTTTCTGAGTCTCCAGACTGCCAGCCCACAATGCAGATTTGGGGGTTGCCCGCCTCTATGATTATATGAGCCAATTAATATGGTAAATGTCTTTCTAGATTCATACATATTTTATCGGCTCTGCTTCTCCAGACAACTCTACTTAATATAATATCAGTTAAGACAACTGAAGCATAGGCCCAATGAGAAAAAAAACAAGATTATATGGAATTAATTAAAATGACTTTTCAAAGAAAAAGTATGGGCAATTGTCTCAGCCATTTTTTGGTAGTAAAAGAGAATACTTTTATTTCTATATTCAGGCAGTTTGAAAATACCATGACCTTCAGTTACAGTGTCGGTGTCCTTTTTTGTTTTAAAGTTGGTCCCTAATTCATTTCCAAATTGAATATTCTTATCCTTTTTGACCTGCCAAGTTGTGTTTACTCTTCCTCACCAAGATTTTTTTTTCCTTAAAAAGTATGAAGTTAGTATACACTAGATTATAAGTTAATGGAACAGCTTAGAAAATCAAAACATGGAGGTCAGTAATTAGGAGACTAATATCAAACAAAGGTCAGTTCCATGGGGTAAAAAATACAGTCTTCAGTATGGTTTTGGCATATCTAGTTATACAGCTGAAATAAAATAAAATTAAACCCCAGGTTTTCTTTTGTGTATTTTATATACAGAAATGTATTCAGATGGATTAAAGACTTAAATGCAACAAATAAAAGCAATACAACTCGTGCAAGAAAACAGAGGGTAAAACTATGTGCACTGTAAAGGCAGGATCTCACTTCTAAAAGCCCAGAAGCTACAAAAGAAGAGAAGTACATATTTGATGGTATAAAAGCATAGCTCTGGCCTAAAAATTCCATAAACAAAATCAACAGGCAAATAATAGGTTTAAAAAAATCTGTGCCAATTACAAGTCGGATACGTATAGATAACTTACAGACTTTCTAGAGGTGTCAATTTTAACAACCAGAAAAGATCTGCATAACCGATTTACAGATGATCAAATTCAGATAATCAGCAACAGTATTAAATGATGCCCAAGTCCACATGTCATCAGAAAAATACAAATCAAAATAAAAAGACGGGTAAAGGTTTCAAAAGCCACCAGTAGATGGCTGAGAAATGGAGAGTGGGTAGCTGGAGAAGGGTACTCATACATAGTTATGACAAATGTTCTTTTTTGGAAAGCGTTCTGGCCATATGGGAATAAAAAACCAAAACATAAGCACATGCGTATAAGGATATTGACCTCAGCATTGTTTGTCATTAAAAATAATAGGAGGGGTGCTTGGTGGCTCAGTGGGTTAAGTGTCCAACTCTTGGTTTCATCTCAGGTCATGATCTCACGGTTTCGTGAGTTCAAGCCCTGCGTCAGGCTCTGTGCTGGCAGTGCGGAGCCTGCTTGGCATTCTTTCTCTCTCTCTCTCTGTCTCTCTCTCTGCCCCTCCCCCACTCATTCTGTCTCTCTCAAAATAAATAAGAACTTCAAAAAATTAAAAAATAATGGCAAATAAAACCCATATCCCTCATTCATACAATCATTTATTTGTCCTCTTATTCATTTATTCACCTATTGTGTGTACGGCACCTGTTCTTGGTGCTGGGGATACATGAGTGACTAAAACACACCTTCCACAGTGGAGTTCACATTCTAGAAGGAGAGAAGAAATCATTGAACAAATACCATAAGTAAATAAAGTATGTCCCCCATTAGAAGTTGAGGAGAAAGGAATAGAGTAAGTAGGATTGAGTAGGCACATGGATAGTTGTGTACGTTACAGTTAGGGAAGGACTGCAGTGTATACGCTGGTCAGATAGGGTGCGGTGAGAAAATGCTATTCAAAAAAGACTTGAAGGAGGTGACCAGTGAGCTATTTGGATTCCTAAAGGAGGAGGATTACAGCCAAGTGCCCTGAGATCAGCGTATGCCCTGTGGTCGTGCCCCATGGCCACGAGTGATGTTTTAGGTAATCTAATTAATTGTTGAGGTGCTGTCCTGTACACTATATAATGTTTGGCAGTCTTCCTGGCCTCTCACCCCTAGATATTACTAGCATTCTTCTCCCCAGTATTGACAACTCAAAAGGTCTTTAGAAATTGGCTGTTATCTCCTGGGGACAACATCGCCCCCTGTTGGGAGCCACAGGAACAGCCTGGAGGCCAGTGTAACGTGTTAAATCCAAGCATGCAACATGATGCAGCCACTAAAAAGAGTGAGTTTAGCACTATACAGTTGATTTGTAGGGGTTTACAAAACATATTATTATAGGCAAAAAGCAATATGCAAAATGATTATATAGTATGATCCAATTTTTTCTAAAACAATGACTCATGCCCCTTATTTTTGCAGGTGTATAACTGTACGTAGATATTTCTGTGAATAACTAAGCATGGAGAGAAAGATTTTAAAAAAGGATATATATGTTACTAACTTGGATTACTTTGATGAGTGATAAGGTTGGAGGAGATGAGAGGGAGAATAAATCTAAAAATTAAAAAAAAAGTAAAAACAGGAGTTGCACCTCAAAAGAAAATCTAATATACGTGATGATAGCACCTACCAGTCTGTGGAAAATGTGCTGGATATTTTGAAATTTTACCATTTAAAAACCCTGAATGATTATTTTTTTTACTCTTTTAATATTTATTTTTCTTTAATATTTCTTTTCATCAATTTTACATTACTATGCAATACATCCTTTTATAAAATTGTCAATGTATAAATCAACATTAAAAAAGAAAGAAGTTCTCTAGTAATCCCAATAGAGTGATATAATCATTTACACATTTATATTTGTGTATACATTACATTTACATATACATTACATTTATATTTGTGTATCTTGCCATTTCTTCTTAATATACATGTTGTCAAATAAAAGTAGGTTTCTACTAGATTCAGTAATTTGATAAATGTAGTATGAACAAGTTTTACACAGTATGAAATATTTATACATGACATTCTACTTTTGGGATATTGCGTTATAGTTATCTAATGGCAAACTCTTAAATTATTTCCTAATACTTTTACTATAGTAAACATCAAAACAGCGAGTATACATTTAGATGAATTTTTTTTTTTTTTTACTTTTATGATTGTTCCTGAGGATATATACTGGTTTCTCTTCCTTGAGGACTTATGAAAAAAAAAGCCAGTTTTCGTTTTTGCTACTGAGATCTAGACAGTAAACTTTACATCTAATGTCTGTGGGGTCTCTGGGTAACAACATCTCCTTATCTCAAAACAGTATTTGGAAACTACAGGGCATGTCTGCTAGTATAATACTGCTAATGGTACACAAGTATCGTAGGCTCAGTTTAGGAAAAGGTAATAAAATAATCAATGGACGTGGGAAAAGTTCTGTGCATTGTTCAAAAAAAAAAGATGAGTGATCAATTGATACCTTTTAGTGGAACAATTAAAGACTATTGATGGCTATATTTATTTTCTTTTCTGAACTTTTATAGCTTGCGTGAGTTCATTAAAGGCCACATGAAAAGTTTTGTATCTGGTCATTATGCAATATCGTACACAAGTAATGTTGTCCACGGATAAAGAAAAGTAATCATTCTGACAGAACGCTTTATTATCCCCCCTGTTAATCAGTACTTGGGACAGGATATTTTTACAGAGCAGTCTCTTCAAAGCAGTCTGATTATATCATCCTTGATACACCAATACGGCTCACTGAACTTGTTTAGGCGTCTCTGAAACAATGGGCTGCGAAATAAATTGTAAGGACATTAATTAATTTTGACCCTCTGGGAAAAACAAAATTCTTTATGAGAAGGCCAAACAGATTCAAAGGGCCTACGGTCTATTTCTAAACATCTCAACGTTGCTGTTAATTAAAACTGTATTTATGGATCTTTTCACTTATTGTTACCAAGGTGAAGAATTAGATCCATAAGGAGGACATTTTCAATGCCCATCACGGGCCTATTTATGAGTCTTTTTGGAGCCATTGCGGAAGCTGTGGAGGGAAACTCCACACATTCATCCACTCTCGCGTGCACATGAATAGTGTTTAGGCTTGGTATATACAGGACTTAATGGCAAGAGTGACATTTGGGTGACAGGAACTAATGAAAGTATAAAACAAAAGCTTCTGTCTCTTTCTTTCCCCTTTCATGACTTTATTTTCTTTTTAATCGTATAATTGACCATATCCACAATCAAACTCTAAAATCTGGTAGGACAGGGGTCACATATTTCACTCTTTTTATATTCCCTCCCATATTTAAGATTGAAAATCCCCTGATAAATACTTGTGCAGGTCTCGTGTTCCTTGTCTGTCTTCTTCGGTGTTTATTAACACCAATGTATTTTGGGCTAATGAATGCAACAAGCATTTCCTGAGTGCCTACTAAATACACAACGCGTTGCTAACTGAGGGTATGTATTAACTGGGTGTTTGTAAAGTAACTGGGATGAAATATGCTGCCTGATTATAGCCCACATGCAGTTACCATTGTGCAATTCAGTACACAACACAAGGTCAGAAAATACTCCGAAACAGTCTTAGTGATAATAATGCTTTGATATGTATGATGGCAGTTTAAAGGGCTAAGTGTTCAACAAATATAGCTTACTTGCCTCTTGGTTGACAGAGCCTCAGGGGCTAGGCAGAGGATAACTCTATTTCCTTTTGAGTAGATGGTACAAGACATTATTATTATTCCTACACATAAGGAACAAGAAAAGCTACGTGACTTGTGTGAGCCTGTATCATGGATAAGAAAGCCAGAACTGAACCCCTGGTGTATGGAGTCTAATCCAGGCCTACTCCAGGACATCTGGTAGAATGCTTTGTCCTTAATGGATATTAACTGTTGTGTTGTTTACTATAGTAAAGTGTTAGGAAATAATTTAGGAGTTTTCCATTAGATAATTTTATAAATTATGATATATCAAGCTCTTGCTCAAGTCTCCTTAATCTCTATATTTAGGGCCACTTAACCTCTGTTGCAGTCTAGGTAATATTACCATCACACTCTCATCTCTGATAGAGTACAGGGAGACTCTTCATTATTCATTTGCTTGGGATGAGTGGGGCTTGGTCAAGGATACAGAGTTAGATATATAAAACCCAGCCTTCATGGGGTGCCTGGTTTGCTCACTCAGTTGAACCTCCAGCTCTTGGCTTTTGGCTCAGGTCATAATCTCAAGGTCTGTAGGATTGACCCCACATTCAACTCTGTGCTGACAGCACAGAACCTGCTTGGGATTCTCTCTCTCTCTCCCTCTCTCCCTCTCCCTCTCCCTCCCTCTCTTTCTCTCTCTGTCTCAAAATAAATAAAAAAAAAATTTAAGCCTACCTTAATTCACTAGTTTACCAGACTCACAGACTCACTGATCTTACTCGCATATGCTCATGTACACACACACACACACACACACACACACAGAGAGTTATTATTAAAGAGATAATAAAATAACTGTACTATATCACATTTTTAAAATCATCACATTTTAAATCTAATAAATGGACCAGAAATTTTTCTGATATCCCAGGAAAAGGCAGGCAAGATAGAATCAGTATGAATGGAGTAAAAATAGCAGAAATTCCAGCCCAGGGAAACACTGTTTGCTATAGGTCTTTCCAAGGAAGCTACACAGATATTCTAGGATCAAAATAAAAAATATTGTTCTGGACAGAATTGTGTCCCCCCCCCCAATTCATATATTGAAGCCCTAACCCCCAATGTGACTACATTCTGAGATAGGCAAAAAGGTAATTAAGGTAATATGTGTGGGTCCATAATCGAATAAGACTATGTCCTTATACAAAGAGGAAGGGACACCAAGGATGTGCACACACACAGGAAAGACCATGTGAGGATACAAGGAGAAGCCTCTAAGCCAAAGAGAGAAGCCTCAGGAAAAGACAACCCTCCAGCACCTCCATCTTGGCCTTTCAGCATCCACAACTGTGAGAAAATGACTTTCTGCTGTTTAAGCCACCCAGTTTGTGGCATTTTTTAATGGCAGGCTGAGCTGACTTATACAAATACCAACAAAGGTTGTGAAGAATTCTTTAGAGGAACTCCCTGAAAACCAGGACTCAGGTGCCCTAAATCAGACCACTACCATCTAAAGATAATCAGACATGGGCCTGGGAAGAGATTGTCATGACGTAACTACAGCGTAAAAAAGAGGCAGAATCATTCTTGGATTTACACAGGATCAACACTATAGGTTTGCAGGGGGAAATAAAGAAAGAGAACTCCATCCAGAAAAAAGAATTAGAGCATTGTTTTTTGCCTGTCTGCTTGCTTACTTACTTACCCCTTAGTCCCACCACCAAAGTAAGTGGTTCTCACATGTGGGTACATATCAGAACCATTTGAAGAGTTAAAAAAAAATACTAGTATCTTTATCTGTCCACAAAGATCCTGGTTAATTGGGTAGTTTCATGGCTTGGGCATTAAGATTTTTAAGAATTAGTCATAAGATTTTAGTGTGTAGCTGAGGTCAGGAACTACTTCCCTACAGAGACGCATGCATCCCCAGCCCACTTCTGTATCACCTGCGTTTCCTTCTCCCAAGGGAGAAGCCCTTCAGGAAAATAGTTCTAACAGCAGTGGAAATTCTTTCAATGAAAGCCTTCATTCGGCAGTTTCAATGAATAACCAAAAATCACTAGGCAATTAAAGACAAGCAATATCAATGAAAGAGAGATGTGAAAAGAGAACGATTATCCCTGGAGAAAATGGATGACTCAATGTAGTGGACATTTATTGTTTTTTCTCCTTGCTCTTTTGAAAACTGTTAATGTGTTTATTTAATACTGAGCTGTAGGACCCCATCTCATCCTGCTTCTCACAGACTTAGGAAGAAAGCTGCCAGTCAGATGCATGCCCAGGAGACTGATTCAGAAGCAAGTAGCAATTATCCACCTCCATTTACCCAGCATGCTGTACATGACTATAACCATTTTATAACCATTTTTATGTGCAAAATGATATAAAAAGTTATATATATTTGTACACACACATATATAATATACATAATATATATGATATACATAATATATAATGTATAATGTATAATATATGTAAATAATATAAAATATATATATTATATATAAATATATAATTAATGTTATATATATTAATATGCATCCTGTTGGGGTATATGGGTAGCTCAGTTGGTAGATCATGCAACCCTTGATTCAGGGTTATGAGTTCAAGCCCCACATTGGGCATAGAGCCTACTTAAAATAAATTTAAAAAAATAATAAAATATGCATCCTATTGACCAGAAATTTAATTACAAAAAGAAAATATAATTATTTTTAAGTCTAAAATGCTAATTATGAAAAAATTAAGTCTAATCTTGTAGAACCATATACTGATGTACTTAAAGGAGATCTAATTTGATATCCAGGATTACTTTCAAATTAGTGGTGTTGAGGATATAGACGGTAATACAGAGGAAGCAAGACTGGCTGTGGGTTGAAATTGTTGAAGCCGGGTCTTGGGTAGGTAGAAGTTCATTATAATATTCCTTCTACTTTGGTAGAAATTTGAGATTTTCCAGAAAAGACATTTAAAAAACTGTTCCCTCAAAATATG
>CM053571.1:126293339-126323905 GCA_028646485.1 Cryptoprocta ferox
TATGGAAACCAACCTGACAATAAACTATAAAGTTAAAAAAATATATGTGATTAAATGGAAAATAAAATGATATACATTGATATGGTGAAAAAGTGTTTTTTTCCCTCATTTATTCATTTAACAAATAATCGTTGAGTCCATTTTTTTGCCAGCCACTGTTTTAGGTACTTAGAATACATGTAGGTCAAATCAGAGAAAGATCTCTGCCATCACGTGGCTAACATTGTAGCAGAGGGATAGAAAATCAATGTCAAGCATAATAAAATATATATAATAATTCGTTGGAAGTTGATAAATGCCATGGGGGTGGGGGATGGAAAAAGTAGAGCAGTAAAAGAAGGATCAGTCAGGAGCTAGAGATCAGTAGGGGGTGTCTTAGGAGTTATGGGCATGGGTAAGTAAATTAAGGAAATGTTTATGTGGAGCCACTAGAATGAGGGGGACTGAATTATGGCTTTCAGTTTTATAAAGGGTTGAATGGATGTTGAATAGTTGCTCTTTTAATCCATTCATTCAAATCCAAGGAAAATAATTTTTTTAACAAAATAAGGAGAAATTTCAAAGGGATGTAGAAAAAGGGAATGAATATCACTTAAATGTCTTCTAAGAGTCAGGCAGTGTAAAAAAGGATATGCATATTATCTCATTGAATCTTTTTAAAACATTGTAACGTGGAAGATATAAATTCTTAGAAAGACTTATAAAGTTGATCAAGTCCATGGGTGTGCCTGAGCAGGGGGACTTGAATATCAAACTCTCTGACTCAAAAGACTTTTCTTCTATTGCCTATACTGTCCAATATAATAGCCACTAGCCGCATAAACTATTGAGCCCTTGAACTGTGGCTGGTCCAAATTGAGATGTGCTGTAAGAGTAAAACACACATTGGACTTCAAAGATGTAGTACAAAAAAGACAACATAAAAATATATCAATAATTTTTTGTATATTCATTATATATTGAAATAACCCTTTGGATACATTGGGTTAAATGAAATATATTACTGAAACTTCACCTATTTCTTTTTATTCTTTTATTTTTTTTAATTTTTTAAATGTTTATTTACTTTTGAGAGAGAGAGAAAGAGCGCGAGTGGGAAAGGGGCAGAGAGAGGGAGACACAGAATCCAAAGCAGGCTCAAGGTTCTGAGCTGTCAGCCCAAAGCCCAACACAGGACTTGAACTCACGGACCATAAGATCGTGATCTGAGCCGAAGTTGGGCATTTAACCAACGGAGCCATCCAGGAGTCCCTCTTTTTACTCTTTTAAATGTGGCTACTAAAAATTTGAAGACTACATATGTGGCTCACAGTATGTTTCTTTTGGACAGTCTTGTTCTCTAGTACAATGCAGGCATAGGGAAGGCTTTCTTGCCTCCAAAGTGATTAAAACACTAGACTCAACTAAAGAAATACTAGAAAGTACCCATGTCTGGATATCTTTGAAGATGGGCAATCTCTTGTTTATGAATTCACACACTGCCAACTAGGACCTGCAAAGGTGATCTATTCAGCTTCCAATCTACTTTAAGTGGAAGGTGCTTGTAAAGCAAAGTGGTGTAATTGTAATAATTTAATTCAATATATTATCTTCCGAATATTTCATTATGTATATTAACAGAGTACATCCACTAAACAGTGACACACAGTCTTCCTATGATATCAGCAATTTCCACGTCAAAAGTAATGGTTATGGTGTTATTGCTCAAATATGATAGTACCTTGTTCCATAATTTTCAGGTTCATTATTTCATCATTTTACAAGTATCCATGCATTGTAGTTTCTCTAAAAGGAATTTACCAAATTCATATTTATTTATAGACTTTATTTCTCAGTAAAATAATGAACCATTACACTTATTCCTTTCTATCTTCTCAAAAACTTTTCCCTTTGTGTTTACCCCTTTTTTCTAATTTTCCTCAAATTGTTTCTCTATTACCGTATCATACTTTTTGCCTTCAAACATCACAATTTTCTTACCTTGAAAAAAAGACTAATCTCTTAACCTCAACTTCACTTTTTTAAAAATTTTTTTATGTTTATTATTGAGAAAGAGAGAAACAGAGCGTGAGTAGGGGAGGTGCAGAGAGAGAGGGAGACACAGAATCCGAAGCAGGCTCCAGGCTCTGAGCTGTCAGCACAGAGCCTGACACAGGGCTCGAACCCACGAACCGTGAGATCATGACCTGAGCTGAAGTTGGACGCTTAACCAACTAAGCCACCCAGGTGCCCCTCAACTTCACTTTTAAGTACTATTGTTTTTTTTTATTATTATATCTCATATTGCCATTCCCCACACATTTATTTGTGTTCTATACCAAAATACACACATCTTCTATGGTTCCCTACAATCTGTCTTCTGCAAAAATTATTTCCTCAGCAAATAATAATTGGCCACCCACTCTCAGTCACTGATCTGAATACTGTAGTGATGTGTGTTTACCAAATATACTCCCAGCTCTCATGGAGCTTACGTCCTAGCTCCTTGAAGACTTCATGATTTTACAATCATACTGACCCAATTCTTCTTATGTTGCTCTTCGCACTACTGATCAAGCACACCTTCCTGAAGTCTCCACCTGTGGATGACTTCGATATGTGTTTCCTAACATTATGTTTGTCTTTGATGCTTTCTCTTCTTCCTTCTAAAACCTAACTGTGAGTCTTACCCCGTATCTGACTTTTACTTTTTGTATCTCTTTCTATCCTTTCTACTTGCTCAGAGTTTTTATCCTTCAATGCTCAAAATTTGCAAATTTCTGCATGCATCTAGTTTCTATTTCCATGTTCTGGTCTCACATTTTCAGTTGTCAGCTAAATAATTTCCAACAGCTCCAAGTCACATATTCAAACTCAGACTTACCTTCCTTTAAGAAAGAATCTCCTCCTGCTGCTCCTAATATTACTGTTATTGACACTGTTATTGTTTAACACAATTCTTCCTCAATTTCAGGATCATTCAGCTCTTTATTCTCAACTTATGTGTTTTTACTTCTTTACATTTTCACTTCTGTCATCTTAAGTCACTCTTGGGCTATTGCAAATGTCAAGGAAACTCATCTCCAATGCAGATATTCTCCTAAAGCAGGCCACTCTTCACACAGATGCAGAATTAATATTCCCAAATGGTGACTTCTGATCCTGCAGATGATCAGAAGCCCTTCATTGACTCATAGGGCAATGCTGAGTGCTTTCCAAGTTCTTCCCCAAGTTGAATTTCTGATTTTAATTTTCCCACAAACTCTTGTGTTCTTGTTCCTCAGATATGTTCTGGGTGTTATAAATGTCAACTTTCGGTCATATCATTGTTATACCAAGAGTTGTAATTTGTGGTTGAGAGTGAATACAATGTGCCAGGTAAAAAGGACTAAGGAAACAGGCCTACTTTGTGAACTTTTCTGTTTAAGGAAGTAAGGTCACGTTTACTATGTACTGTTTATACTATTACAGCAGGAATCAGAAAGTATAATTTCCTGTGACACCCTGGTTCCTCTGGCATCTCCCTTGTTGTGTTTTGGTTTCCCTAGCAACTTCTATTTCTTTTCTTTTCTTTATTCTAGAGAGACAGAGTATATGCATGCACGCAAGCAGTGGGGGGAGGGGCAGAGGGAGACAGAATCTTTAAAAAAATTTTTTTATATTTATTTATTTTTTTAGAGAGTGGGTGGGGAGAAGAGAGAGAGAAGGAGACACAGAATCTGAAGCAGGCTCCAGGCTCCAAGCCGTCCACACAGAGCTCAACCTGGGAATCAAACCCATGAACTGCAAGATCATGAGCTGACCCAAACTTGGACCCTTAACCAACTGAGCCACCCAGGTGCCCCAAGAGAGAGAGAATCTTAAGCAGGATCCATTCTCAGTGTGGAGTCCAGCACAGGATCCTATAACCCTGAGATCTTGACCTGAGCCAAAATCAAGAGTCAGATGTTCAACCAACTGAGCCACCCAGGTGCTCTCCCTAGCAACGTCTTCTTAAATAAGGTCAGAGAGGGGCACCTGGATGGCTCAGTCAGTTAAGCAGCCTGCAGACTCTTGATTTGAGCTCAGGTAATGATCTGACAGTTTGTGGCTTTGAGCCCTGCATTGGGCTCTATGCTAACAGTGCAGAACCTGCTTGGGATTCTCTCTCTCCCTTCCTTCTTTTCTCATTCTGTTCCTACCCCACTTGCTCTCTCTCAAAATCAATAAATAAACTTAATTTAAAAAAATAAGAATATAAGGCCTGAGAGATGGAGTTCTTTCCGTTGCAGCACCTGCTAATATATAGGAGCCTATTGGCGTGGTGGTAAGGAGGAGACATGTTGAGTGGAAAGGTCAGGGTAATGGAAGCCTTTCACGATTCTGTGTTCAATTAGTCTTCCAGTGAGCTGGTGCTCTGACTGGGGCCTTCACAAGCACTTCTAAGTTTTCCCTCTCTCAGGTAAGATAGGAAGTCTAGACCTTTTTAAGAAATACAGGCACACATCAAAATGGCTACTTTTCCCCTTCCCCCCGAAAGGAAACAGAGGGGATTTTTCTCCAGTCTTCTCTTGGAGGACTTGGTAGGTATGGGAATTTGGTAGGGCTTCTGGAGATGACACTTTGGAGATGCCTTTTAGGCTCATCCCCTCAGAGTTCATATCTCTCAAGCTTTTCCACATTAAGCCTCCAGACATGTGTTAATTACAGGTTGCGGTTCCCCCACCCAGGGCTGGCTCCATTAGTGGTTCCTGATCCTGTGGTTTTGCTCCACTAAATTGTGATTCTTTGCATCTGTCTCTCTGTCTCCAGTGGTTTTCTCTGTGATGTCTACTCTAATTCTCTGCTAGATGTAAGAAGAGTTTTTAATTTTTAGTTTGGCTTTTTTGTTGTTCAGAAGGTGAGACTGTGCTTCCTAAGCTTCTTATATGCTACAGTGGAAACCAGAAGTATCGATACCTCTTACTGGTTTTTTAAGAATGAACTTTTGCCACTCTAAACTGCTTTCTTTGCCTATTACCATCTCCGTTGTATTCTTTAACATCTTAATACACTTGACATGTTTTTATAAAGTCGCTTATCCCAGTTTAAGCTGTCTTTTACCGGCTGAACTACATGGCATTTACAAACTACAACACGTAGTATCATAGGCTCACGATAAATCCAGTGAGCTGTATATTATTATTATTATCCCATCTGATAGATGATGAATATGAGGCACAGTGGGAATTCAGTAATTTTCCCAAAGTCACAACGCTTGCAAGTATCAGAGTTTGGATTTGAACCCAGATAGTCTGACCCAGAATTTGTCTTCTAAATGGTCCATGCTGCTGGCTTTTTTGTTCGTTTGTTAGATTCTTTTGGGTGTGTTTCGTATTTTCCCAGCTATAACTTGTCCATCTCTTTCACATCCAAATACAAGACATGGCGCCTTCTCTGTAGCAGTTATCCAATCAGTAACTTATGATGAGTTGTCTGTCTTCTACTACTAGAATCATCTTTATATCTATTTTCTGAATTTCCCAGGAGAGCCGCACTAATTTGCAACTTTGTCCTAAGCATTTTACATGTAGTATATCACATGTAAACCCCATGAGGTAAAGTACCTACTATAAGAATCTCTTTTTTGGGGCACCTGGGTGGTTCAGTAGGTTAAGCTTCCAACTTTGGCTCGGGTCATGTTCTCTCAGTTCATGGGTTCAAGCCCCACGTCAGGCTCTGTGCTGACAGCTCAGAGACTGGAGCTGCTTCAGATTCTGTGTCTCCCTCCCTCTCTGCCCCTCTCCCACTCATGCCCTGTCTCTCTCTCTCAAAAATAAATAAACATTAAAAATTAAAAAAAATAATCTCTTTTTGCTTCTGAGTCTGAGGGAATTTACCTAGCTTGTGCAAGGCCACATACCTAATAAGTGGTATACTCAGGATTTGAATGGAAGCCTCCAGCTAAAGTGTCTGCAAACTAAACCATTGGACAACACTGCCCACAGTTTCTGCTTATTCCATATTCATTAAAATAACCAGATAATACTATTTTCTGTTTCAATGAAAATAAACCTGCTTCTTCTCATTTGCTTTCCACGCTCTTTCAGGTAAAATGGCTCTGAAATCTAAAAATGGCAAAACTCATACCATTTCTCATTTACCTAAAGGGATTAAACTTTATTAATTCTGCCTTCCTACTTGACTAGGAAACAAGTTTTCTTTTTCATCTCAATTTGGCAAATAAAGTCAAGTTACATAAATGCTATTAAGCAAATGCACGTTTCTAAAGGCATCTTGACAAGACAATGACACATAAAGAGGTTCTTCAGGGTTCTTTCATTATCATGAGTAAGAGACTCAGAATCCTTTGTCTCTATACTACACTTATAGAAAGGGCCAACCAATTCGATTCATATAGCTCCTTCATGTGATTGAGGTATTCTTGCTGCTGAGCAAATTAAAAGCTTTCACAATAAGATAGATATATCCCATTTTGGTACGTCTCACCTATAAGCTTCATTTTTATATCATATCAATGATTACTGAGGGGAACAGTTTATAGCACCAAAGTTTAGAAATAGTAAATAGTGTTGAAATGATACATCTTTTTGAAAAAGTGTTTTTAATAGGTAATAATTACTCTCAACAAAGAGTAATGCCAGAAAAATAAACTGTAAGAAAAGGTAGAAATAAAGAAATGCCTAATCTATTCATTATACAGCCTTTCAAAAAGCAAATCAAAGTGATGTAATGAAAGACATTTTCATCAAATGCCATAAAAAAAATTCAGTTGACTCTACAGTCACGGTATCTGTGGTTGCCATTTTGACAACTTTAAGGTAACTTTCGTTCACTCTCTGAGCATGTTTGTATTTCATGGCCTTTAAAACTTGCAGGTGAAAAGAGGATTGAGGACATTTCAACAGAAAATCATTGTATCCCCTTCTGTTGTAGAGTGAGGGACAGGCAGAAATTATAGAGGATGTGGAACCAAACTAAGTAAGTCTAACTCTGAACAAGGGAGCATTTGCTGTTTTGAAAAAGAGGCATACTGCATCGCATTTTAAAAAAAAACAACAACTGTTAGGCAGCTTTATTTTATGAGCAAGACAAAAAAAACCTAAAATTGCCTACAATTGAAAGCGGGAAGTGAATTCAGATCACTTGAAGTGGGAAATTGTCTTTTATGATGTGACCCTAGGACAAGTGAGTGTGATTCTTCTGAGAGCACTGGAGCTGAAAAAATACAGTATTAACTGTCTCTTTATGAAAGAAATGTCAAATTTATTACCTTATGGCATAATAACTCGATGAAACATTTTCAAAAACTCAAGATCGTAGCTAATAACATCTAAAAGACAAATTGGAGTCTTCACTGCATGCCAACACCAAAGTGAAAAAGAACGTCCGCGAAGCACGCCGATAGATTCAGAATGTGGCTAATATATTTTGGCACTCTAATGTCCAATAACAATGGTATTCTGAAGAAAGTGATGCTGAATTTACACTATTTGACACTAGTGGCCCCAGTTTTTTTTTTTTTTTTATGTTTGTCTTTTTTTGAGAGAGACAGAAAGACAGAGTGTGAGTCAGGGAAGGGTAGAGAGAGAGGGAGACATAGAATCAGAAGTAGGCTCCAGGCTCTGAGCTGTCAGCACAGAGCCCGACATGGGGCTCAAACCCACAAACTGTGAGATCATGACCTGAGCCGAAGTTGGACGCTTACCCGACTGAGCCACCCAGGCACTCCAGTGGCCCCAGTTTTTTTAAATGCATGTAATTCTTTAAAGAGATTTTAAGGTGAAGATTGAATATTAATGAGAAACTTCCATCCTGTCCCTGGTTTTAACTAATTAATATATAACATAAAAATCTGTACGCTAGGAATCTTAAGAACTTGTAATTCTAAAACCTATACAAAGCAAATTGAAATATTACACTGAAATGTACAGAAAATGTCAGGAGGCCAAGTGTAGGGAGAGGTAACATTCAGACATGTTTAATAAATGCCCACATCCCAGAGTACTACATCTGGCAGTATTTAATTCAAGTTTTACAAACCTAATTGAACGCATTCTGATATAATATGTCAGAATTAAATAACTTTTAAAATGGCCAACAGAAAGCTGTAGAACAGTCTCAAATCAAACCAGCTACCAAAAAAATTCTATTTCTGTAGAAGTGTATCCCATGAATATTGGGGAAAGTAAGCAGTGGGAAAAATAAATGTAGTATAGAAAATGAAGGTGGTTGATCATTCCACAGAGTCACATATAAATAAAGTCAAGTGGTTCAATGATTTACCATTAAATTCTAAATATGTTGTGGCAGTGAGACTTTTAAGCTTTATTATCTCCTTTAACAAATTTGGAACTTTGTGTGGGAAGCTAGATTGACCTTCCCCAAGGATTTTGCTACATATATAAATAGGTAGCTCTCAATGAAGCAACTGAAAGTTTATAAATGTTTGAAAGTGGGTCTAGTCTGAGTGTGCTAGATAAAGAATGAGTCTATTTCTGAAAATATAATTCAGTGTAAGCTTTTATAACTTTGTGATACAGTACATAGTTCCTGGATAATTCATGTATGTCTATTAATAATCCGAAGAGGCTAAGCAAGTTTTCACCTTTATGATTCTGAAGAAAAAATACGGCATTACAGTGCATCTATTCCCCTTACGAAGTCAAGCTGGGATATGCTAGAGTTCTAGAATTAAAAATCCACAGTGACTAAATTTGCAATGGTTGCTTCTAAATTGCCAGGCAGAGTTTTGTATTCTTAAATTTTAAGATGAATAAAAGTTCACATTTGCTTGCATTAATACATCAGCCAGGAACTAACTTGGGTAATTTTTGTATTTCACTGCAGGATTTTGTAAAACCAAATTGAATACACAAATTAGAAGAGGCTAGGTTGAGTAGACTTTGAAAACTCACCCAGAGTCCCTAACCAGTAATCTGAATTGCTGCCTTTGATGCTGAGTCTTACATAATACTGTTTGTCTTGTGCTGAAATAAATATGCCGCGGTGAATGGATGGATTATTATCATCCCCAGTGAATTTACATTTTTTTACATTAAGTTACATGACACAGCCCTAAAATGCAAACATTATATTGTTTTACATTCTTTGCATTGATGCCATATCTTTACCAAGCTGGTTTTCAGTAGTTCCTATGACAAAAGTAAGTACTAAGGAAAAGAAGAGTGAGATAGGAAATAAAGGTGGTCATGTTCAATGTGATTTCAAGGTTTGAGAGTTTGGGCTGTGCCTAATAAGTACACTCTCCAGTAGCAAGTAATTGTAGTTATTTAAGAATTTTTTTTTTCAATTTGTGTGTATTAGTCTTTTGAATGCCTGCAGTATTGTTTTTTGTAATTTTTTAATGGTTTTTTTTTTTATTTTTGGGAGAGAGACAGCATGAACAGGGGAGGGTCAGAGAGAGAGGGAGACATAGAATCTGAAGACAGGCTCCAGGCTCTGAGCTAGCTGTCAGCACAGAGCCTGACGTGGGGCTCGAACCCACGAACCATGAGATCATGACCTGAACCGAAGTTGGGCACTTAGCCGCCTAAGCCACCCAGGCGCCCCATATTGTTAGAATATTAACAAGTATTTTGTTGTTTGGACTTACTTATTTAATAAACAAAACCAAAATATTGCTTCCCACCTGGGGTGCCATGAAAAAATTACTGAGACACTGAGGATGCTGTGACCAGAGTTACATGAGGAGCCCAGAGGCAGTGACTAAGGATGGAAAATTTGGGTAGACTGCATTCAGGTTGCCATGAGAATTTAAAACCTACCTTTTAGAAATAAGTATCACATGATTAAAATTATTCAAAAGAGACATCTGAGTTAGTGAAGGCTTAATGCATTTATGCAATTAAAGGAAGAAATTTACCAACATATAAGGTTTTAAATCAGAATTCCTAATTTTCAAAACAGATTAAATTTGTGCCTGGGAATACAATTACTTCTTTTTCCACTACTCTGTTTGCTTTTCAACATCAGGTTAGCAGTAAAGCATGGAAAGACATATATTTAAAGTCTGAGTTATACATGATTTGCTTTTGAGGTAGAAGTGTATTAGTTCTCGTTATGTATGTCATACTATTTAAGAGCTGAGCTATGAAATGCAGTTTTATACAAACATACTTAACGGTAATTTACCTCGTTTGGAATTAGGTCAGGGCTCTTTCTTCATACCCAAAATAGGATGAATAGATTCCATGATTTGCTTTAACTATAAAAGTAACGTTATTATTATAGCTAGTTGGACTAATCTATATTATCCTTATTCAGGATAGTGTTGTAAAGTTTGTCTGATACTGTACTCCAGATGCATTGGGCCTTAAGGGTGTAAAAGGCAATAAAATGAGGGAACACTTTGATGTTCTTATTTAATCAAAGATAGCATAGATTTAAAGAATGCATGTTTTTAATGAATAACTCATAGTGTTTAGTAGATGTGACAGGTGGAGTCTAGGTGTATCTTGGCTGTGCATGACACGTGTATGTCTTCATTTTCCAAATAAGAAAACAAACATATGACATCCTTGGAAAGAAATAGGAGAGAAAATTTTCTGTGGCTGAACTAAAAATTGTGTACAATTTTCCTAATCCGATATTTGTTAGTACATTCATTTCACAAAACAGTGAGGATAGAAGACAGTTCGCTCATGCAAGCCAGGAAAATTTTCAGCTTGTTTTCACTACTATTTCATATTGAGGAAAATCTTGCAGCAGTAATTCACATGTCATGTTCCTTGATTATTTTTCTCAGTTAAGATTTTTTTAAAATTTTGCCAGACTTTATGAAGTATTCTAAGTGAAGAGAAATATATTCAGTAAGGAACTTTAAAAAAAATAAATGCAAGTCACTTCCAGTGTCTGGTTTGGCATGTAAGGAGCTTGGAAGTCATTATTTCCTTCCTCGTAATAAGAAAAAAAATAATAAAGCTGAACGAACTAAAAATCAACAAGTTTTTTTTTTTTTGGATTTATTAGAGAATTGAGGTCTCAAGGCAAACCACCCCCATCTTGGAGATGAGAAAGTGGAAACAGAAAATCACAACTTAACTGGAGCAGACGCCCATGAACAGAAACCTCTACAGGAGTCAGTATGAGGCGAGAAATCCTAAACTATAACCGATGAATTGCTGCAGGCTCAGTGTGGATAAGTTAGAGAGATAGTCCAGCGGGATTCAGTGTTAGGGAGTCCCCACACTTTTGACAGTTTTAACTTCAGGAGCCCTGAATATCAGAGAAAACTCCTTTCTGCTTTCAGCAGGTGGAGGGGAAATATAGCCATTCTGAAAATTTCCCAGAGTATTCTATACTTCATAACAAAGCCTGCCTTCAAGAGAAGCTATTTTACCAGCACCTTACTGACCTAAGGGAAGAGATACCCAATAATGTTTAAGACATGGGAGAGATTCCTGGGAAATTCTGTTATGTTTCCTGTACTATTCATGAAGTGGTAGAGTGATATTTTAAAGAGGACTTGGGTTAATTGTAATGTATATTGCAAACTCACAGTCCACTACTAGAAAGGTTTAAAAAATGTTGTATATAATTGGTATGCTAAGAGATGATAAAAAATGAAAGCATATGTTCAATTAAAGTCAGAGAATACCAAAAAAGAGTGAATGAAAAAAGGAATAATAACAGTGATTAGCATATAATAAACAAAGAAGGCAAATGTTAATTCCAAGTATCTCAATAATCAGCTTAAATGTTGCTGATCTATATTCACCAGTTAAAAGACAGAGACAGAGAAGATGAAACCAAAACAAAACTAAAGAACCACATGTCGTCATTAAGAAGCCCACTTGTAGTATAAATACATAGGTAAATTAAAGGTGAAAGAATGGCAAATAAATTGAAAGAATGGAAAAAGACATGCTATGTCAACATTAATAAAAAGAAAGTAGCAGTGACTACATTAATTTCAGACAAAGAAGACTTTAGAGGAAGGAGAATTCTCAGGGATAAAGATGGGGATTATAAAATAATAAAAAGGTCATTACTCTAAGAAGACAAAACAGCCTTCAGTGTGTAAGAACCTAACATCAGATCTTCAAACTACACAAAGCAAACCTAATAGCACTGCAAGGAGAAATAGATGACTCCACTATTTTAGCTGGAGACTTCAACACTCCTCTGGCAGTAATAGGGCTATTAGGCAGAAGTCAGTAAGGATATAGTTAAACTGAACAGCACTATCAATCAACTGGATACTTGGCATTTTTGAATACTTCATCCAACAACAGCAAAATATACTTTCTTCTCAAGCTCACATGAAACATTCACCAAAACAGACCACTTTTGGGCCATAAAACATACCTTAACAAACTTAAAAGAAATCTTGAGTGTGTGCTCTCAGACCACAGTGGAATTAAGGTAGAAATCAATAACAAATATAACTAGAAATTATGTAATACTTGAAGATTAAACAAGTAGACTTCTAAATAACATGAGTCAAAGAAAAAAATCTCAAGAGAAATTTCAAAATATTTTGAATTAAATGAAAAAGCAAATACAACGTGTACCAATGGGCGGGATTCAGTGAAAGTGGTGTATGGAGGGAAATTTTTAGCATTGAATGCATATACTAGAAGAAAGATCTAAAAATCAATAATCTGTTTGCAGCTCAGTAAACTCTGAAGAGTAATTTAAATTTTTTTAATGTTTAATTTATTTTTGAGAGAGAGAGACAGCGTGAGCAGGGGAGGGTCAGAGAGAGAGGGAGACACAGAATCTGAAGACAGGCTCCAGGCTCTGAGCTGTCAGCACAGAGCCTGATGTGGGGCTTGAACCCACAAACGATGAGATCATGACCTGAGCCGAAGCCGGACGCCCAACCGACTGAGCCACCCAGACGCCCCAAGAAGAGTAATTTAAATCCAAAATAAACAGATGAAAAGAAGTAATAAAATTAAAGTAGAAATTAATAAAATTGAAATCAGGAAATCATAAAATAAATAATCCAGTTAAGAAATGTGCAGAAGACATGAATAGACATTTTTCCAAAGAAGACATCCAAATGGCTAATAGACACATGAAAAGATGCCACACATCACTCATCATCAGGGAAGTACAAATCAAAACCACAGTGTGTTATCACCTCATACCTGTCAGATTGACTAGAATTAACAACAGAGGAGACAACAGTTGTTTCAAGGATGTGGAGAAAGGGGACCTGTCTTAAACTGTTGGTGAGAATGCAAACTGGTGCAACCACTCTGGAAAACAATATGGAGTTTCCTCAAAAAGTTAAAAATAGAACTACCCTATGATCCAGCAATTGCACTACCAGGTATTTATCCACAGGATACAAAAATACTGATTTGAAGAGATACACGCATCCTGAGGTTTATAGCAGCATTATGAGCAATAGGCAAATTATGGAAAGAGCTCAAATGTCCATTAACTGGTGAATGGATAAACAAGTTGTGATGTGTGTATATACATACATTTATATATATAATAATATTACTCAGCCATAAAAGGAATGAAATCTTGCTATTTGCAGTGATGTGGATGGCTCTAGAGTGAATTAGCCTAAGGAAAAATAACTCAGAGAAAGACAAATACCATATGATTTCACTCATGTGGAATTTAAGAAATGAAAGAGATGAGCATAGGGGGAAGAGAGAGGCAAACCATAGAATAGATTCCTAATTATAGAGAACAAACTGAGGTTGCAGGAGTGGAGGCAAGTGAGGGGATAGATTAAATGGGTGATAGGTATTAAGCGGGCCACTGGTGATGAGCATTTGGTGTTACATGTAAGTGATGAATCACTAAATTCTACTCCTGAAACTAATATTACACTATATGTTAACTAACTAGAATTTAAATTAAAACTTAAAATAAAATAAAATAAGATCATAGAGAAAATCAAAACCAAAAGCTAGTTCTTTGAAAAGATTAATAAAATTGAAGAGCTTCTTGCCATACAAACTAAAAATCAAAACAAAAACAAATTTGTAATGATCAGAAATGAAAGGTGAACCATCATTACTTACCCATGGGCACTAAAAAGATAATAGAGAAATATTATGTACAACTATATGCACACAGATCAGATAATTTAAGGAGACCAATTGCTTCAAAGACACAGTCTACCAAACTCACATGAGAAATAGATAATCTGAACAAGCCTGCATCTAATGAAAAAATTGCATACATAATTAAAAATCTTCCAAATCAGGGGCATCTGGCTGGCTCAGTTGGTTAAGAGTCTGACTTCAGCTCAGGTCATGATCTCATGGTTCATGGGACCAGCCCTGTGTCGGGCTCTGTGATGACAGCTTGGAGCCTGCTTCCCAGTCTGTGTGTGTGTCTCTCTCTGCCCCTCCCCCATTCATTCTCTGTCTCTCTCAAAAATAAACATTTTTTAAAAATTAAAAATAAAATCTTCCAAATCAGAAAGCACTAGACTTAAATGGATTTACTGGTGAATTCTCCCAAACATTTAAAGAAGACATTATACCAGCTATATATATTCCAGAAAATATGAGCAAAAGGAACATTTCTGACCTTATTTGATGAGACCAGCATTGCAAATCATAAACAAAGACATTACAAGAAAGGCAAACTACAAGTCAATATCTCTCATCAACATAGATGCAAAAATTGTCAACAAAATATTAGCAAATCTAATATAATGAAAACATATATCTGCAGCACAACCAAGTGGGAATTATTCCAAGTATGTCAGCCTGGTTTATTATTTGAAATGCAATTAGTATAATCCATTACATCAACAGAGTAAACCAGAAAAATTAAACGATCATAACAATAGATGCAGAAAAAGCATTTGACAAAGTCCAACATTTGTTTCAGATAAAATACCTCAGTAAACTAAGAATTAAGGTGAACATCCCTAATTTGATAAAGAATATCTATAGTGCTTGCTTCTGCAGCATAGTAGAATTGAAATGATACAGAGAAGATTAGCATGGCTTCTACATAAAGATTACCCTTGAATTCATGATATATATATATTCCATATTTTTATGGTGATTATCATTGATAATACTGTATTATATACTTGAAATTTACTATGAGAGTAGATCTTAAGCATTCACACACATACACACACACACACACACAAAGTGAATCTGTTTGGTGATGTATGTGTTAATAACTCACTTGTGAGAATCCTTTCATGGTGTGTACATGTATCAAATCATCATGTTGTACACTTTAAATATATTTCAATTGTGTCATCATCAAGACAGTATGGTACTGGCACAAAAACAGACACATAGATCAATAGAACAGAGTAGAAAGCCCAGAAATGGACCCACAACTATATGGTCAAGATTTTCAGCGAAGCAGAAAAGAATATCCAATGGAAAATAGACATTCTCTTCAACAAATGATGTTGGGAATACCGGATGGTAATATGCAGAAGAATGAAACTGGACCACTTTCTTACACCACACACAAAAATAAACTCAAAATGGATGAGAAATCTAAGAGTGAGACAGAATAAAAGCCATGAAGGGAATAGTAGCTATGATGAATTCTGATAATGATGTCTGTAGAAAACAAAGATCCACTGGTGTTTAAATGGAGAGATCTTTCACATACTGAGGCAGTTGAGGAGAATAGAAGTTATCGCTCAGAAAAAAATAGTGTGGTGACTTTCAGAATTATATTTTTTTACTGTTACTGCCATTCACTACTATTCTGATCAGTGTGGGAATCAGAGCAACTGAAAATGAGATACAATACCAATCAGCCTCTAGTACCCTGCGTTCCTGCTCTACTCACAGCACACAAAATATTTTACTTACTTGAAACTGAAAGGTTTGAGCAAGTTAGAAGAAAAGGAATATACCTTCAGAGTCAACAGAAATATTTGATCACTTAATTCAAGAGTCATATATTCAGGTGAATTTTGTGAATCATTCTTTTTCTTCTTTTTTGGTTCAAAATAATGAAAAGTTATTGATATATGACTCCACAGAAAGAAAATGATTTGTGTTTAATTGTGTGTGGGGGGAGGTGAAATTTGCACACAGTTTAAATATATTCTGCCTCACGCTATATGACATATCATTGTACTGATGGAGTTGTATTCATCTATTTCAAGGTAGTGGCCAGCACTTCCTGTATGTCAACTCATCTGGCCCCAAAGAAGGACACACGGCAAGAATCACTACTTCCCAGTACTTTCCGGCAAGCCTCGGAGTGTGTACCGTTCGGTTCTGGTTCTACATGGTTGATCCCAGAAAAGCGGGGATATTAAAGGTACAAAAGGAAGGCAGAGATTCGTGTTTCACTGAAATATTCATAGAATGTGTTTAAGCATTTTTTAAGAAGATCACACAACGCCAATGTTGATTCCATTAATCTCTCATTTCTTTCTGGGACAGTGGGACTTTGGCAAGCAGTGCTGTCATTCATCTTAATCTCATTCAAGATTTATCTCATTCATGGCTGCCACCTGAACTCAATTATGGTGCATGCTATTTAAAGGATCATCTAGAGATTAAAGAGTATGGACATGTTCTGCATGCATCCTCTCCTAACAATTTAGATAGGGAAAATGAGGAAATTTGATGGGAGGGATAATGATAACAAGAATTTTCTTCCCCAAACAAGGTAAAGGCAAAGACTTTTAAGATCTTAAGCGTATCTCAGCTTACCCTGAAAACAGCAGGTTTGTTCCCTTTTGATTAATTTGAGACAAGAATCTGCATCAAATACAAATGTCTTTGAAGAAGCAGGTTGCTACATTTTTACTTTTCATCATATGAAATATCAGTAAGCTTTTCAATCAGCCAGAAGCAATTTTGAAATCTTGATTTCTAACTGAAAGATTATATATCAGAACACAGAACCGGGTGTTATTTCTTTCTAATTATACGACCACCTGTTGTCTGAATGAATATAATTGGAATCTTTGACTTTATCTCACACATTGTCATTGTAAACAATAGCAGTTATTACGTGATTCCTATCTTTTAGGCTGGGAATTGTAGACTTTGTATGTGCTCTCCCTTTTGATTCTTCTATTCACCTCATGAGGTAGTTTATTTTCCCCAATTTTACGGTTTAAAAAACGGCCATTGATGGAAAAGAGAGCTTTTCAAGTAAAAATACAGAGAATTTGTGCTGATTCTACATGGATGTCTGTTGTCCTAAAGAGAAGCCAGTAAAAAAACAACAGAGAAAAAGATTCATTATTAACAGTTTAGAAATGTAAGTGAAGATCGTGTGAAGATTTTGGATTTTTTTCATTGTTTCTGTATACAATATATGAAAACTCTGTGTTGAGTCTATTGCTTATGTTAAATGTTATCTAGGGTAATTTATAACTACTAATCTTAAAGAGGCTCCTCCGTATGTTATTTCTACTGATGTTTTATTTTTTTTAATCTTTATTTATTTTTGAGAGAGAGAGAGAGAAAGAAAGAAAGAGAGAGAGAGAGAGACAGAGTGTGAGCAGGAAAGGGGCAGAGAGAGAGGGAGACACAGAATCGGAAGCAGGCTCCAGGCTCTGAGGTGTCAACACAGAGCCTGACGTGGGGCTCGCACTCATGAACCACAAGATCATTACCTGAGCCAAAGTCGGACACTTAACCGACTGAGCCAACCAGGCGCCCCACTACTGATGCTTTAAAACGCAGATTGCTGCAGTTGAAGAGGACACAAGTCAGTGGTTGTTACATATGGAAGCAAATACCAATGGAGAGGCCAAAAGACCTTTCAATAGAACATAAGGAGATTTCAGTCATTTGCTGACAAAATGTTGCCTCCTCAATTCAAAAAGAGCAACCTTATATATTTTAGCTGTTCACCAGCTAGTCAGTCAGTGCTACAGACTGAATGTCTGCCCCCCCCCACCACCACCAAATTCATATGTAAAATCCTAAGACAGCTATTTCAGTTACCCATTGCATATAAACATGCAAACTTTGATAAGAAACATTGGCCTCACGTCTTGATGTTTGAGACCTTGCTTTTGGTGACTATCGTTTTTTCTAACCAGAGAGCAGCAGGTAAGTGTAGCAATGCCTTTACATTCCAGGTAGCCCTCAGAGATGTCTCCTGGGAAGAATAGTGTGGGGAAATTATACAGCCTGACATCCACTTCTTGTAGAGAAATCACGCTCTGTACTACAAATTGTCTTGATAGGGTTGACTGTCATTGTAGGTTGCTTTTACCACCTGGACAGCTGACTCAAGGCATAGCCTTCTCCAGTATTTGGTGCAGGTTATAGGAGGATTTGTCTTTCTTCTGCATTACAAGTCATAAGGATGTAGGCTAGATTTGGGCTCCTGGAGGCCATCTTTCCCAACGTGGGGAGAGGGATTGTCTGAGAAAGAAGCTAATACAAAGAAGGGCCATGACAAAAGAAAGAGAAAGAAACAGAATGGATTTTGCTCTGTTTAAATCCTGGATCCTACTTTGTCTAAGACAGTAAAATTCTCTTTTTGTTACTTTCTTACTGAAAACTCCTAACTTTAACTGAAATCTAAGAGGAGCTGTTTTCATGATGTATCTTTTATGTCGCTGATGAACGTAAGAGGCAAGTCTTACTTTCTCAACTATTGGTCTGGAAAATCTTTGTGTGTGTGTGTGTGTATAATAGAAGAAGGTATATATATGTGGGTGTATACACACACACACACATACCACACACACACATATGCATACATATATATGTGGTTTATATATGTGGTTCTAAAGCACATGGTACATTATAATTATGCTCATCTGAACTATTTCTTAAATTAATTACATAAATCCTTTAGAAAGGATATGGCAAAGAAAATACCTAAGGTGAAGATTTATAGTAGAGGGCCTAGAAGGCCATAAAAATAGCAAGGTAATCCTAAGAGAGATTTAAAATTGTAGTTTGTCGTGGGATACTTTCCTGTCAGCACAAATGTTATGCAATTGTATTAAGTGCTATGCATCTCTAGCCCTTCTGTGTTTTGTTCTGTATCCCAGAGAACT
Source organism: Cryptoprocta ferox (assembly GCA_028646485.1). NCBI lineage: Eukaryota > Metazoa > Chordata > Mammalia > Carnivora > Eupleridae > Cryptoprocta > Cryptoprocta ferox. The sequence goes on from CM053571.1 coordinate 126,312,265, forward strand.
ACACATCCCAGGCTCCTTTGCTCTCTGCTTTCCTGCATGGGCTCAGCCACTGGCCAAAGATCTGAGAGCTGGAAGACTAGACAAACCTTTCTCCTCCCCCTATCACCTTAATCCCTCCCCTCCTCCTCCTCTCCCTCTTCTCTCCTCTCCCCTCCCCTCCCCTCTATTCCCCTCTTCTCTCCTTCCTTCTTCTCTCCTCTCTTAGGCTGAGTTTCTAACTACATTCTATTTATGACCCAGATAAGCCCTGCCTCCACTAAGTGTGCCTGCCAAACTCCATCTTCCAGCAACTCAGTTTCAGTAACTACCTCCCTTTGACTCTCTAGTTTTAGAAGTGAGAGACTATGTTACTAGGATGCTTCATGATTTCCTTGGTGATTTCTCACCTTTTCCATAAACTTTGTACCCAGTTCTCTTCATTAAGGTTTCTCCAATGAAATCCTGTCATTTGCAGCAACGTGGATGGAACTCGAGGGTATTATGCTAAGTAAAATAAGTCAGTTAGAGAAAGAAAGATATCATATATTTTCACTCATATTTGGAACTTGAGAAACAGAAGACCATGGGGGAAGGGACAAACCATAGGAGACTCTTAAATACAGAGAACAAACTGAGGGCTATGGGAGGGCAGGGGAGAGGGGAAAATGGGTGATTGGCAATAAGGAGGGCACTTGTTGGGATGAGCCCTGGGTGTTATATGTAAATGATGAATCACACGAATCTACCCCCCAAACCAAGAGCACACTGTCTATACTGTAGGTTAGCTAATTTGACAATAAATTATATTAAAGAAAATTTTAAAAATAATAAACTTTTAGAGAGTCAAAAAAGAAAATACATTAGTTTATGTTTTCTAGTTTGGCTCTATCTGCTATGAGTGCCTGCCCCAAAGAAAACGCAATCTTTTGAAGATATTTACTTGTAACATAATGAAAAAATTTTACTGAAGTCCAGTCAGTTTAAATTTCTCCTCCTTATATTAACTTACTAAAACCTTTCCCTTCAGTTGGGGAAAACAGAAAACACATTTTTAAAAAATGCAAATATGAAAACCTCAGTCTGTGATACAGTACTCTGGAGCAAATAAAACATTTTCTGTAATACATAGTTACTCATGGTCTGCTGAGAGAGTAATTTTGTACTGAATGATAAGAGTTATTTTATACTGAATGATAAGAAAGTCTCTCTGAGAAAGATGACATTTGATTTTATGCTTAAAAGAAGGAGCCAGTCTTGTGAACATCTGGAGTAAGAATGTTCTAGGAAGACAAAACAAGCTAGTGAAAAAGTTCTACATAGAAGCTATTTAAAGGCCAGAATAGCTAGAGCGTAATAAGCAAGAGAGAATGAGCTGATGAAACAGGCAAGAGCTGGCTCATGTATGTGGGGCCTTGTAGGGACACAGGAAATGAGATTTTATCTAAGAACCATAGGAAGTCATTGGAGAGGGTCTTAGTCATCATGGGCTGCTATTACAGATTACTGCAGACTGGGTGACTTAAAGAACAGAAATTTCTCATGATTCTGAGTCTGAGAAGTCCAAGTTTAAGGTACTAACCAATTTGGTTCCTGGTGTGGACCCTCTTCCTGGTTTGCAGATGGTTGCCTTCTCACTGTGTGCTCACCTGACAGAAAGAGAGATCATCTCTCTTGTGTCTCTTATTATAAGGACTTTCAACCCATTCATGGGGGCTCTATCCTTAATCACCTAATTGCCTCCCCCAAACCCCAGCTCCAAAAACCAGAACACCGGGGTGATATGTGAATTGGGGTTGGAGGGACATGTTCAGTCCATGGAGAGAGTATTAAATTTTGGAATAATATAACCTCATTTGAAAGTTTAAGAGATCTGTCTGGCTGCTGTGTGGAAAGGGGTGAGGACTGTTAGGTGGGAGGAGGCCAGAGGTAGGAATGCAAAAGGAGGTAAATTAGAAGATGATTTCCAGGAGTCCAGAGCAGAGAAAATGTGGCTTCTTTTAAAGTGAAGTCTAAGGATAAACTGGAAAGCAATTTCTACACATGATGAATATTTAGATCTTCACTAGCATATAAGATTATTTTCTTTTTTTTTTTAACTTTATAGTTTATTGTCAAGTTGGTTTCCATATAACATCCGGTGCTCTTCCCCACGTGTCCTCCACCCTGAGCATCACCCCCCTTCCCCTTTCCCTAAATAAAATAAACTTTAATTTTATTAGTGTATTAATGAAGGGCAGCATATGAAGCCAAGGTAGACAAGACATGTACAGTCAATGAGATCAAGGTGAAATTCAATTATGATTTTTATTACATTTTAGGATAAAAAGCCAAACAACTCAGATTTATCCCAGCCTGCAAAGTTGACAAAATAGACCGCATAAAGAAGGCATGTGTTTTATAGGAACTAGGAACCCTGATATAAAGGAATAATATTCAGAATAGTAAATGGATAATATTTGGAATAATAAGATGTTCACACAGGCATCAGTGTTCTTTGATTCAAAGGCTCGGGAAATAAGAGAATAATGGTTATACATACTTTATTTTCTAGGTCAGTTTTTTTCTGTCTTTCATTTATCTACCTATATATAAAATTAAAAGCACTCCTTAAAATGATGCTGGTCACATTTTGATCCACATTGCTAAAAGAGCCCTAAGTGAACCAAATAATTTCCCATGAGATTACTTAGTTCCATTAGTTCAGCTTCCTAGCTTCTGGCTTGTTTTGATATTTTAGTTAATTCAGGTGAGTTATTTAATGTCTATGAAAAGAGGTGAAGTCTGTCACAGGAAAAGAGAATTTCTTTAACAATGACTGATCTGCTTTTATTATTCCAGACTCATTTTTAAAGACACAGAAATGAAATCAATAGGGAATTTTTGGGACTGATAATTTTCCTAACAGTTTTTTGTAATTGACAGAAATTTCTAATTGCTCAGGGGAAAAAAAGGAACTACTTCCTAAAACTTCCTTCAGCAATAACATATGAATTAATACATCTAAATGGTCTTCAAGAAGCCTCTTGTTCATATTTCAGAAGAGTTAGCCTCCTGTGTTAAAATGATCTTTACCTTAAAGTTGAGTTTTAGACCCAAACGATTTCTTCTAAAACCTGTGGAAATTATCATGTAAATGTTCCATTCAGGAAACTATTGTTCTTGTGGGACAACGCTTGCGAATTTTGTCTTGCTTTGTTTTAATGTGATGTTTAGGAAGATAGTAAGAGCAGAGGAAAAAAAAAGACTGAGAAAAACATCATATTGTTATTATGTGCCATACACTAAAGTCGTGTGTGTGTGTGTGTGTGTGTGTGTGTGTGTGTGTGTATGATCTTCCCAACCTCCAGTGGGGCAGATACTGACATTATCTACATTTTAACACATGATGAAAATGAGATCAAGAAAGCTTCAGGAACTTGTGCAAGGTCATAGAGCTAGGAGATGGCAGGCCAGGGTGTCCCCAGATCCACTGGCTCCAGTCTGCACTTTTAATTACTCTGCTACACTGCCTCTTAGAACTGAATGGTTATTTTAATGGTACATTTTATGCTCTATATTTTTATTATTCAAAATCATATTTTGTTTTATACCAATAGTTATTCTTTAAAAGGTACTTTGCATATTTTATGTTCTGCATATTGTAGTCTTCAGAATAAATTTGGTTTGAATTGCAAGTTTTACCAAGAAAAATGGCATAATCGTTATTTATATGGTCAGATGTGCCTCCTAAATGTGTAGTGTCTGTGAGATGCCATGGGGGATGCCAAAGGTATTTGTCTTTACCTATCATTTCATCCTTCTTTTCTGCTGCTTCTAATGATTAACTTTTTATTTTTTTATTTTTATTTATTTTTGAGAGAGAGAGAGAGCACGCGAGCAGGTGAGGGGCAGAGAGAGAGGGAGACACAGAATCTGAAGCCAACTCCAGGCTTCCTGCTGTCAGCACAGAGCAGGACATGGGGCTTGAACTCACAAACAGTGAGATCATGACCTGAGCCGAAATCAGACACTTAACCGACTGAACCACCTAGGTGTCCCCGATTAACTTTTGAATGAGCACTTCAAAGATAAGAACCACCAAGACCATATTTTGTTATACTTATTAATGCCTTCTTTGGTCAGTTTTGGAATCCTCTTGAGTTTGTCCTTAGGCCTATAGCTGCCCTGTTAGAAGAAATTGACTTTTCAGGACTCTCCCTCTCTAGAATAGTGCAGGAGGAAATTCTGTTTATTTTCTGTGATGCTCCCAGAATTCTGAACTGCAGAATAAGAAGTTTGGTGGATGGGGAAAAGAGTCTCACTTCAATTTAGCCTTTTTTCCTTAAATGCAGAATGACCATGGGCCCTCTGGGGGGGTGGGGCAGTGCAAATGCATACTGCAACAGTGCTGGCCAGGGACTCTGAGATATTCTAGAGAGAGCATCTGATACACCAGTCAGCAACTATCCTCATCACCCATATATAATAATATAATCATACATAATTGAATAACAGGGGCGCCTGGGTGGCTCAGTCGGTTGAGCGTCCGACTTCGGCTCAGGTCATGATCTCACAGTTCGTGGGTTCAAGCCCTGCGTTGGGCTCTGTGCTGACAGCTCAGAGCCTGGAGCCTGCTTCCGATTCTGTGTGTCCCTCTCTCTGCCCCTCCCCTGCTCATGATCTGTCTCTCTCTGTCTCTCAAAATAAATAAATGTTAAAAATAAATTTAAAAAAAGATTCATTGTTTATAAATAATTGAATAACAGATCAATGAAATGTACAGTGTATATACACACACATATATATACATATACATAATACATGTGCGTGTATGTGCGTATGTATATATATAGTCACTAGTAATAGAGGAAATGTGTTTTAGATTTGTATTCATTCAATCAGGGCATTAGCTTACCTCTCAGTGCAGTGAAGTAATAATTTATAGAATGATAATCTGTGTTAATGAGTTGCCCAAAAGGCTCTCGTTATTACATTAGATGTTATCACATAAATGAGGACCTAACCCATTTCCTAATTATCACTAGTGCTGCAGAAATTCTTCCAGTCCTATGTTGAGTAAAAAGAGAAAAAAGCAAAGATGTAAAGTTTCCAAGGGGAAGTAAATATATTCAAAAAAGTTTAATGTATACTTGTATTCATAAAAGTATGTATTCAGAGTTAAATAGGTACTAGTTTGCACAGCATATGCTTAAGGCAGTTTACAGATTTTTTATTCATTTTACTCTTAATGCTTAATTTTAAAATGTATTTTTATGAAATGTTATTATGAAAGTTGTTGAGAGGCACTATCAGTGTTCTGTCTATAATTTTATTCTGATGTCTATAATTTAACTGATGTTCCTGACTAACCAGTTCTCTCATTTCTGTTAAATGCTGAACTTCACGCTCATTGTTTGCACAAGTGATGTTACCCTGTTTCCGGAGGCAGCTTTTGAGAATACCATTAGATAATGTTTAAGAAAAGAAATAATAATTAATGCAAATATCCCCTTGCATAAAAGGTAGAGAGATGTGTATAGGAAGTGTTGAACATACTTAGCAAATTTCTGCCCTCTAAACAGACTTGTAGAGAATCTGCATTGTATTCTAAATTTGAGCATTTCACATTATTTTAAGCAGAAATAGGGAAAGTAATGTACTAGGGCAGTAGTTCTAAATGTGTTACACACACTGGTGTGGTGCAGGTAATATATAAGAACAATGGTTAAAATGAACCAAAGTATTATTTTAATATTTATTTTGGGGTGGGGGTGGCACAGGAAGGGCAGAGACAAGGAGACAGAATCCGAAGCAGGCTCCAGACTCTGAGCCGTCAGCACAGAGTCTGGCACTCACCAACCAAGAGATCATGACCTGAGCTGAAGTAGGACGCTTAACCAGCTGAGCCACCCAGGTGCCCTGAACCAAAGTATTTTTTTCGCAATGTCCTTCTTTTCTGAGAATAGACTCAAGTGTCTTCCTGTATGATATCAATATCCTATATTTTAATCTGATATGTCTCATTGATCAGAAGAGAAAAGTAAGATTGTATCTGGTGTGCCAGGCATTTTGTTAGGTAGTTTACCACTTAGGACCCTGAAATGGGGTACATGTCCGAGAGTGGGTTGAACATACACATGTTACCTCTCACATAGTAAGAATCACAGGCTTATGTTAACAGCTTAGCAAAGGCAGGCGTGCAGATCTTTACAGCAATGATACTTTGATAGTTCTATGCTGAGGAGCGCTGTGTATCTTCCATCGTAGAATATAGAAAAATTAACTTTGGGTTGGTAAAAACACTGCTATAAGTTGCTATTATATTATAAATGATAAGGATTGGAAAGTACCACAGGAAATGCAAAGGTTGATACTTGAGAGAAGGAGCTAATTTAAGCTGACCTTCAAATTAAGACTTTCCCTTTAGAATATAATAAAAGCAGCAAAGAAAAGTGACCTCAAATCAAAGAGCTGTGCTGCTAAATATTAAAATCAAGCCACAGTTTTAAGACAGAGATGTGGGAATATGCCGAAGAAGGTATTTCTTATACCTGCCTATAAACGGGCTAGATGCAAAGTCACCTTGAGAAAGAACCAAAAGTCAGCTTTGCTTAGAAGTCTGAGTCCCAAGCTGGATATGACTTCTTAAAAAAAAAAAAAAAAAAAAGTTACTGAATTCAAAGTTAAGGAAACTTTTCTTTTACATTTTTATTTTTTGAAAGCTGTCAGTGTCTTGTAGACTCTGGTTTTAATGCTTTGCTTAGGAAGCCCTTTCCTGTCATAAAGTAACAAAATGTTCTCATTTGTTTTGGTTATTACATAATTTTGATTTCTAGACGTAACTAATTAAGCCATTTATAATTCATTAGAAGCTCATTTCATTTTCCACATGGCAAGCCAGTTCTTCCAACACCATTGAGTCAATACTGTTCATTTGACATACTTTTGTTACCATATGCAAAATTACAAACGTGTGTTTGTAAATTTACTATGGACATATGAAAGAATGCTTCTTTGGTACAAAGATATACATATATAAAGATGGTAGAAATACAGAGATAAATTAAATAATACTCCTCTACATTTTTACTATTATCTATTTAATTTGTCAGTTTAGGAAAACAGTATTTTAAATTCCATCAGCAAAATTATAAAAGTTCACACTTTGTTTTTATCTGTCTCAGCCCTTTATATTTCAAAGCCGTAATGTTGAATGCATAAAGATTCAACAGTTAAATGTGCTTGGGGAAATATAACTTTTATTGATACTAAGTATCCCTTTTTATACTTTTCCTGAAATCTTATTTTTTTCTTTTAATAATATGGAAGTTGTTACCATTTTAAAATAATTTTATTAGTGTTTTACTCATGCCTTTATTTTTAACTATCCCATGATAGTTGGCTTTAGTTGTGTGAGTTATAAACAGGGCATGCCTGGATTATTGGTTCTTTTTTTCCTTGTAATCTGGGTTTCTTGTTTTTATAAATTAATTCAGTCCTTTTCGCGTGTGTTATTGTTTCATCATGATATAGACCTATTTCTTGTGTGTTTTCTATTTGTCCTTTGTTTATCTGTTTATTATTTTCCCCTTAACTCTGTGTTTAGTTGGGTTGATTGGATTTCCTTTATTCTTGCTTACTCCCAGGAAGTTTTAATTGCTATGTCTCTTTTTGTAAAGTGGACCCCAGTTTTTGTAAATCCGTTTAAAATATTTACCCATTATCGTTGAAAATAAATTGCATACTTCTACCCGTCTCTCAAATAAAAGACAACCTCAGCAAGTTTTAATGACCCAGCTTATCTTCCCAAGAAGCTTTATGGCTTATTCCTATTGACTGGAACCTTAGATTCAGGGTGTGAATAATTCATCTGCTTTCTTGACAGTAATATTCTTAAAAATGTGTACACCTCACTAGTACATAAATATCAAGTGTATGTTTATACTATATAATTATATACGTTTTATAGTTATCTTTGCTCACTACTCTTTATCAATTCCTATACAATCTGCTATGTTGGATTATTTTTATGTGATAAGGCATATTACTTTCCTAGAGCTGCTTTAATGAAATACCACAGATGGGTGACATACACAACAGAAATTTATTTTCCCACACTTCTGGAGGCTAGTGGTCCAAGATCAAGGTGCAGGCAGGTTTGACTTCTTGGATCCTCTCTCCTTGGCATACAGATGATTGCCTTCTAGACATGTCTTCACATTGTGTCTCCTGTGTACACATCCCCTGTATGTCTTCCTGTGTCCACATGTCCTATTCTTATGATTAGATTAAGACCCACCTTAATGGTCTCCTTTTAATATATCCATCTATTTAAAGGCCCTATCCATAAATACAGTCACATTTTAAAGTACTGAGGTTTAGGGGTCAACATATGACCTCTGCGTCGAGGCATATTCAGTCCTAATGTGTTTTGCTCATGCATTTCAGAAATTGTGCATCAGTGGTAAGATGTTTTAGTTCATAACTGAAAAAAAATGTGTATGTATATACACACACCTATATTACAAAGATAATTTGATTGTTCTTGGTTCAAAATTAGTTTTTGTTAGGTAACTGAAGGCATTGCTGCAATGTATTCTAACATCCATTATCCACCTGCCTTAGAGAAGACAGCCGTCTGATTATTTCTCCTCCAGGATTTTTACATATTTTACCTTTTTCTCAGGAAGTGGGTAAATACTCTTTTTATCCTTGGAGTTCATAAATCCCTACCCAAGTTGGATGGACCCTTATCATTTTTCATCTCAGGGAGATTTTCATCTCTAATTTATCCAATTATCTCCTTCTAGAAAAATCTTTGAGACAGACATGGAAAATTCTGTATCTGTCCTTGCTAACCCTTCATAAATAGTCTCAAAGTTTCCATCTCTTGGTGCTCTGGCATTTTGGTCTTAGAAGGACTTAGTTTTCCAATCCACCGTTTGGAATTTAATCTGTATTGATTCTGCTCGTCAGTTCTCTGAGGGTTTTATTTTGCAATAATTTTGTTAATTTCTAAGAATTCTATATGCTTCTTTTTAATATCAGCCCGTTCTATTTTATAGAAATGACTGATGCCCCAATATCTCAAGGGGATTGATGATATTTCTTTATTTTCTTTCTCATTTATTCTGTTAGCAGCCATCCTCATGGTGCTCAGTATTGTGTTGAATATAATGTCTCTCCTTAAGAACTTTTCAAAATTCTCAGGTTATTTACTACCAGTTTTCTGTTCCTATAGGTAGATAAATCTAGGTTGAATACTTTTACTGTATGTACTTTATTGCCTCAGGCTCAGCAAGAAATTTTGCTCCCCTAGCAGGGAATACGTGTTCTGATTCAAGATCTCTGGTTTTCTGCTCTAGTGTAAAGGAGTTGTATTTTCCAGCAGGTTTACCTTAATGGTGCACTGGTAGCTTCTTTATTTGTTGGAGGAGGTAAAGTGCTTGAGAGCAGTCATAAGGGACCACCACCTCACTTCTGGGGTCCCTTTGCCCCCTTGCGGAAACTCACGAGTGAGTTTACCCACCATGGGTGTTCTAGGTATGAATGCTAGAATCAACAGCTTCTAACACAAGGAATTGACCTAGGTTTTTAGGAAGTCCTTTGATTAATTTGCTGACACATGCACAGCTCTTTCAATTTGTTTTCCATCGGTTTGGGTTATTCTGGAATTCTGCTGGGAACACTTTCTTGTACATCTTTATTTCACCTATAGGTGTTTGTAAATTTCTCAATTTTGTGTATTTTTATCAGTTTTCCTTTGGTTTAAATCTTACAGAAAGTCCTTAAAAATTAATTTTTGTTTGTATATTGGTTCCTGTACCCATGGTTTTCCAGTGGTTCTGTGGGTTTATTTCAGGATTTTTCCTGTCTTTGTGGTGGAACATTTTTGAGGAAGATAGGTAAATATGTGTTTTCAGTTAGCCATCAGAGCCAGAGACCATTTTTTCCATGTATTTACAATTTTCCAGAATACTCTAAAGTTAAATCCACTCACAGTTCCATGTTTTTCCTCTTTGCTGTTCTGCAGTGTAAATTCTCCTTCACTTTGAGGGAAGTTGTTTTGAAAGCATTTTGAAGGTAGTCTGTACAGTGATACTGTTAGGTGAGAAAAAACATGTGAGGATCAGCCTAATATTGAATGCTACCCGGGTCATTCTGCTATTAAGAGACATTTGGTTGGTTCTTTACTTCTGATTACTCCTAAATAGTCTGCCTCTTTCAAAGAAAGTGAAGTTAATGTTGTAGAACTACATAGAAATCAGCCATTTCAATTTCTACATGGATAGTAGCTGTAATTTTTCTCAGCAAATCCTTCTCTGATACAGCCTGTGATGTTTATTGCAAACTGAGTGATTTTCAGGAAAAGTAATCAACTGGAGTATAGGAAACCTGTGTCCTAGACCCAGCTTTGTAAGTTACTAATGACTGGAAACTTAGAATATTTCTAAAGCTCTCTCGTTCTTGTTCTCCTTATTTACAGTGTTTTTGTAAAAGATCTGAAAAACCTGAAATTGCATCCTGAAATCATTTTTTCTAATTTCACAAGAGTATCAGCTTTTCATAATGAAATCATCCAATTAATATTCTCTTTAACATCCTCATTCTAATATGTTAACTCTTTTATTAGAAGAGATGAAATAGGGTACGTAATAGCACACAGGTGAATAATAAATAATAAAAAGGAAGCGTGCTAGTACTTACTTTATATATATTATTTTAATTTGTACTTATTAAATAGTACTTTTACTTAATAGACAAGAACTCAAAGTTGTGTCTTGAAAGAGATTAAATAATTTCAGCCTAAGACATCCAATTAGTATTGGCATGGCCAAAAGTATTAAATAGTACTTTTACTTAATAGACAAGAAATCAAAGTTGAAAGAGATTAAATAATTTCAGCCTAAGACATCCAATTAGTATTGGCATGGCCAGTATTAGAATCTGGGTCCTAGCCCCTGATCATAACACTGTTTAGCCTTCTTATTGCTAGGTAAGTTAAACACTAAAGCAAGGTATCATGCTTTTTAAATATGATAGAGATGACCAGAAATGCCTCCCTATAATAGAACAAATTATCACCAGCCAATTTTGGGTAGTCCTTTTTAATTTGAACAAGGACTCTGTGTGAATGAACATATTTAATTTGCTTTGAGATATTAGCAGACTGGGGTTCTCGATCTCCTGTCTCCAATGAGAAATACAAAGGAAAAAGAGTGATATATTTCTTCAACTTTTAAAGGTAGAGCTAAAATGTAGATTGTTCTTCAGTTCAAATTCTGACTGTTCCAACTTTTTTGGTTTTTGGTTTTTGGTTTTGTTTTGTTGTTTTTTTTTTTTTTTATAATTTAACATTATTTTAAATTTATTTTATTTTTTTTTAACTTAATAGTTTATTGTCAGGTTAGTTTCCATATAACACCCAGTGCTCTTCCCAAGTGACCTCCACCAAGACCATCACCCCGCTTTACTTTTTCCCCCTCCCCCTTCCCCCCTCAGTTTGTTTTCAGGATTCAAGAGTCTCTCGTGTTTTGTCTCCCTCCCTCTCCCTAACTCTTTTTCCTCCTTCCCCTCCCCATTGTCCTCTATTGGGTTTCTCCTGTTAGACCTATGAGTGCGAACATATGGTATCTGTCCTTCTCCGCCTGACTTATTTCGCTGAGCATGACACCCTCGAGGT
>CM053571.1:126324405-126395121 GCA_028646485.1 Cryptoprocta ferox
CAAATGTGTAGAGGGCAGTCAATAGGCCTACTCTACACCCACATGTGTAGTAGGGCTCACATAACATAAGGTATGTGAATGCACTAAATTCTCATTAATATGGAATTATTTATATCTTCTATTAAATGAGTTTATAACCTATAACTTCCTTTTGAGGCAAATTTCTTCTTTTATTACTTTTTTTTCTTTCTTCTATTATATAATTTTAAGTGTTTGCAAATGAAGCCAAGAGAAACTGCATTGGTATGGATTAAGCATAGCTCATTTCACTGCTTTGTGCTATCAGTGGTGATTAATGAACAGACATCTAGCAGAATAGCTGGGAATTATTGGGACCAAGCAAAAGCAAGGTTTCATCTTACCAATGCATTTCATGTACTAATTTCAATAAGATAAATACATAATAAAATAGATAAAGTGTTTCTGATATCCAGAAGTGTCCATTGAGACACTTTAAGTCAGCATCAGCCTACCTTCATTGTGGTAGGCCCTTGGAGATTGTAACTGGCTTCAGGAGAGGAACTTCAGGAAAATCTACTAATCAGACTTCCAATTTTTTACCTGGAAAACTTACATACTTGGATATTATCTAAGTAGCTTCTCTCTCATTTCGATACTATTCTGTAATTTAATTGTTAACATTAACACTCATATTTCCTATTACCTGTTCATATCTGTTGATATTTTCCTCCAAAGGTATGCTTCTCCTAAATAAATGTTGAGGAGTTTCCTCCTGAAAAAACTTAACATAAATTTAATTGGATATTATTATAATATTTGTATTTATATGACATATAATTCTACTCTGTGTTTTGATTTAGCAAGTTCTCTTTAAGTTTTCCCTGTCGTATATCATAAGTAGTTAAATTATACCATCATTTTTTGAGTATAATATTGATTATAATATCTAAACATAATATTTTTATTTATATATTCTTTGAATCCATTTTGTTTTATGACAAAAATCATGAGAAAATATTTTATAACATATGATATCGACTATTACGATATTAATGGGTAAGCGTCCAACCAAAGTTTAGAATATCAAAATAGAAGTAGCCAAATTATTTGTCCAGTTCCTGATTTGAGAAGCTATTTCAAATAGTAAGTTATTATTGCAACATAATTTATTTTCCAGTAATATATGTGTAATAAAATATAAAATTAGGGACAAATTATTTTTCAAGGATATTAGCCATTTTACTTTTTCAAAGTAGTAGGTATTTTAAAAAATTTTTAAGTTTGTTTATTTAGAAAGAGTGTATGCATGTGCATGCACACTAGCAGTTCAGGGGCAGAGAGAGAGAGGTGAGAGAGATCCCAAGCAGTCTCTGCACTGATCAGAGCCCGATATGGGACTTGTTCTCTTGAGCCATGAAACCATGACCGAATCAAAATCAAGAGTTAGACACTTACTGACTGAGCCATGCAGGTGATCCTAAAAAGTTTTTTAAACATAATTATTTTGGTGATGCCTATCACAAACATTTTTTTGGACAGTGAACATTATTTTCATTGAAAGACAGAAATATATATAATGTTATCCTTTTGTGGGTTTCTCATTGGCCATAAAAAAAAAAGCATTATCTGGAGTCTGGAGTCTTTAAATGATCCTCTTACTTTTACCTTTGGCCTTTGTGACTATCAAAACACTAGACATAACATGCAGTTATTCAATTTTATACTACATGTTACTGTTGAAACAACCCATGAGACTATCAAAAAGTTTCACTGGCTTTAAGTAATGAATGAATTGGTGAAATTTCTCAGAATTAACGTGGACTGTACTAGGATGAAATAATGGGATGATGTGGGATGAAGTTTATTGGAGAATTAATGCAATAAAGTTTATTGGAGATTTATTGGAGAATCATGATGGGGCACTGGGGGGCACATAGAACAGGCAGGGGGTGTCGTGGTAGATTTGGGAGAAGCAGAGTAAAGGAAGAATGCAGGAAATGGAATTTGGCATGAGCATGAAGATTAAGAAAGCTGAAAGCAGAGAGAAAAGTGAAGTGAAAAACAATAAAAATAGATATATTAATAAAATACATTTATACTAGGGTTTTGAAAAAAAGGAAGTATAGGGCTTTATTTTCATGTAATTTGATCTTCTGAATTGGTTTTTCCAGAAAAAGAGTTATAAAATAAATAAAATCAAGCCATCCCCTTTTAAATCTTTATGATGTAACCTAGGATCTACGAAGAAAAAAAAAGAGAGATGGAGACAGTTCAATTTTGGTTGATTCTGTAAAGTTGTCCTGTTATTATATTAAATTGGAAGCTTCTTACCTCTTTAATTCTTTTGAAAAATTAATTTAGTTTTAGAAATAGGCACCTACCAGATCCTAGAGCTGAAGACTCTTTGGGATGAGTGTTTGCTTATGTGTGAGATGGGAAACACTCAGATAACCCAAATTCTTTTCATATTGACTTTTAGCTTATTTCACTTACTGAGGAATCAATATAACAAGTGATTTTTGCTAGAAAATATGTGCTTTTCCACACTGTTAATGTTAAATCTCACATTTCATGTTTCCAAACTTTGGCAAGTTTTTCCGTTTTTCTTTGTCTATGATCATCTTGATGTATTTAAAAAATTTTTTAACTTCCATTAAGAGGTGGATTTTTTTAAAAAACTTAAATCCAGTTAGTTAACATGTAGTGTTATAATGATTTCAGGAATAGAATTTAGTGGCTCATTAATTACATGTAACACCCAGTGCTTATCCCAAGTGACCTCCATAACGCCCATCACCCTTTTGGCCCACGCCCCTACCCAACACCCTGCCAGCAGCCCTCAGATTGTTCTCTGTATTTTAGAGTCTCTTAAGGTTTGTCTCCCTCTCTGTTTTTATCTTATTTTTGTTTCCTTTCCCCTATGTTCATATGTTTTGTTTCTTAAATTCCACATATGCATGAAATCATATAATATTTGTCTTTCTCTGACTGATTTATTTTGCTTAGGAATACTCTGGCTTCATCCATGTCATTGCAAGTGGCAAGATTTCATTCTTTCTGATCACCGAGTAATATTACATGGTGTGTGGGTGTGTATATATATATATACACACACACATGTATACCCCCTTTTCTTTATCCATTCTTCAGTCAGTGAACATTTGGGTTCTTTCCATACTTTGGCTATTGTTGATAGTGCTGCTACAAATATCAGAGTGCATGTGCCCCTTCGAATCAGCATTTTTGTATCCTTTGGATTAATACCTATGAATTTCTGACTTAGACTTTTTGTAATAGTGAACATTAGCAGCATGGTAATTTCTGACTCTAGATCCTAATAGTATAAAATTTGGGTAAACTTTTACAGGATAAATTATCTTTAGATAAATTTTGATATAAAGAAAAAAGTAAGAAGGAATGTCATTGGACAAAAGCACTGTTGCAATAGAAGAAAATTATTATTCATGTGTTTTCTTTCCTCTGGGCCATATTTTTCCCGTGTAAATGAAAGAGTTGTATATGTGATTATTAAATTACATCACAAACTATAATACATATAATGTAACTATCATTTCTAGGGAAATGATAACTGAAAGTTAGGTACAAAAAGGTAATATAGAAAAATATGTTTGCAACCTTACTTATTTTTGTTTTGTTTAAAATAGAGATTTTTTTGAAGAGCACTAGGAAATGGAATTTTTTGTTTTGTTTTGAATTGTTTTTACATTTTAAAAAGATTATTGGAACTTGGCATGGTGGTGGTTTCAAAGCTAACTTTATTGCTATTTTACTTTTTATTTGTTGAATATGTTACTCTCTGCACTTAAAAAAAAAGTCTTGGATATTTGAACTAATCAACTAATATTGATGTTAGTTAATTCAGGAATATTTCCTGTTTGTAAAAATAGTAAAGATGTTCTGCACATTGCTTTGGCTTCTGAAATGACCTGTGTATGATCATGGTAACTCACTATAAGGGTTCTCCTCTTTTAAAACAACCTCAGTGAAACATGGATAAAGTCCTTTAGCAATGAGAAATTCTGGTTTAATATCTTCTCCAAGCTCTTGTAGATTCTTAAGATAGTTACAGGTTCTGGCCATACCTAATATGATAAACAGAAATTGACATGACAAGAGCCAAACCAAAAAAAGGTCTAACAACTTAAAGAAAATACAACGCACTTTGTAACCCCAATATATACAGATAGAAAGTATTATAGTCACGGTGTTATGCTGTCACATTGCCAGACTCCATTCTTTCATTAATAACCGGGATGCCATATATGTGTAACATGCAAACCATAAAGAGTTACCTTTTCTTTTTTTTTTTTCCATCCCATTATTAGGTCTATACCATTGAGGAATCTGGGCTAAACATCCTCGTGTGGTCAGTGATTGGAAATAAAAGAACTGGTTGGATGTACGGACATGTACCTCTTTCCAGTAACAGTGCATTTAAAGTGGCATTTGAAGCTGATTTGGGTGGAAATGAGGACATTTTTATTGCCCTTGATGACATCTCTTTCACCCCAGAATGTGCCTTTGGAGGTGAGTGATTTCTTAGTAGATGGGATGTGCAATATGTGTTTACTGTCTAAAAATAGAAGAACTGGGAATTCCTGATGAATAACATTTGTGTCCAGATACAGTACTATTTGTACATTGAAGGAAGAACAATACATGTAGTAGGTAAAGTTTTCCTGGCCATGAGCTTAACCATAAAGCTTTTATGTCCTCTAGGCAGCCAAATTACTTCAATTACAGTTCTTTTTTTTTAATGTGTTTATTTTTGAGAGAGGGAGAGAGAGAGAGAGAGACAGAGTGAGAGTGGGGGAGGGGCAGAGAGAGAAGGAGACACAGAAACTGACGCAGGCTTCAGGCTCTGAGCTGTCAGCACAGAGTCCGACGTGGGGCTCGAACCCATGAACCATGACATCATGACCTGAGCTGAAGTCGGATGCTTAACCGACCAAGCCACTCAGGCGCCCCACTTCAATTATAGTTCTTTAAGAGACATAGAAGAAAGCCAGTTTTATAAAAAGAACACTATTGTCTACTTTATTTCTGAGAGCTCACAATACTATATAAGGTAAAGATTCTTCTGGTCACCTGTCATCCTCCAAACTGTCTTTTCCATTCACATTTGCTTTCCCTCGTTCTCTAGGCCATTTCCCTTCTCCTCAGTGTTTCTATGGTACAATCTACAATTCTTAGTTTATTGCATAAAGAAAACTAGAGTCTGGTCAGTCACCCTTTTTGTAAGAAATCATTTCCTTAACTAAAATCTGAATTTCTGCTGCTTACAATGCTCCCACTGAAGTAGCCATTTGTTCTTTATAAAATCTTCAGATTTTCAGTTAAATAATAGGGTCATTGCCTTTATGGCTACACTATGCCACTTTCAGAACTATTTAAAAGTTTCTTCTTTTTGGGATCCCCAGCTGGCTCAATCGGTAGAGCATCCAACTCTTGATCTTGGGGTTGTATGTTTGGGCCCCAATTGAGTGTAGAGATTAGTTTAAAAAAATAAAAGTTTTAACAATTTTAAAAAAGTAAAAAATTTCTTCTTTTTAAGACCACACATCTGGGTTCTTATCCTTCTAATGGTTTTTCTCTGGATCCTAAATCCTGGGCAGTTTCACCTTCCACGTCACTCAGGCTATGTGAAATATTGACCTTTTCAGTTCTAGTCACCTTCATAAATCTTCTTCCTCCATTACCAGCTCCCATACTTACAACCTAGGTCCTATCATCCCATCTGAAATTTTAGGGTTGAAAATCTCATCTGATCATTATATCTTCTGCTTCCTGATTACTCTTCCTAAACCTGTTTTCCAACATAATTAATAGGAAAAAATACAATTTTAGACTCTCAGTACCTGCTGCTTCCCCCCCATTAAACAGCTTCTTTATATTCCCCCCCCAATAATCCCAGATCTGATTATATAACATCTCAATTCTATTCTCAATCAGCACTTTGAATTATTTTATGTCCAATTTTTTAAAGATAAACTTGGGTTCTAATTATGTGCCAGGAAGTGTGCTAACTATTTTGCATTTATTAACACATTTATTTATCAGACCAACTCTGTAGAATAAATACAAGTATCTAGGTCATGTTCAGTCATAATGACCTTATCGGTCTTTGAAACTGGGTTACTATAATCCTTTGCATTTACAAGGCTGCTGCTGGTCATGCTTATTGGGACCACTAAAAATGTTGGTTTATCACCTTGGCTGGGCGGTCCAGGGTCCTCCACACATCTATTTCCCATTCCTGGCACTGCTTTTCTATAAGATTCTTCATATCTCCCAGCTTCTCCCTTGAACTTTGTTCACTCTGCCAATGTTCCTATATCCTTTGAATAGAAAATAACTGCCATTTGTAACAAACTCCCTTAGACTTCTCTTTTGCACCTCCAAATGTGCCTGTATCCACAGCCAAACTCTTTTGTGTTACCATGTATCTGAGGGGAAAAAACGAACAAAAACCAGAAAACAAAAACCAAAAACTTCTGTCTTTCCAACAGTAAATGTTCTTGGTCATTTCTGTTCTTAGCTCCTCCCAGTCACTGTTCCATCAAAGTCTTCTCTGTCCTTGTCTTCAGTTTCTTTCCTTCCCCTATGTATTCTTAGTTCTTGTCACACACATGCAAACATGCATGTATGTATATACTCATACATGCATTATCACTTCCCACTAATTCTGAGCTCCTCAAGAGCAAGAGAAACATGTCTGTTTCATCTCCAGAGCCCATCACAAGTTCTAGGAAATATGGGATGAAGAGTTACTATTCTAAATAATCACAGTAATGGTTATAACTGATGGTGTGAACGGGATCTTTAACATTTACGTAAGTATAAGTGGGTTGTTGCCTACTATGTTATAGAACAGATTCTACTTTCGAGGATAGTTAAAAAAATAAACAGCAAGACCTTTGGTATTAAACTACGAGCTGTCTTCTTTCTGTAGGTTTCTGTGCCTCCACCCCCGCCTTCCCATCCAAAATCCAGGATCTCTAGGCATAGTTTTTATAAGAGTGCTTTATGGTTGGTTCAGGCAGATGTTTTTAGAGAATCCTCCATTAAACCAGTGTTTCTCAAACAGGGGTATGTGGAACCCCATAGTGACATGCCAGGGAATGTGCAACACCACCAAATAAAATATTGTGTGACATTTGGAGTAAACATTTATTGAGTGGTGGGGAGGTGACAAATGAACTAAAATATTGGAAACATGAGTCTAAATCATACCTAAATGTATACTTTTGAGAAAATCATTTTAACTCCTGAGACCATGTTTTGTCATCAGGGAAATGAAGTAGATGATCCCTTAAGTCCCTTCCAAACCTGCCATTTTATGATCAGGACTGGATTTGTACAAGAGGATCAAGAAAGCAGAAGGAATGCATAGAAAACGACAAAGAGAGGGAGAGAGTCCACGGAGAAGGAGGAGGGGTGCCATTAGGAGGTTGCAGGGCTTAGGGCCAACAGGTGAAAGCAGAGGTGTCACTGTAGTTAGACAAGACTCGTCACTGCTCAGTGTGTTGCTGAACTGAGCAGGCCTACCCTTTATTCAGTCAGTGTTTGTTGAGAATATGGTGTGTGCTGGCCTGGATTTGGATTGGAAGGGACAATATGAATATAAGTGGTTTTATTTTGTCTTATTGTGTGTGTGTGTGTGTGTGTGTGTGTGTGTGTGTGTGTTTTACCCTTTCATTGCCTTACTCTAAGCACACCTCAAGCAGGAAATTCTATAGATTTTGCCCTTCCTTCCCCCTTCCCCCCACGACTTCTTCCCCTTTACTTCCCAAACTCTAGTTCAAGGCATCCTTATTATTCACCGAAATCTCTATAATGGCTGCATAACTGATTTATCTGAATTACTATCATGTATATTACTACCAAATTCATCTTCTAGTACCTATTATAAAGTAAGTTCTAGAAAAGGAGGTCTTACATCTTTCTTATTCAGCACAACATCAAAAACAATTTTTTTAATTACAAGCCACAGAATCTAACTAGGGCTAACTTAAGTAGAAACTAAGTTTATTAGAAGGAGTTTGGATAGTCCCCAAAATTAAATGTAATACTGAGAATCTAACACAGAAAAATGAGAGGGAAGGAAGGAAGATGAACTAAATCAGAGGCTAAAACTGGCTAATTCCACTGTCTTTGAAGACTTGCTTTGGAAGCTGGTCTATCTACTCCCCTGCCATGAACACTATGAACAATCTCTAATGGTCCCCGTGTCACTCCGTCAGAATTTAAAAAGCTGGTTGGAAGCATAGCACTGACCAAGCCCATACTTCAGAGTCCCCTAAAAGTTATACTCTTTCATATCTAATCTCCACATCACCCATGTCTCCATTATGGCCATTCCTCTTCTTTTAATCATAATCAAGCTTGGATACTCTGCAGTATATGGACCACATTATAAAGTTAACCAGGAATAATACATTATCTGTCTATACTCCAGTGTAGAGAGAAGAAATAAAAGGGGAACTAATAAAAATATACAAATTCACACAAGTTATAAAGAAGAAGAAAAATCCATAGAGGCTCTCAATTGCCTACTCAATACATTGCTTATCCTTTATTACAGCTCTTGTCTTTTCTGTCTCTGTCCATAAAATAACCCCTTAAAGTAGGGCCTCCTGCTTCTATGCAGCTGTGCCCCATGTTCTCTCACCTCTAGGACATCAGTCCTACCACTTCGATGGCTGGGAACGCCCTGCCCTTTACCTCCTCTTGTGTAAATGCTTTTCCACTTTCAAGGGCAGAGCAAAGCCACCTTTTTCATGAATCTATCCTTAACAGTCCTTGCAGGAAGCCAGTCCCTTTTGCAGATTCTCTTAGCCTGAAGTTTGCAGCTCTCTTCTAATATATCTTACGTGGTATTTTGTGATACACATAGCTTATTTTCTGTCACTTTTTGGGGTCCTCTGTGTTGAAAAATCACCTTTGCCATTATCCTTTTGTTGTTGTTGTTGTTGTTGTTGTTGTTGTTGTTGTTGTATGTGTGTGTTTTAAGTCTAGTGAGAATGAGTGATCTTTAACTTTTAGGTTGATGGAGAAAAATATAAAATAAATCTTAAGTCAGTTTATGATACAGAGTAGATAGTCATTTTATATCATAAGTGGTATAACAATTATAGATAAATTATTGAAAACATTTTAATGTATGATTCATTTTATGATTTTGATTCATTTTAGTGATCATGGGCCTAATTTTAAAATTAATAGTGATTAATGTACAGAAAGCTGAAAGAAATTGATAATCAGTAAACCCCAGTTCACTTACTGGCTTATAGAATATTGTTAACCTTTAAATCTATTATTGCGGGTCATGGAGTCCTCATAGTTTATCAAAGGATGGGATAATTCCTTTTTACTCTTGGAAGGACATTACATTTAAAGAGGAAAAAAAAGAACACAACACAAGAACCAGAAAATGGCATTAAAAGCTAATACCAAGCAGGCTTAGGGGAGCAACACCCAGATTCCCCCTTGACTACATTTGGAGAAACTTGTATATTATACTATGCAATGGGTTTTACTTGATTTCCTGCTGGTCATCAGACTGGAAGGAATTTTAAATTAGGGGGAAGAAATTCAAATGAAAACCATGGTAAAATCAGTCCCAATATGAACCACATACTCCATTAGCCTGGATTTGACAAGTGCCTCATACTGAATCTGAAGATAAAGCACAAGTTACTGTTCTAACTCTCTGTCTCAAAGGTTAATGCTTTAATATGAACACTGATATTATCATATAAACACATTTATGTATTATTATATAAATATATGCATCTATGTATATATAACATATAAATATATACATAATACTTTAATGTATAAGTTATATATATATATATAAAATAAAACATGGTGTAGTGGTTTAGTAATTTCTCTACCATATGGAAACAATAATCAATTCCTAAATTCCTAGTCATTTTTGGAAATTATCATAACCTTTGCTAAATCCTTTCTTTTCACTGAGAAATACTCAGGCCAACTATTTTACCAGGCCAAGTGTGTCTGAGAGATTTTGAGAGCTTTGCATTGCCAAGGTCAATTTGGCTCTGTTTTGTTCTCTTGGGCTATTAGAGTCTACTTGTATTATGGTTTTCCTGATTCCCTGGAACACATATGTTGTTATCTGGAAAATATCCAGACTTTATGAAAACAAGTTTGTTTGTTGCCTAAGAAATAGAATAAGAAAGTGACACTATTTCACTAAAAAATCAGTTCTAAGAAGATTTTTTTAAATTAAAAATCAGGTGACTTCAATAATTCTGATAACAGTTTTTCTGATAACATCTTATTGGCATGTCAGAACATTTTACCCAGAAAGAACTGGTCACTCTTGGTGGAAACAGTTGGAAATGGGGAAAATAGAAAACAAACAAATAAAACACACAACTTTCTTGGCTTAACAAAGCATAAATGGGTTTATATGTATGAGTTATTTTCACTAATATAAACTTGCTCAAGATAGAAAACACAAGGTTAGAGAAATAACGAGGTTTTGGGAAAAACAGGTCTAAAAAAATGGACTGGATCATTTCTGCCAGATGGAGCAAAATGATTAATCAATTAGGAGGTCAGTCCAAGTACTAAAATATACTGACATTGCTTTTTTGCCCCTTCTGGTCTTTCTGATTGTAATATAATTAACATAATGTTAGTCATGCCTTCTATAGAATCACATATGGGGCTAGATAACCCAATATACTTTCAAGTAATCACTTTTTAAAAAAAATTTTATTTTTAAGCAATCTCTACACCCAACAGGGGTCTTGAACTCACAGCCCCAACATCAAGAGTCACATGCTCCACTGACTAAGCCAACCAGGAGCCCCTAAAGTAATCACTTTTAATCATTGTATCGGAAAGGCAAAAATTAATTTTAGTTATTATGAGTTTTTTAAGTAATGATAATTCAATCATAACACTCCAAACTTTAGGTTAAACTACTTATCAATATTTCTCAAAAGTTAATATTGATTAAATTCAGCTATATTTATCTCTGTCTTTAGTGCCAGTGCCATATTAACCAAAAGTTGTGGTATCACAGCCACTTTCTCTGGTTGGGTCATAGGAATGGTCAAGAGAGGTCTCTGAAAGACCACATAGAATTATATGTGACTCCTGAGTGGTCTTCTCTACCACCAGGCATCATCTCTCTCTCCTTTGACCTTCCTGAGACAGGTACAGTGGCTATTTCCAAAGTGTGTATGAAATTAAGCAGTATCCCCTTACAGATTGCTTAAAACTCTTTAGATTCCCTTCAGTTGTATATGGAGTATGATGGAGATACAGCTTTGCACTCTCCATCTCAAGAAAATGTATTAATTGATGGGTGCCAAAAGACTCAAAATTTATGTAAGTAAAAGCTTTCCCACTGACAGGATTGACAATGACATTTTCTTCCCTGGTCCCTTCCCAGCCAGCAGAGGGTATAATGCCGTCATCCTGAAACATTCATTATTCCTTTGCAGTTTTAGATTTGATAGGGAGAACATAGGTGAGGCTGAGTCAGGCATCAGGACAGTGGTACATCATCCTGTAAGGACAGTGGATTTAATCCTGGAAAGCACTGGAGAACCATTTGTGAGCAAGAGTCTTCCTTTGGGAAATGTATTTGAAGCAATATGAAGCATGAATTTAAAAAGGAATGCATTTAATAATAATGGCCCTAAATTTAGAAGTCAAGAGTTCAGTATTTGGGGAATTTTTAAAATATTAAATAAAGTTGCAATTAATATGGGATAGAGCTATCAAGTGAATAGCATTAAATTAGGTCAAGTATATAACCTGGTCCAACGTTGTGTATTGTTGTAGAGGCCACACCAGCATAGATATGTCTGACCAGGAACTGTAGCACCATCTGGAAATGATAAAATAGGAACGAATCTGTTATCCACTAGGGTTTCTCTGGGTTCCAGGCTTCATGACAAGAAACAAATGACCAGCAACCACTCTAACATTTTATATTTTTTTATATGTTCCCCCATTCACACACGTTTTAGATTATTTGGGGTTATATGATGGCAGAAAATTCTTCATTTATGCAATTTCAGCCATTTACTGTGCTATCACTATTTTTTAGTTAGGGAGGGATTTGATATAACTGTAGCAAACCTTGATGTTGAGTAAAAGTGATAACTCTTTGGGGGCCTCTGAAATATGTTCTGTTTCCTCAGCTCTTGATTTTCTAGAAATATATTCTTGATTTTCTTTCAAGTCTGCAACCTCCATATGAGCTGTGGGAGAGTGGGAGCTCCAACAGTAGGGTATTCATTCCTCTATCATAGACTCATGGTTGTTTTGTTTTTGTTTTGTTTTTGTTTTGTTTTGTTTTTTTGCTTATGTTGCTGAACATCCCCTGCCTGGCCCTTCTCCACCGTTTCTATCACTAGTGAAGAGCTTCATGGTTTCAAACAACCCGCCGGTGGGTGCATGTGCGTGCATGCGTGCCTGCATAAAATTTATATATAAATTTTGAATTTCTTTCAGCTTTCTCCTATATTTATTTTAGATTAGGCTTGAGTAGCTATAGCTCTTCATTTTGAAAATAATGATGACTTTCTGTTTGGCATCTCAGTTTCTTATCAGCATCTACACTGCATCCAACTTCTGGAAACTGATTTCCCTTCCTTTTGTCTCTTTTGTCAGACTTTTGACTTTTCTCTTTCGTGTAGCCCCAACTTCTTGAAACTTTAAGATTTTCCTTACTTTTTTCTCTTGTCAGACTTCTGACTTTTCTCTTTTGTGTAGCCCTTCTAACAAGCCAGATGAGCCCTCCTGACTTATCATATACTCTGCATGCTCCCTACTCATCTCTATATGTTCCACACACTTCCGTTTCCTTTAATCCAAACAAAGGTCACGTTCCATCTTTCCAGGAATATATGAGATATTAGATATTGAAATTAAATAACATCAAAATGATTCCCTTATGACTCCCAATTAGAGATAACCATTATTAGTATAAAAAGAAATGGATATTTTTATACTTTAGGAAGGGTCCTTCAGGAAATATGAACATAAAATTATAACTCAAAATATCCTCCAATCAAGAGTTCTGAATGATTGAAATGTGTGTGTGCATATACGTGTGTGTGTGTGTGTGTGTGTGTGTGTGTGTAAAATCTTTTCCCCCTCCTATAGTCCTATAGTTATCTTTTTGTGATCTTTTTGAGTATTGTAAATGAGACACATGCCAGAGACAATTACCAATTTATATTTGATGTATTTTGCAATGAGCATTTAACCATTTATGTCATCGAGTATGGCAATATTTTGCAAGAGCTTAATTCCTGCCCTTTAAAACTGAAGTTCCTTATGCATACTTTTTTCCTTTCAAAACAGGCAATTTTGCTTTCATTACACATATTAATCATAAAGATAAAAGTCCATCAGATGATCCTTGAGACTAGGCTTTTATTGAACTTCTATGAAAATCATAAAAGCATTTCACTGTGTTTCACTATAAATTACCAGTGTGGAATAATTTTCATTGGTATAAGAAAGGTATTTCAACTGCTTCTCAAACTAAGTGAACAGTGAAATTCAACATCCTGTAGGACAAAGAAAGACCCAAAACATCAAAATCGTAACAGTCTATAGAGTACAGAATGAAGCAGAAGGAGGTGATCAGAGGAATGGCTTAGTTACTGGGAATATGAAAGTTAACAATGTTGGTTCCTCACCCTTTATGTGAGGTGTTTTAGTTTTAGTTTTTGTTTTTCCTTTACTCTATCCTGAGATTTATTACAAAACAAAAAGGGCAGGTTTATTCATATCTGGAGAGAACATTGTTTGCAAAAGTCCTTTCATAAAATACCATAAAATTACTGAAGCAATTGTTAAAAACCCATAGTGTCCATGTGAATGTATGATAGCTTTAGTTGCTAAAGGTTTATTAAAACACATTGGGAGGATATTTTTAAATAACTTCCCAGTTTCTATTTTTCTGATCTACCCTATTTTGTGGCTTATTAAATCAATGGAAATAGTTTGTCAATGGATTGGTTATTTTATCCATTTTTGTTATTTAACTGCCTATTATCAAGGAAAGTAAAATTTCTACTTAAACAATTGATTTATTATTCATTGATTTAAGAACTATTTATTGAACACATACCTCTTGGCACTAACTCTTTGGGCATTAAGATGTCACTGTATTTTCAAAAGAAGGTTGAAATTTGTCCATCTCTGACTTGGAATGTTCAAACTCAATGTGAAATCACAAGTCAGAGCAAAAAATGGGTAAAGACCTGGAAACTATAGGGTCACATTGATGGAATTGCTATTTCTTGAAGGAGCTAGTATAGCTTTGATGGTGGCATTTTCTGCTCGTTTCAGAATCACTTTTCTCAAAATCAGCTTGCCTACAAACCCCCTGTATTCTAAAGCAGCATTTCTTAACTTATTTCCTATTGAAGCACATGGAAGCGAATGCTCACATGTTTATCATAGTCCACATGCAATACAGACAAGAGAGCAGTGTCTTACGTACAATTTATGATGCTCGCTATAAATGCACACCTATTCTCCACTGGAGGAAACATACTTGGCGGCATATAGTGAGTGTAATTTTATTGTTGGTACATCCTTGAATCAGCTCCAATATACAGAGAGAAAATCCATTGCAGACTACAACATGAGATACACTTTATTATTGATCCCAGTACACTTGAGACTTGTAATTCATTTGAGAACCATTCCCCTACTGCTAATATGAGATAGCATATTAGTGTGTGTACGTGTGCATGTACATGTGTATACACTAAACTTTCACATCAGCATCTTTCTTCTTCCTGCCCCAATATCAGGTCTACACAATATCTCTAATCAGATACAGCCTGAGGAATGCTGGCTTAACAAGAAGAAGCAACTTTAAGTTCAACAGTGAATTGTATTGTCAAAATGAGTCCACATTTCCTTGGAGTGTCTCTTCCTGCTCTTCTCTCTCCCTCTGTCACAGTCTCCAATATGTGAGCAACCCTCTATCTCTTACTTTCTTTCATTTTTTTTCCCTATTCTAAGAGGGCTACTTGAGGTATGTAAAAGTGACGCCATGGACACTGAATGTGCTATTTCAGCTTGCTTTCCTGGTGTAGGTCTCAGTTTTGCACTGATCACGTTATACTGTCCCACAGAGTAACTCTCTCACATAGTGAACAACAACATGCATTTCCAAGGAAGCTTCCTAGGGTTGGGGCTGATCTGGTACTCCTCCCCTTGTGCATTCACTGGCCTTGCCCTTCAGTTCCTTTGGTTCTAAACAACCTGACTAAACAGCTCACCAGGCATGGTAAGTCATGGGCCTGTGTGCTTGACCTATGCATACTACATTTGTCAAAGTATTGCATATTTTAAATGTTGAATTTTATTTTATTTTAAATGCTTTTATTTATTTTTGAGAGAGACAGCGTGAGTGGGGGAGGGACAGAGAGAGAGGGACAGAGGATCCGAAGCGGGCTCTGCGCTGACAGCAGCATACCTATGTGGGGCTCGAACCCATGAACTATGAGATCTTACCTAAGCTGAGATCAAGAGTCAGACACTTAACTGACTGAGCCATCCAGGCACCCCTAAGTGTTGAATTTTAAAA
Organism: Cryptoprocta ferox; assembly: GCA_028646485.1. Classification (NCBI taxonomy): domain Eukaryota; kingdom Metazoa; phylum Chordata; class Mammalia; order Carnivora; family Eupleridae; genus Cryptoprocta; species Cryptoprocta ferox. The sequence continues at coordinate 126,339,995 of CM053571.1, forward strand.
GGGATTTGGAGAGGAGCACCTGGGTGGCTCAGTCATTTAAGTGGCCAACTTCAGCTCAGGTCATGATCTCCCAGTGCGTGGGTTCGAGTCCTGTACCGGGCTCTCTGCTGACAGCTTAAAGCTGGAGCTTGCTTCAAGTTCTGTGTCTTCCTCTCTTTCTGCACTTCCTCTGCCCGCACTCTGTCTCTCTCTCAAAAATAAATAAACATTACAAAAATTAAATAAAATATAAATTAAAAAATAAAAATAAAAGGGATTTGGAGAAACTAGAACATAGAAATCTCAGAAGGAATACATCAAATATGAGTTACGAGCTAAAATACAGATTCCAAGGTATATTGTTGCTGCTTTCTCTTAGATGATGCCGCCTTACTGTGTCCTCACTAGGTGGAAGGAACAAGAGCTATTTTTATATTCATTAAGGCTCTGCCATCATGAGCCAGTCACCTCTGGAAGATCCTAGTTCCGCATATCATCCCATTTCAACATGAAATTTGGGGGGACACAAACATCCAGTCTATGGTACAACATATATCCGCCCTTACAGTGTCACACAGAATAATTCGCCGCTCTAACAATCCCCTGTGCTCCCCATATTTTCTCCTCTTTCCCCTCACCCCCTGGCAACCACTGATCATTTTAACTGTCTCCACAGTTTCACCTTTTCCAAACTATCATAGAGTTAGAATCAGGCAGTCGGTAGCCTTTTCAGATTGACTTTCTTTTTTCATTTAGTAATATGTATTTAAGGTGGTACTGAGAATGTTCAGGTTATAAAAGAGAACAATTAATATTGTTCATTTTTTACAGAATTATATGAGAAAGACATTACCTGTAATGATGAGCTAACTCCATAGGTGACACTCAAGAATAAATACATTGTGATTAAAATTTTAGGAGAATTTTTTAACTTCTCAAAGGGATTATACAGCAGAATGCATTGAATTCAGAAGATTACACTACATCTTCCCAGAGTACTCGTTTCATTTGAATACCTGGAAGAAGTTTTTTTTATATATATTAGGAAACCATGGATATATTATGTCGTAGAATACAGAATTTTCATTAGATAAAACAAGAGACTTAAGAGAAATGCCGAGCTCATGGAGAACTGCTTCTGGCTAAGAGCCTATTTAGACTCCCCTAGGGATGCAAGTTCATGTTCCTCTTGCATCAGAAATACTTCAGTGGAAAAGTTGAGATGTGATTCAGGGGAGTTCAATTTAAAACAAAATACATTTTGATGGCTGGAGAGTATCTTAGGTCGGGTTCCCAGGGAAGCAGACCCGGAGGCACAGATTCTCATGCACAAGGTTTATCGGAAATTCTTGGAGCAACACCCACTCTGAAGTGGAGGAAACTGGGCTGGGCAGGGGGACGGTTGGGCTGAGATGCAGGTATATTGCGGCCTCAGCCATTGTCATGGAAGCTCTGGGGCTGTACTGGCCCTTTCATAGATGTCCCAAACTGAGGTTAGGGGCTGGGCCATTTTATCCCCAGAGCACTGGGGAGTGAATGGAGATGTTCCCTGGAGGGTGTGTAACTTTGGAGGGAAAGTCATGGGGTTGGATTCAGCTGTGAGCTGTCGGGAAACCTCCCAGCAGTGGTGGGAATTAACACCTTGATCTTGCTGGAAAAACCTGGGAAGCACAAGACAAGAGTCCATGAAAGTCAGTATAAGCCCACCCAGCTTCCCTGAAAGAAGGACTTAGGACAAGTGCGTTCTGACTACATTTTGATATGAATAATTCTGAAATAATGGAATCACTACCTCCAAATAAGAGAGATTATTTTGTATTTTGTATCTAATGTCAGGAAAAAAGTAATGGGACACACACACACACACACACACACACAGAGACACTGTTTTGAACAGGAGAGTAAAAAATCCTGAAGGGAGTAAAATTGCTTCCTTAATTTTTATTTTCCAGAAAGAGTAACTTAGCTAAGTATTAGTTGTATAACTAAATCTAATTCTGAATTTTTATCATATGCAGAGTTTATTCAAATTTCTCAACCTTCAGTGAGTTCATAAAGATAAAACTTCAGTGCATAAAATATTTTAGAAAAAAATAAAGAATGTCTGCATTTTCTGAAATGTGAGATTAATGGAAAGAAAGAATATAAACTATTTGACCATGGTTAAATACCATAAGAGCTATATTATATAAATATAATTATATATATAAAGGTATAAATATATAAAGAAATATATATACACATATATGTATATACATGTATATGTGTGTGTGTATATATATATATATATATATATATATATATATATACATATAAAGGTATAAAAACTTAAATCTAATTTACTTTCTGAGTTTGAGTTTAGGGTGTTTACCCTGAGCACTATGACTGTATGTGCCACTATGACCTGTTAGTTGTTAGATAAGAACATGATAATAATGTCTCAAAGTCACGCATTTATCCCAGTTAAAAATGCTTGTTTCCATGAAAGGATCCCTGAAATATATGGCTTTCACTGCAGAGTTTGGGTCTAAATATATTCTAGATACAATACCACTACTGAGTGAGTGGGGAGGTAGAGGAACTTTCAAATATTAGTTTAAATTAATTCACAATACTGTCTTTATGCATAAAACAAATCATTCTTATATAATCTTAAGTAGAATATATAGCTTACATATATGTTATATATAAGATATATAATCTTATATGTAATTTAAATAACCTATGAATAAAAATTGTTTTAAAATGTAAAGAACACAAAGCTATTCCTGAACTGATCCCCACTATTATCTATTTTTTCTCCTTAATAAACTGATGAGCCCATCAACAGGTGTCACAGAGGCAATATGAAGCAGAAGGACCATTCCATTAATAATGTTCCAGCAAATGAGTGTAATTATGTATATTCTCTGACCTCTAGAAACAGCAGCAAGTCAACATTCTTTGCTCTTGCTTTAAGTTTTGGCTTATAATTGATGTAAACCTTTGCTGCAGAAGAGTTCTGTGTGTCAAAAGTTTACTAAATTAGTATTATGTCTTTGGACACTCAAAATTTATGGGCCTCAGTATCCTTCTTTGTAAAATGAAGTCAGTTGGACTTGAACCACATTATCTTCAAGGTTCCTGCTAGTGTAGTATCTTATCATCCTTTATGATTTCATTGGTGCTTTAGATATGTCAGCACATGACCTTCGAGCTGTCATCGAGACCCAAGGGCAAAGAGCAGTGTGACAAACCCATAGCAGACATCTACTTTTGTGACTCAGCCCTGACCAGGGTATCAGGAGACAAATTTCCCAAGTTGGAGGCACAAATGTTTTTAACTACATACTACTAGGATGACAATTCCCTTCACAAAACTCTAAAATTGTGAATTTGGCTTTCCAAAGTGCTTGACTTACTGTGTAAAATGTCTTTACTTTCAAGGAAAATCTGACATAGTGGTCACATTTAAGATGCACAAACCAACATTTCTTCTTGAATTTGAATGTGTCATTTTTCATGACAATGACACCCTTTTTAAGAATGTTGTTTCTGAGGTTAAGATGAGGCATATTCTCTAAGACCATTTGGATGTTTTGTAGAGCTCATATTATTCCTAATTGGAAATGAAATTACTTAGATTATCAAAGTCTTTCATTTTAACCCAAGAATAAAAGGATCCTGAATGTTATACCATTAGACAGAGTGATAATTCTCCTAATATGAAAATGACTTGCTCTCTCTTTAGGTCCTGTGTCACCACAGCCATCACCCTGTGCAGCCGATCAATTTTCTTGTATCTACACACTCCAGTGTGTCCCTCTCTCAGGGAAATGTAATGGACAGGAAGATTGCACCGATGGCTCTGATGAAATGGATTGTTCTCTCAGCCCCCCTCCGCAGCATTGTGGTAAAATGGAGTTCCAGTGCTCAAGCAACGAATGTATCCCATCCCTCCTGCTTTGCGATGGAGTGCCTGACTGTCACTTTAATGAAGATGAATCCAGCTGCTGTGAGTTATTTTCACTAACTCAGTGTACCAGGGCAGAAATGCAGTTCAGAAATTATAAAGAGAGCTTGACAGATGAAACACACTTCTCTACAGTCTTACCATGATCCTAGCATCCATAACATAGTTGTTACTAAACAAAGCAGGTAGACCTTGCTTAGCATTTCTGGAAACATTCTGTTTGTAGTCACACTAATCTCTTTTACACTTCCCTGACTTCCTTTTTTGTTTACATCTGGGCCATTCAGCAGGGAGTGCTACTATGTATTTGTTGTCTTTTGTTGTTGTTATTACCATCTTTCACCATGCAAAGTTGTTATAGTATTATTGACTTTATTTCCTGTGCTGTACTTTCCATCCTTGTGGCTTATTTATTTTATAAATGGAAGCTTGTACCTCTTAATCCCCTTGACTTACTTTGCCCAACACCCAAACCCCCTCCCTTCTGGCAGCCACCAATTTATTCTCTGTATTTATGAGTCTGTTTCTGTTTTTGCTTGTTTTGTTTTTTAGATTTTACATATGAGTGAGATCATCTGCATGTACCATTCTCTATCTGACTTAATTCACTTAGCGTAGTACCCTCTAGGTCCATCCATATTGTCACACATGGCAGGATTTCTTTATTTTTTATGGCTGCATAATATTCCATCATATATCTTCTTTATCAGTTCATCCATTGCTGGACTTTTGGTTTGTTTCCATATCTTGGATATTGTATATAATGCTGCAATAAACATAGGGGTGTGTATATCTTTTTTGAATTAGTGTTTTATTTTCTTTAGGTAAATACCCAAATGTCAAATTACTAGATCATATGATAGTTCTATTTTTTATTTTTTTTAAGAACCTCTGTACTGTTTCTTGGGAATTTTGTTGTAGTTGTGTTTTGTTTTGGTTTGGTTTTATCATGGCTCCACCATTTTACATTCCCACCAAGAGTACACAAGTGTTCCTTTTTCTCTAAATCCTTAACAATGCTTGTCATTTCTTGTCTTTTTCACACTAGGCATTCTGACAGGTGTGAGGTGATATCTCATTGTAGTTTTGATTTGTATTTCCTTGATGATGAGTGATGCTGAGCATCTTTTCATATGTCTCTTAGCCATCTGCCTGTCCTCTTTGTCAAAATGCCTATTCAGGTCCTCTGCCCAACTTTAATCAGATTATTTGTGTGTTTGTGTGTGTGCACATGCGTGCGCACATGTGTGTATATTGAGTTGTATATTTGGCCATTAAGCCCTTATCAAGTATATCATTTGCAAATATCTTTTCCCATTTAGTAGACTGCTATTTTGTTTTGTTGGCAGTTTCCTTTTCTGTGCCAAAGCTTTTTAGTTTCCTGGAGTTCTAATGTAGAATGTTTGCTTTTGTTTCCCTTGCCTGGGGAGACAAATCCAGAAAAATATGCTAAGGCCAATTTCCAAAAGTTTCCTGCCTATGTTTTCTTTTAGTTGTATGGTTTCAGGTCTCACACTTACACTTCCATCCATTTTGAGTTCATTTTTGTGTATGGTGTAAGAAAGTGGTCCAGATTTATCCTTTTGCATGTAGCTGTCCCATATTTCAGTGCCACTTATTAAAGAGAGTGTCTCTTTCACACTGTACTGTACTCTTGTCTCCTTCGTCATGGATTAATTGACTGTATACGCATGGGCTTACCGCTGAACTGTATTCTATTACATTGATCTCTGTGTCTGGTTTTGTGCTGCTACCATACTATTTTGATTATAGCTTTGTAGTATAGTTTGAAATCTGGGATTGTGATATTTCCAGGTTTGTTCTTCATATTTAAGATTGTTTTGGTGATTTGGAGTCTTTTGTGGTTCCATACAAATTGTAGGATTATTTTTTCTAGTCTTATGCAAAATACTATTGGTATTTTGATAGGGATTGCATTGAATTTGTAGATTGCTTTGAGTATTTTGGATCTTTTAGCAATATTAATTCTTTCAATCCATGAACATGATATATCTTTCCATTTATTTTTGTTTTCAATTTCTTTCATCAATGTCTTATAGTTTTCAGAGTATAGATCTTTCACCTCCTTGTTTAGATTTACTTTCAGATACATTTTTAAGTTGAATTTTATTTTAGAAAGAGAGAGAGAGAGAGCAAGCATGATCAAGGGTGAGGGGCAAGGGAGCAAGAGAGAGAATCTCAAGCGGGCTCCATGCTCAGCACAGAGCCTGATGTGGGGCTCCATCCCATGACCCTGGGATCATGACCTCAGCTGAAATCAAAAGTTGGACGCTTAACTGACTGAGCCACCCAGGAGCCCCTTTAGGTATTTTTTGATGCACCTATAAATAGAGCTTGTTATCTTTTTAACAAATGTTTACAGAAATGGATTGCAGACGTATAGTTATAAATATTTAGGAAGATGGTTCAAATACAGGGTGATAGGCAAATGTTCTCTTTAGTGTACACACACACACACACACATATATATATATATATATATATATATATATATATATATATATAGTTAGGGGTTGCACCTGGACCACTACCTGGATAGATATCATGTCATTAAGAATTCATGGAGGGATAGATGGGCACCTGGGTGGCTCAGTCATTTAAGTGTCTGACTCTTGGTTTTGTCTCAGGTCATAGTCTCATGGTTTGTGAGTTCAAGCCCTGTGTTGGGTCCATACTGACAGTGCAGGGCCTACTTGGGATTCTTTCTCCCTCTCTCCCTCTTTTTTATTCTCTCTCTCTCTCTCTCTCTCTCTCTCAGGAGAAATAAATAAACTTAAAAAAAAGAATTCATAGAATAGGGGCAACTGGGTGGCTCAGTTGGCTGAGTGTCCGACTCTTGATGTAGGCTCAAGTCAGGATATGGTTCGTGGAATCAAGCCCCACATCAGGCTCTGCATTGACAGTGTGAAGCCTGGTTGGGATTCTCTTCCTACCTGTTCTCTCTCTCTCTCTTAAAATAAACAAACATTAAAATAATAATAGAAATTTTTAAAAAAGAGCCCATGGAATAGTAAAACCTAAGGTCTTAGACTTGAATCTCATTCTTGTCACCTATTACCTAGGCAAACTTGGGAAAGTTATTAGAATCAGTCATCATTCATGTAATACATACCTTATAGGGCTGTGAGGATTTGAGAGAATACATGAAATCCTCAGCCCTGCATTCAGTACCTTCTAATTTTATTATAACTGGCCAATTTCATCTAGGGAAGGAAGAGTATTGTTTATGAAGTAATTACACAAATCATTAAGGTGATCATGAAAGCATAGTGAGTCACAGCACCACTAACATTTAATTATTTGTTTCATTTTATATTATACTATATTATATATTTTGGGTTAGTTGGCAATGATAAAACTACACAAACCACATGTTAATGACCACTTTTTTTTAAGTAGTAAAAAGCAGCTTGGAATACGACTGGACATTGAAAGAAATATAAGGCTATTTCAGTGTCTTGTTTAGAGTGGGCGTCAGGAATTATAACAATCAGAAAAGGAGTACAGACATATTAAAGAAAGAGGAGATAGCATTTGGATATTTAAAGGGTTTAGTCTTAAATAAGTGAACTTCTTTTCCTAGTTTAGGCTTAGAGATTGGTTTTCCATGTTCCTGTTATTTCCTGTGACATTCTTTCTGTAATAAAGCCAACCTGTCAAGTCTTATAATATTTTCTTAGAGGAAGGTAAACAAATGGAAGAGAATGAAGAAGAGAAAGCCTGCCAAATTATTTATCCCTATTCCCATCAGGGCTCTAATGTAATTTGGTTGATAGAAATCTTATTAACTTCAATATAGTCATATGATATTTGACTTCAAATAAGAATGCTATTTAAATAGAAGCTTAGGAAAGTACAGTATACTTATACTTTCACACACTCATTGCAAAATTGGTGTTTGACGAGGTAGGAACATATGAAGTCTGTGCCTAAAGGGAAATAAGCCCATGCAAGGAATAGACTGGTATAATGAGAGTATTGCTTCTGTTCATCTCTAAAATATGTAATTAAGTTGTGACTCTGTAGGGAAAATTGTGTCAAAATTGTGTCAAAATAAACTATAGTAAAAATGCTAGAGCAAATTTACAGAATAAAACTATCTAATGATGACAGTTTACCAAACAATTAAAGGTGTGTTTTTTGTTTTTTTGTATTGTTTTATTTTTTTGTTTTATTCTGGACTTACTTATTGATTTAGAATGGCATGTTTTTAAACTCATACTCATTTATTTGTTCATAAACTCTCATTTATGTATTTTATGCCATATATTGTATTGAGTATTTTTGATACAGATGGATGTGGTATTAGACCAACGCAGGTTGTCAATACATTATATATTACTGAAGGAGACTAGTTAGGCAATAGTTGAAAATAAAATGTGATAAATGTAGGGTTATTGAATACATAGGGTATTCCCTAACTGTGGTGCTAGGGAATCTGTAAATTTTAATAAGAAAAATAATTACAGAGGCAAATTTGGAAAGACTGTTGTCATTAGGCAAGTGAAATAGAGATGCTTGATTCCCCTAAAGAATGTTCCAGAAATAGGAGTGGCTCAGTCAGTTAAATGTCCAACTTCGGCTCAGGTCATGATCTCACAATTCTTGAGTTCGAGCCTCCCATGGGGTCCTCTGCTGTCAGCAGAGAATCTGCTTTGGATCCTCTGTCCCCGTCTCATTCTGCCTCCCCCCCCCCCACACTTTCTGTCTAAAAATAAACATGAAAAAATTATTAAAAACAAGAATGTTCCAGAAATAGAGAAAAAGTTGTTTGCCTAAAGCATATATGGTATAACTAGTGTAGGGTGGATAGTGAGAAATGTAGAAATAAGTCTGGAGAGAAAGGCAGGGACTAGATCTTGAAGTGTCCCTTCTCGCCCATCGTGCCACTGGTAGCTGCCATTCAGGCAGTACATGGAATACACTGGAGTGAAGGAGGAGGCTGTTTAGGCGATGTCACCAGTGAAGTATAAAGGAATTGATTGGATAACGGAATGAGTAAAGATTTTGATTAGGCTTCAGAGACACTCAGGTGAAGAGGAAGAGAGTGTGGTCAAGAGTTTCCAAGTTTCTGATTTGGGCAGTAGGACAGCTAATGTGCCATTTCCTGAGCTGGGGAAGGAGAAGTACCTCTCTGGGGAAGATTGGGGCTTCATTTTTTTTTTAATGTTTATTTATTTTTGAGAGACAGAGAGACGGGGCGTGAGCAGGGGAAGGGCAGAGAGAGAAGGAGACACAGAATCCGAAACAGGCTCCAGGCTCTGAGTTGTTCAGCCCAGAGCCGACATGGGGCTTAAACTCAGGAACCACGAGATCATGACCTGAGCCGAAGTTGGCTGCTTAACTGACTGAGCCACCCAGGTGCCCCATGGGGATTCATTTTTAAACATGTTATTTTCATGGCATTTGTGGCACATCTGCACAGAAATGTTCAGAATGTATTCACAATGGATATCTGGAGCTCCAGAGAGAGATAAAGAAAGGCATGTAAAGACACGTGGCCTTTAGCATATATACAGGCTTGAAGCTGTGAGTGTGGATGAGATAATATAGAGAGGAAAACATAAGGTGGCGGACAGTTAGGAAGAAAAACAGCATTGAAAGACACTGAGATATGGTCACAGACACAAGACAAAAAAAAAAAAAAGAAAGAATAATAACCATAAATGAAATTTAGAAAGCCTTAAATACAGAGAGTATTTACAAGTTGGAATGTTTCTGAGAGATCATGTAAGCTTAGGCTTAAAAATATATATAAATCGGGAAAAGTAAAACATAATTCCTGGTGAGCTTGGAGAGAGAACTTGCTGTGGACGGAAAGGGCAGAATTCTGAAGCCCATCTTTTGTAGAGAAAGTAGGCAAGGAGGGAAATCAACTGTAGACAACCCTTTCAAGAAGTTGGCACCTAGAATGTGATGGAGGACAAAATAAGAGGGTTTTTTGGTTGGTTGATTTTGAGAGGTCTGCACATGTTTAAATGTGGTGTAGGAATAAGGATTTTGAAGTGGTTACAGTGTATGCAGAAAAATTAATAGAAATTGGTTTTTAAAGGACTTTTATTCTTGCAAAAATAAATATTCTAGTGATCAGAACATTTATACAAACCTGTGATGAGTTCAACATTTAAAAATAATTCATATTTAATCGTCTTTCCATTGGAAACATTTTTTAAATAAACTAAAGGGGTACATCTTTACCCAAAATATATCCCTTTACTTAAAAAGAAAAAAGGGAAAAATAAGTATGGTTTAACTATATGGGAATGTAGCACAGAACTAGGAGCATTCCTCTTACTGATATTCCTCCATTTCATCAGATGTTGTATCAGTCAATATCCTGACAAGACACAGATGGCATATTGATGCTACAAAATTTGAGAATATTTAATTTTTTTTAACATTTGTTTATTTGAGAGAGAGAGCAAGAGAGCATAATTGGGGCAGGGGCAGAGAGCTGTCAGCACAGAGCGTGGTGCGGGGCTTGAACCCACAAACTGTGAGATCATGACCTGAGCCAAAGTCGGACGCTTAACAGAGTGAGCCACCCAGGTGCCCTGAGAATATTTTAGTAAAGAGATTATTTATAGGGAACTAGCATACATTAAAAAACATAAAACAAACCACAACAAATAGTAAAAACAGGAGCTGTTATCACCCATAGACTAAAGCATGTGAGAGAAAGGAAGATTTGTCTTTACCTGGAATCAGATGGAGCTACTTGATAGAAGGTACGGCTCGATAAAAGGTTGGGGGACTGCGAACCCATGCTGATCTTCCAGTCTCTTCCCTCCATGTTATCTCTTGCTGGTTCTACACATCAGCCAAACCCCACGAGTAGCTGGAGGGCAAAGAAGCTTGTTGCTGTGCCTTTATAGTTCATCCTCCTGGAACCAGAACAGAGAGAGGATGCAGAATGTTTGAAGAGAGCCACATAGAAGCTATCCGCCATTGATCGATGTGACTGTGAAAAGGATAGGCAAGTGGACAGTCTGCTTACTTTCTCACTTTAATTTATATTCCAATAGTAGTTGATGTGTCTTAGGTAGTTGAGTGCCATTTAGAGGACTTAGAATGGGGCACGCTCCTCAGATTTGTGGATCAACTTTTATCATCAGGATATTTTTATTATTAGCCTTTAAATATGACAGCTGTGATTCCAGCATCCTATGGTACTTCTCAATGATAGTGTAAAAATTATCCCTCTGCATTTGACAACTTCTTACAAAAGTGTTGCTCAGTTTTATTCAACATTAAAATCGTGGTGATTGTCTATTTTACAGAGATATTGAAGAATTGGATGACTATGGTGAATAGCTTAATTAAATTAATACTCTTTCCCCATTAAATTGTATTTAGAGTTTTACGAAATATATTCAAACTGGTAAGATAGTTCAGTTAGAGTAGTAGTTTGTTTTAGTTTAAGGATAGAGTAAATATCCATCCTTCCATGTACTAGGTATGTGTATGCCTTAAAGGACTGGTAGCTTTCATTATCAGGTTGCAAGACCACACAGTCACTCTGCTCTTAGAAATGTGGGCTGCATACATGAGTTTTCATCTTAATAGTAAATGGATACACATCCCTAGTCACATGTACTTTGCTTTTGTGTATATTTTGTATGCAGCAATTATAATCTATAAAAGGAATTTTGCTTTTGGAAAATAGAACTTCAATAACCCATTCATGAATTGCTTCTGTTTAATGTATCTATAATACCTGAGTGAATGAGCTAAAAGCCACAGAATGCTCTTGGCTTATTTTGGTACAAAAGTGTGTCAACCTGTATGGTGACAGATTGAATTAAGTGTTTTTATAGACATTAACTATCCATTAACTATGAATGTGGCAAAAGTAGATATTGTCCAGGGAAACATTTTGAAATCTGAGTTTCCTATATATTTTATATATAGATTATGTAGACTACTTTTTTTCCCTTGTTGTATATGTGGTACTCATGAAGGAGAAAAAGAAAGTAATGATTTAATTTATTTCCTGTATTTAGTACAATGTCCTTTGCTGTGTGGGTTTCAATGAATACTAATTGCATTCATAATTTGCCACCTACTTTTAGAAGGAAATTGATACATATCCATTAACTCTAATGTTATAGTGTTTTAAATGCCATAGAAACTATGATTTTAGTTTTAAATTTCATAAAATGACTATTTTTTAACTCTTAACTGTAAACTTTCTATAAAAGGGAAAAAGTAAAACTTTTTATAAATTGAAATCATTTATTTTCTTATGTATTTTTATGTATTTCAATACTGTTTGGGCCAAAGTTGAGGATTTATACCCCATACAGGTCAGGGCTCTTCACTGTACAGCTAACTTGAAAAATAAGCTATCAGTTACCCTATGGATGGATTAGTATTTTCAAAAGTAGAAGTGTTCAAAATAATGCTTCAACAGTAGATGAGTATTATCAGCTTTGTATACAAATCTCAACCTATTATTTAAAACCTTAAAACTGCCATCTTTTATGACCTCTCAGCCCCCTGCAATGCAAAGCAATGGTGATAAAACTGTGTATGTATACACAAACACACATATAAATGCATGAATATATAGATGCATGTATATACATACATTTTCATTTTTACAAACACCTCTTATAAGAGTTGGAAGATTATTCTATATCCTAGTTTACCTGGTTTGCGATTCCATTTATCTTGTCAATGTATATCTTAAAATTATTTAACCTTTTCAAAAAGCTTAAAAGTCATCTCTTCTGGGATCTTAGCCATTTCTAAAATCTGGTTCCAGCCTTGTTTTTTAAGTTTCTCTGCACTACCTCCTTACACAAACCCCCCAGTGAATGGCAAACTGCTTTGCTCACTGTTCCAATGCCAAACTTACTGATTCCGCATTTATAGATTTAATCCCACTCTGCTGAATGGCTTTTTACTGGACACATGAAAATTTAAAACATCTCAAGACTCTACTCTTTCAGTCTTTATAGACTTACATGCACTAAAGGATTCTCATTTTTATAATGCTTATCCGTACAGATGCTTTACCAATTAAACTTGGACTTATGGCATTTCTTTTATTATTATTTTGAACTGTTAACTGCTTTCCATTGTCATTTTGCTTTTGTTGCTGTGTATGTCCTGACCACTCTTTCTAAAAATTTTCCCCTGCACTCCAGTTAAAGTGCTAAGCATGGAGTCTTATATGTAGTGTCAGCTCAATAATATTTGATAGTGGGAATTGATGTTCGAACACCTCAGGAAAGATGACTCAATGAAAAACATCCTTTTAATTTTCAGAGCTGGTGTTTTTAGTCAGTGGAAAGACACACTTTTAAAAGCATCATTTTATGTCTCACTTGAACGTTAATTTTGATAGGCAACTGTCAAACTGTGTCGGTAACCTATGATAACTCAACAATTCCAGACCATAAATATATTTGAAGAAAGAAACGGAATCGTAATAATACTGACAAAATCTGTGCAAGACCCATCTATGGGGATATTTATTGCTAAGTCTTCTAATCTATCAAGTTAGCTTGATAAGTTTAAACTTAATTGTCTTTATTTCAGTAGAGGTGACTTCCCAGGTCAATCCTTTATTTTTTTTAATTGTAGCAGCAGGTTTAGATTAAAATGTTCAAATAAGGTATTGGGCATGACACTGTTAGATAAGTCAGAGAAAAGCACAGCCATTCTTGTTGAACTTGGATTAAGTGCATTAATATCATTATTATTTAGTGCTTTTCAAATCTATCCAGAATTCCTGGCGAGATGGTGCAATGGGTCCATGCTTCAACATTCCTTCTATTCCAAACACAGAGCAATGCTAGAAAGAACATCTGTCCCATAGAAAGACTCAGAGACATGACAAATACCAGCATGGGACAAAACTGGAGTAGAACAAGAGAACAGAGTTCAGGACTGAAACCTAGGCCTGGTGGTTTCCAGGTTCTCGAGCAAACAGGAGACAAGAGACCCCTGATAGCAGCCTGAAATTAAGGGCCCAGATTCAGCTCTAACTTGTAAAAAGAGCCTAAACATTATTACTGCTTTAGAAAATTGGAGTCCTAATGAGTCAATGAGAGAGGAAGCAAAAATACAGTTTCAGGACTAAGAGTAGCATCCAAGGGAGGTTGAGTACTTGGCAGGACTAGATCGGTACTGAACTATCAGTCCTCTTGATCAGCATCAGTAAAGCCATTTTTCTGCAACAACCCAAATATCATGAGCAAGGCTTATGCTTGTCTCTTGAAGTCAGGCTGACAAGAAACTCTGGAATTAGTACAATGCACCATGCTACAAAGGCACATAGTCATACTACATTGAGCTGCAGTGACCGACATCCTATACCCAGTGACTATCCATGATGTACAACCTGGAAATTGATAAACATTCAAACAAGCAATGGTTGCTGTCGTTTCAGTTGCACATAATGTCAGGGACATTAGGGGAGCAAGAAAACTCTGCCTTGGATTTAAAGTTTAGTCTAAAACTAATTCAGACTACATAGCATGAACAGTATACTTTATACATACAGACCTGTATAATACTGCATAATACCCAGCTGGGAAACGATTCTATCAAAAAACTTTTTGAAGACTCAAAAACAACTATAATAAATAATTTAAACATAGGACTAGAAAGATGAAGGGCAATGCAATGAACTGCCTTACTGTTTCATTAGAAGACATTCATTCAGAAAAGGATTATTGTTCTTTTTTTAATTCCAGCCAATGAGAGCTGTTCTGATGGCGCATTAAGGTGCACCTCCTTGAACACCTGTATCCCGGTTCATGAGCGCTGTGACGGTTTTGCCAACTGCTTGGATCTCCAGCCTGATGAGTCCAGCTGCTCAGGTATTGTATTTCCAGTAAAATATTCTTTACAATATAAGCCAGTAACTTAACCTTATAAATGATACAAATATTAAAACCTGAAATTATAAATAATTGCAGGCATGGGATAACTGAATTTCTTTTATTGGTTGTGGGTAGGAAGAATATTAACATGGCTACACTTAGAAACACTTGAAAAATATAATGGACTCATGCTTATTCTATATAAACAATGTCTCCAAATAAAAATCACAATTTTAATTTAATATAACTTAAAGTTATTTGTATTTGATAATCTTTTTAATGAAAATTGCTTGATTTCTGAAGGAGACACAATCTAACATTAATTTTTTCATTGTGATTTTTCCCACTTCATTAAGAGCCATTTGTATGATCTAGTCATGTTTAAAAAGCCAACTTATTAAGCTTTAGACTGACTTTTAAACATTTTTCTCTCCTGACTCTGGAATATTTATAAGAACTGATAATGGATGGTTGTGATTATACTTTTATCAAAACTGCTTTTAAATTCTCTAATTTATTATAATCCATTGTTAACATCTCTCCTTAGTAATTGAATTTTTATTCCATGCAGGAGACATATAAAATAATAGATAGGGTCAATATAAATCTCTCACAACTAATAGATAATATAAATTGGTAATAAAAGATATATTCAATCATATTTTCTAAATAAATTGGAGATATTTAATATCAAAGCTAGGTGAGAATATATTCTTTGTGTCTTTCAAGAGAGAAGACTATTATGAGATAAGTGACAAAAACATGGTAATTACAATCAAATCACAGTGCAAAAAAATCTGATTTTTTTGTGCTGCTGAAATGAATACTCACAGAGCACCGAATTTTATGACTACAAAAGGAAATCAAGAAGCGAGCAAATCTGGTCCCATAAAATATGCAAAGATGAATGCTCTTTGCCATTATTTCTGGACCAGGCGTGCTTTTTACATCAGATTGATACACAAAAGCAAATGCTTTCAGTTTCTTTTCAGAGTAAGAAAGATACTAATGAGAGAATTTTGTTCTTTGAAACTATTAAGAAAAAGCACTGATGTCCAGTATCTAAATTTATTTGCATAAAGGTGAGATTTTCTTCAGGAGAGTCCTCTAGGAGAACCAATATACCATGTTAAGGTTTACTGTCTGATTTTACATATTCCACCTTTAAAAATATGGTCAGAAGACCAGAAGAGCGACCATTCTTCCTGAGTGATCGACAACCTGCAGGGAACAATGGAGCACACATTCTGGCTGCCCCATCTATATTAGTCGTTCACCAGTTCAGTCACACAGGTCACTTACAAAGTACAGGTCATACTGCCCCAAATACTGGGGTATAGTCATATAAGGAACTAATGAGACACTGTTCAGAAATAAAATCCACATTATATTTTTTGTTCTCTATTTGTATTTTAAATACTTTTTAGTTTGTCAAACAAATGTGATGAAGTCAATGCTTCTGCGTTTAAGAATGCGTCTAATCTTAATCCACGCTAAAATGCCCATGACACCATCCTCTTTCTTTCCAAACATCATATCCCTTTATGGTCAGCATTTCATACACTTTATAAGACCAATCCTGACAGCATCCAATAACATCCCTGGTCACACAGCAGGTGGTGAGCATCTGCTCTCCCCTCACCTGAGGTTTAAGTCATTAACAGTGACACTGACCTCAGATGCTGCGTAGGTGTTTTGGGTTAAGTATATTTCAACATGGCCTGTGTGTCCCCAAGTTATGTTAGAAAGGCGTATTATTTTCAAGTTTTGGTTGCTTATACAAGAGAAAATTATTGAACAGGATGTGTCTGGCCTAATTTAAATTGGGAATCTCTTTCCAGTCATCTGCAGTAGTAGAGGTTAATGAAAGTTATGTCAGGGTGATACTACAATTATGATAACTGTCCATTTGAAGGAGAATTGAGAAAAGGCATGAAAAATATAAACTTGCAGGATGGGATATTATGAATACAGTATAATAATAATAATAATAAAATAATAATAATAATGCCTAAATCCATTTCAGAAGGTTTTTTTATTTTTTCCTATCAAGTTTTTTTTTTTTAATTTTAATTCCGGTATAGTTAACATACAGTATTATATTAGTTTCAGATGTCCAATATAATGATTCAAAAATTCCATATATCACTCCATGCTCATCATGGTTAAGTGTACTCTTTCATCCCCATCAGCTGTTTTCACCCACCCACCCCCACCTTCCCTCTGATATGCTCTATTTTAAAAGGGTACCCTCAGTTAAAATTATTTTTTTCAACAAGAACATTTTTGTACTTGAAGCATACACCAAACCAAAATAAAAAACTTCTCATGTAAAGTCCTATGGGAGCTATTCCAAATTTCTAAGCCATAGTTAATCTTCCCTGCAGTCCCTGTGCTGGGATTTCAAGATAAAGAAAATAGTTTCTGCCTACTGGGAATTTGGTTTCCTGCATCAAACTACTTGGTTTTCTGGAAGACTCTTAGATCTACACAGCTCCTGAAACCACATGCAACTTATTGTGTATGGGTATATTTAATCCATGACAGTGCATAAATACCTTACGATTCAGAGAGGTTTATGATCATAATATCGGGAACAGTAAGGGGGTTATGGAAATTCTGAACTGAATAGCAGATCACTTGAAATTTTTAGGCTAACAGGCTTTGGAGTTAGAGGACTGGAATTTAGTTCAATATCGGCTGTTCCCTTGCTATTCACTTGAACAAGTTATATTATTAACCAGTTTCCTTTTCTGTAAAAGAATATATATGAGATATACCACATAATGCTATGAGGACTGAATGAGGTAATGGCAGTAAAACTCTTAGGACAGTCTTGACACAGAGCAGGTCTTCAGTAAATGGTAGTGGTAATGGTGCTCACAATGGTAGGAGGGGAAAAGGAAAAGATGGAGAGGGCAATGGTAATGGAAATTAGGTTTCATGGGCAATTTAAAGAACCTCCAAATGTAGATACCTGGGAATTATTTAATGTGTTATGCATACCACTCACTAGTATAGAAATATTATAAATACATTTCATTTTATCTTCTCAGCAGCCCTAGAAGGCAAGGTGATATAATCCTCATTTTAAACACATAAAACCTTATACTTGAAGTACGTAGCCCAAAGTCCCATAACCCATTAACTGAGCCAGACATCAATGAGGGAAAACCAGGATTCATGTGACTGTCAGTCTTCTCAGCAACCCACAGTGCAATAGCTGTCACCTCCCGGGTTCCATATACACCAAAAGAGACACCCCCGTCCCTCCCCACACACACACACAAAGATAGGTGTCCAATTTATGTTTTCCTGCTTTTCCAGAGTGATACACCAGAGTGGGATTGAATTTGAATTCTTTACAGAATGCTATTTCTATGTAGTCATTTGAATCATATTTGCCTCCAGATACATGGTCATAATAACCAGTGCAAGACGGTACAAGGCAGTGAGACATTGATGTGGCTAAGAAGCCTGGGAACCCACACTGATCTCATATCAACCCCATAGATCCCTACTTCCCATTTGAAACTCCACTTATCTACATCTCTTCATTGCTAACTAGTCATATACATCTCCTTCCCCCATTTTATCTGTTCTCTACTTTAAATTGTTTTGAGTAAATTAAAGCTTATAATACATTGTACTGTGCCTTTCCATCCTATGGATAAAGAACCTGGGTTTAAGCAGGAATTGAAAAGAACTTCTTATAGAGGTGATCTACAAATTGTCTGACCTACAAAACATCAAGAGTTATTCCTTGTTCTGGCCAATGCATGTGTTTTTTCCACTGTGCTCTATTATCCAGGGTAAGAGATTATATATTTAAATTTCCACAGAATTATTTTGATGTAAAGCAAGCCTATGTTTTACTCTCAGCAAAGTAAATATTAATGACCCCAGGAAAAAAAATGTGCAGCTGTGTGTATTTTGATGTTCTGCAGTTTCAGACACTCTACTGGCTTTTCTTAAAAAAAACAAAGCCCTTATGTGAGGAAGACTAAAATGGTACTTAAGACCAAACATAACCATAAAATGGTTAATCTAAAAGGTTTGTAGCTATTTATGCTTTATCATACTAGTGGGCTATTTTTAGTCAAACCAGCTAATTTCTTGTTTATGAAGGAAATTTCACATCTGTTCTGTTCAGTAGAGCATGCCCCAGAAGCCTGAGGGATGTAGCTGTATTCCCATCTTGAATACCATACTCTCCTGTTGTAATTAGTTAAATAGGGAAGAGTAAGAGAAGGCAAGATGAGATATATAGTTGACCCTTGAGCAGCACAGGTTTGAACCGTGTGGGTCTAGTTACATGCAGATTTTTTACAGCACTGTAAATGTAATTTCTCTTACTTATGGTTTCCCTGATAACATTTTATCTAGCTTACTTTATTACAGTAATATAGAATATAATACATATAACATACAAAATATGTGGTCACTAGCTATCAGTTAAGGCTTCCAGTCAACAGTAGGCTATTAGTAGTTAAGTTTGGGGGGAATAGGTAGTTATATGTGGATTTAAAAAATTTTTAATGTTTATTTATTTTTGAGAGAGAGAGAGAGAGAGAGAGAGAGAGAGAGAGAGAGAGAGAGAGAGATTGAGAGCAGGGGAAGGGCAGAGAGAGAAAAGACACAAAATCTGAAGCAGCCTACTGCTGTGTCATCACGAGCCCGACATGGGACTAGAACTCACGAACCATGAGATCATGACCTGAGCCAAAGTTGGACACTTAACTGACTGAGCCAGCCAGGCATCCCAGTTATATGTGGAATTTTAACTATGTGAGGGTCAGGGCCAACTATGTACCCCTGGAAAAGCAAATCAAGGGAAACTTTTAAAAACAAAAAGGACACCAGACATATGGTATATTGTGAGTCTGTTCCCACACTGCAACCTCTCTGCTTCCCTATTTTTCCTCTTTCCTATTGCCCCATCCATCCCCTTCCCAATGTTCATTGACTGGCTCCTCAATCTGACCCTCTGTAGTTGATCTTCAGAGTTTTCCTCCAATGAATTATATTCCTGTATAAAATTTCTTTTTCTCCTTATTACTTTTCTACTACTGTTCATATCATCAGCCTTTCTCTGCCAAACAAATGGTTTTTCTCTCTGCTAAGGTTAATCTGCTCCTGTAAAGACAATAACTATATCTTTGTGACCCCATGACACCTAAAAAAATGACCCCGAGTGATTTGGGGGAGGCAAGCCTGAAAGGCAGAGGAAAAAATCGGAGGCTTCAATTCCAGGTCCTAGGCTGTGTTTTATCTGGAATTCAAACCTGCAAATCATATTGTCCAAGGAATATTTCCATTTGGATGTCCCCTAGGCACTTAAAACACAAGTGCTTTTACCTTTAAACTCTCCCTTCCCCACAAATCCCCCAATTCAGTAGCCCAGCCAGACACTTGAACATCACCCTTGACTCCTCCAAATGATCACCAAGATGTTTCAATCCCAACATTTCAGTGTCTCACAAATCCCCGCAGTTCTCAACCTCCCACCCCATCCCTTTCATTCAGGCAACTATCTTTTTTTTTTTACAGGATTTTTACAGGATTATTACAAAAACCTCTTAACTAGGCTCCGTAATTTTAGTTTTAGCCCTTCCGTTAATCGTACATACTGGATCCAGAATTGTCCTTTTAAAGCATGAAACATCCTTTCTTAAAATTATGGCCTCCTAGGTTGAAGTTTAAACTCCTCACTGAGCCTATATGATCTGGCCCCTCTGTGTCTGTGACCTTCTCTCATACTTTCTTCACATTATCAGTCCAACCAGGCTGAACTTCCTTCAGTTCCTCAAACATAACCACACTCTCTTCTTGGGCCTCTGAGTCTTTACGCTTATTTATACATCCACACACATACACACCCCTACCTTCCCAAATGAATGCCTGATTATCTTCTGGAAAGCTTTTCTTTATTCCCCAAATTTGATTTAGGTGCTCTCCTTGGTATTTTCATCACCTTTATTATATCCATCCCAAATTATATTACCTTTAATACCGTATTTTAATGTCCTAGTCACTTTTTTGCATTTCTCCATCAAGCTGGAAGGTCAATGAAAGGAAAGATGACACTTGTATCTTTCTTGGGCCAATATTTCTTAAAAACTATGAGATGGGTGTTTCTGAACATTCTCAACAACTCTATGAGATAGGTACTATTTTTAACCCTGTTTGACAGAGAGGAACCAGAGGCAGAGGAAAATTAACAATCTTAGCTGATATTACACAGCAAGTGAGTTGAGTCAAGATTCTTACTCAGGCAGTCAGTTTTGGTGCCTGCAGCTTTAACAACTATGTAAACTTAATAGATTATTTAATGTTACATATCCAGGGACCAGCCTAGTACTAGACATTAATAGGTGCTCAGAATAGATGTGTTGGATTACAAATGAAAGGAAGTGGAGGTTTCCATCAAGTATTGGAGTTAAGATAGGGGGAAATGGTATCCTGCGAGAGAAGAGGTGTCAAAAAAGCCAAGAACAATCTGCGGATTAAGTGAGAAGAGAAAGGGATAGGTCTTAGTGGATCAGGATGCTTTGATGAGGATACAAGGAGACTGTAACAAACCCTGAAGAGCTAAAGGCACTACTTCCACAGTCATAACCATGCGATAATATCTAGCTTCTTTTTAGTCTATAAGGAAACTACCTTTGAAAATAAATGTTCATGGGACGCCTGGGCGGCTCAGTCGGTTAAGCGTCCGACTTCGGCTCAGGTCATGATCTCACGGTTTGTGGGTTCGAGCCCCGCATCAGGCTCTGTGCTGACTGCTTAGAGCCTGGAGCCTGTCTTCAGATTCTGTGTCTTCCTATCTTTCTTCCCCTGTCCCACTCATGTTCTGTTTCTCTCTGTCTCAATAATAAATAAACATTAAAAAATTTAAAAAGAAAAGAAATGTTCATGCTAACCTAGAAATAGGGAATGATGCAAGCAGCAAAAGCAGGGTTAGGGAAATATCTGCCATGATGGTGGCTACTGTGTGGAACTGAAGACAATCAATGTTCCATTAAAGAACAAATTTCAGTATAATCACAAATATGTCATGCATACATGTTCTAAACAAGTAGATTTTACTTAATCCAGGGGAGAAAAAAGTCTACTTTTGTGGTCAACCACTCAGGCATGTGAAGAAAATGAACACATCAAGGGCCCCAAGGGCCAATGAACAAATTTGTAGGGTGCAGGGAAGTAGCCTGGGAGAATTCTCATGCTTCTAGCAAATGGGGAACAATACTCTCAGTGACTAGATTTAATGCAATAATTAACAGTAATATGTCCTCCTCCTTCCTAATAATATTTATAATTAACTGTGGTTTTTGTGATGCTTCCTTTTAGAATGTCCATTGGGTTACTGCAGAAATGGTGGGAACTGTGTAGTGGAGAAGAATGGCCCTATGTGTCGGTAAGGAACATTGTCTACTTTTTCTTTTACCAGTTGTTGCTGTTGGCTTACTTATTTTTTCTTGAATCTGATAAATACAATGCTAACGAACATGAGGTTATTAAGGCAAACATAGTGGATAATGGCATTATATGCATTTGTCTGTCTGAATAAGAGAAGGGAAGGTATGAGTATATTTTAGTAAAATTCAATTATTTAACATGATTTTATATCATACATTTTATATGGTATAGGACATAGTTTTAATACTACTCATTATTTCTTGTTTTTAATATTTATACCAGGCTATAAAAAGATTTCTCTATGCGCATCATCCTATTTCAGATGAACTTGGCATCTGTGTTTCCTAACTCCCTATTTATTTCACATTTCATATTTCTCTTTTCTAACAACAAAGATAAAATTAATTCATAAATAAGATCTTTTTCTAGTTTATGCAATGGATGTTTATGAGTAGCTAAAGTTAAGGTACAGATAAGGAATACATTTGCATACTTAAAGCAAAAATAAACAAAAACAGTCCTTGTGATTTCTTTGGGGACTTATTTATATTGCATATCAAAGATTGCTTGATTTTCCCCTCACCCTTTAGGGAATTGTGCAAAACAGTTTCATAAATTCCAAAGGAAATGATGCATATTCCATTATATTTGTGCTTATGATTTGTTAATCTAGCAGACCAATGGATATATTGCTCTGCTTATTAGACAACTGATTGTAGGTTCATACTCAAGTCATAGCAAAACACATAGCAGTATCTGGAAAAGACTGATTAATAGTTGTTTAAATGCTTATATCCTTCTGAGTCAATACTCGTATTTTAGGAAAAGTTGTTTATCCCTTAAAAAAGCAAAAATCTCTACGAATTAAAACAAAAATTTTTTATGAGGAGATAAATTCAGACACTGCTTAACGTTGAAACTGAATTATTAATGGGTTTCTGTAAGTGTTTTGTCTATTTCGTTATGTAATTTATTTTACATCTCCACAAAATTATACTTTCTCCTGTGTCAGTTTCCATGGAAATTCATTTGTCACAAGCTGTATGTTGATGGAAGGACAGGATGCCTAGTACTAATTTCTAAATACCTTCTGAAAGAAATTGAGAATGATACCATAAATAATGTTTATTGAATGTCAGCTGAGTGGATAATGTTATTTAGTGTCAATTGCCTACATTAAGGAGGCTTGCATTTTGGTCTCCTCTAGCCCAGATAGACACAAAAGCTCTCAACTGTAGATAGTCTCAGCTGAGCAAGCAGAGTTTTGCATTCTTGGCACCATCCTCTTGTACTTAAATAAACTTTAAGACTTGAAATCCAGATGGTGACAACTGAAATGTGTTTCTCTCACATGAGGGGGAGAAGGACACAATGGGAGGATTAAGAGGCAAAGGGACTGGAGGAAGGAAATCAGTACTGCAAAATGTAGCAAGAAATCCACCAATCAAATATTTTAAAATCGTAACTTTGATAGTAAATAATACTTTTCAAATAATGAAATAACTAATCACCATCAACACAAACAAATGTTTGGAATTAGTGTTCTTTACAACATAGGTGTAAAAATGACTTAAGTTTTTTTTCATATTATATATAATACAGTCGTTTCTCCATCCAAATTCTAATAACTTTAAAATTGTGAACTGCAAAAGTAAATATATGTATTAATTATAATAAGTCGTGGAAGACCTGCAGTAGTGTATGAGGCAAAAAGCAGAAACCCTGGCATTTAAATCCCACTCTTTAGTATTATGGTTTGTATCCACTTAAATATGGTTTTCCTTTCACAAACACATGTAAACACATAAGCACACATTTGTTTCTTACAGAAATGTGAATTATACTTTACACATTCACTTCATACCTTGCTTATGTTTCTTTTTTTCTCTTCATAAAATATTTTGCTGTTGTTGCATGTCAGTCTGTATGGTTCTAGATCTATCACTTACTGGCTATAAACTATTGGGTAGGTTTCTTAATCTAATAGTGTTTCAGCTTCTTCTTTGGCAAACTGGAGAAAATAATAGCACCCACCTCCTAGGGCAGTTGTGAAATTTAAAGGGGTTAGTATATGTAAGACACCCTGTATCGTGCCTCACATACACAAGATACTACAGGAATGCTAGCCATCAGAACTATTATTTTTTTAATTCTGTATAGTATACAATATGTAATATAGGGTTTGTCATCATTTAAAAACCTCATTAATCCTATTAATGCTCATTTAGTTTCATTCTTAAATATTTGCTTTCACAGATAATCTTGCAACACGCATCCTTTAATCCTTGCACAATTCTTTCAGTGTAACATATCTTACTGAAATGCAAAATAACAATGTAAATTTTTTCTAATTGCATTTAGTATCAAATTCATTTCCAATTAAATTTCATATCCTCGTCATTTTTCACACACAGGTATTCTTTTTTGGATTTAAGGTTAAATGAGGATGGCCTTAGAATACAAAGTTTTAGGGTAAATATAGAGCACTGTGGAAAGATGTTGGCTTTATGTCAAACCTCTATCATTCCCAAGTGTGGGAATTCTAGAGCTTTGTCACCCAGAGAAGTAAGGACAGAAAACCCAAGCCCACCTCTTCTCATCCAGGGCATTGTGCGTATAAGAGCTTCATGGTATCAAAGAGGCGGCCTATCACCAAGGCCTCTGGATTTTCTCTTGCGATCTTGGACCTTCAGTTTTTACCTATGGTCCTGGAGAAGAGATCTCATAAAGGTCATCTGGGATGCTAGAAGTTTATAATTATCCGCAAGAGTAGAAACTACTAGTGAACCATGGTTTTACATTTCTTGAGGAACACCAATAATGCAGCGTGCTTGAGGGCTGAAGAAGCAAACCATGAACCAAGAGACGGAAATTATCCCTCACCTAAGGAGACTTGATTATTGTATTATTTTGGTATATCAATATATTTGAAAAATAGACTGAACTATGTAATATAAATTCCAAAGGATTAGAAAAGCGTGATAAGAAAAGAAAAATAGAAAGAAAGAAAATCAAGTCACCAAGGCTAAAATAGAGAAGTAGGAAACAACATCAAGTTAATGCATATATAATTACATATATAAACACATATATAAATATATACATTTATTATATATGTTTCATCACTTTTTAAAATATATTTCATATATGTGTATACGTGAAATCATGTAGTTAGTGAAGGTAGGAAGAAAAATATTAAAACTTGGGTTAATTTTAGACTTTGAAGACAATTTATCAGCAGCCAACCACTCCCTACTTGCACGCATGCTCGCTCTCAAAATAAATAAATGAAGTTTAAAAAAACAAAAAGGAAAGTAATAGATTAAAGCTCTTCTTGTTAAAGCAGTATGATACAGGCACTTGAAAGACATTGAAATGAGTGGAGTAGAAAATCTAGAAATATATTCAAGTGCATATGAAAATTTAATAAATTATAACAATAGCATCTCAAATAATTCAACAGGGTGGACTTTTTTTGCAAGAAATGCTAGGGAAACCAGTTAACTATTTAGAAAAGGTAAAATTAGAACCTTACCTCACACCATACATACACAAAAGTGACCTTCAGGTGGAGCAGAATGCAGGGTGAAACCACACACATACTGGAGAAATACATGGTGAAAGTCTCTATATTCTGAATATAAGAAATTATTTTTCTCAATGACTCAAGCCTAAATTCAATAAAAGATAATATTGATATGTTTGCGTAAAAATTTGCCTAAAATGTTTTTTGCATTGTAAAAATACCATATGCAATATCAAAAGGCAAATGGCAATCTGAAAGAAAGTACTTATATCATATATCTCAGAAAAGGGATAAATATCCCTAATACTTAAAGAACTATTTTAAGACATGGGAGAAGACCAATCATCATATTAAAAATTTGACAATTATTATTTTTGAAATATATAAAATGATCAAACATGTGAAAAAGATTCAACTCATAACAGAAAGGCAAATTTAAATAGTACTAACAATGCTTTTTTCTCACCCTCTGATGAGTAAAATATGCTGTTGGTAAGGATGTGAAAAAACAAGCATTTTGCTAGTAGAAGTGGAAATTGGTATAATTTCTATGGAGGTGATTTTGGCAAGATATAACAAAACTACATATCCAGATACTTTTTGACTTAGCAATATCACTTCTAGAATTTGTTTTATTGGTACAGCTCCAACACTAGAAGAATGTATGTCCACTGAGTTACTCATGGTAGCATTTTTATAATTTCAAAATATTGGAAACAACTTAAATGCCCACCTATAGTAGAGCGGTTGAATAAACCACACGATGGAGTGTAAATGGAATATGGAGTGGTTAAGGAGTGCCTCCTCAGCCAGGTGAAGAAAGGTGTTGCCCAGGACAGCATAAAGGAAAATGAACAAATGTAGAATCATTACTGGAATTCTTCTGTAGTTCTTTCATTTGACTTAAATGTTAAAAATCTGAAGAGTATGTTACTGTTGACAATAATATGTCAGAACCTCTTAAACATTTGACATGCCTTTGCCCTTCACATAAACCTACAAGAAAGATGACCATGTACTAACTAAGCAGTTAAGGAAATGAGACTTGGAAATATCTAACAAAACTATAATTTGGGAAAAGTAATAAAAGTAGTGAAGTTAAGTAATTTTCCCAGATACAAAAAGCAAGAAAATGATGCAGTTCAGAGTCAGACCTAAGTCTTTTGCCACAGTCTATACTCCTAGGTTATCAACCACTGTGGCATGTTTCCTCTTTGGACATTTGGTTAGGTGGCTCATGATTCCATGGTTGCAAGATTCTAAGAGATATGAATCAAATGCTTGAAGAAAATCTAGGAGCGCCCGGGTGGCTCAGTCAGTTAAACTTCCGACTTGAGCTCAGGTCATGATCTTATGGTTCGTGAGTTTGAGCTCCGTGTCAGGCTCTGTGCTGACAGCTCGGAACCTGGAACCTGCTTCAGATTCTGTCTCCCTCTCTCTCTGCCCCTCCCCCCACTCTGTCTCAAATATAAAATAAAACATTAAAAAATTTAAAAAAAAGAAAATCTAGAACTAAGCTTTATTTGTACCTGGCCGTTTGCTGCTTTTTAATACACTGTGCACTTTTATTCCTCTGAGTGTTCATGTTGTTCCTTTTTGCCCATTTTATACTTTCCCACCTGAACTACCTGAAAAATTCCAGATTAATCTTTTATATCCAAACCTACTCTCTAGAACTTTCCTTCAACCCACATGCTTATGACTCATATGCTGTATGCCATGTAGAAAAGAAGACTGGGATATGAATCTAAAAACATATGTACCTAAGTTTAGGTATGAATTCCATCCACCATTTACTAATGCCACGAATTTGAATAAATTACTTAACCTTTTTCTGTGGAGAAAAAGGAAAATGACTATTCACTCTGGAACTAAAATTCTCTGCCACAATAGAGCTATAAATTGAAAAGGGCTTCTATATTACTGAAATGTACAATTAGTAATTGTTTTATTTACTTAAGAACATTTTTTTAAATGTATCTTAAGTGGGAAGCATTAGTAATCTGTTTGCTAACTTCTTATTTAACATCATCAAAATCATCTCCATAGCAACCAACAGTAGTTCTTTATGAGGTGAAATACATAACAAGTCATTAAAATTTAAGATCATGGCCTCTGTTATTATTTTTTCACACATAGTACTCAAGTGCTAAGGACTAACAAATATTCTTAATAAACTTGAATATTTTATAAATGAAAATCATTTTAACATTTCAAAAAGCCTATTTAAAGAGGAGGACATTTAGTTATCTTTTATACAATAAGCTTGAGAGGCCATGAGAGTGTATGTTTTTCAAATCCAACACATGAAAGAAACAATTTCATGGTTAAATATAAATTACCAAAATTATCCAAAGAAGAGGAGGTATTAAAGTTGAGTAGATTGAATGACATAGTCAAAACTTTAAAGTCAAAGATGCAGTCCCTCTCTTCCAAACATTTAAATGTGTATATCTATTTAAAAAACTAAAAGCATTTCTCTTAAAGCCAGGAGTAAGAAAAAGAACAGTCTGCTAGCCCTGGGATTCTTCTATTTGCTTAAGAGGTTTTAGCCAAAGGAACAAAGGCAAAGAAATAAGTGTTAAACGTATTGAAAAAGAAGCAACACAAATACAGTTGCAGATACTCACAGCCTAGGAGATTCAAGTAAATTAACTGTAATACTTTTAGAATGATTAAAAAAAAAAAAAAAGGTTCCACAAGGTAGATGGATACATGATAAATATGCAAGACCAGGTAAATTTCCTTTTCACCACCAGTAGGGACAATGATTGAACAAGATAATTGGAAAAGAACTCAATTCTGAAATAGCAGCAATTATTATAATATATACAGGCCTACGCTTAATAGTAAATGTTGAAGACCTACATAAAGAAAACTGAAAAGCTCAAATGAAGGATGCTCAAAGACCTGATTACATAGATAGGAAAAAAATATGGGCGAACTTACTTTCTAGAATTAGCAATATACAGTAGTGTACAAATGTCAACAAAGAACATTTTCAGTGTTTAGATTTTTGTTTTTCAAATAGACCAGTGGATTTTAATGTTCACCTGAAAACATAAATATAATAAAGACAAAATTAAGAATTGGTATTTGTTGTATTTGATATTAAAGTTTGCTCTGAAGTCATGGTAATATATATTAAGGAGCCAGGACACATAGACAAATAGGATATTGCAACAGAACAAAGCTTCTACAAATAGATTAGTGTAGCTTTGTGAAATTAGGATAAACTAGGTAGATGAGAATGGTTGGGTTGGACTAGTAATAATTCATATTAGGATGACTGGTTAGCCATTTATTTAAAATAGAAATTATTATTGACATTTCACATGAGGAATTAATCCCAGACTTAACAAAGGAATTAACAGGGAAAATTATAAAAAAAAAATTTTTAGAGAAAATACAGAATAAAGTACTCTTTTTAAATTTTGAAGTATGGAAGACATTTGTAAGTTTACTAGCAGTCATAAGGGAAAAGATAAAGAAATTTGAAAATCTGACCACATAGATAATTCTCAAACAGAATTAAAACTGCAGTATGGTGAAAGACATCATAAATTTTATTAATAACATAATAACAGGCCAAAAAATATATAAAGTATAGACTATAGATAGGGATTCATTATTGTATTAATTATTTACTTATATATAAAGTGTTCCCTCAAAACAATAAAAATTATATAATAGCTAGACAAAGATTAGTCACAGAAGGAATGTAAATGGTCAACACATACCTGAAAAAAAATTCAACCCTCGTTAATAGGTAAGTACAAAGTAACCCTCAAAAACCCCAGTTTTACCTAAAGTGGCAAAAAAATAAGTTTAGTGATCTCCACTATTTTTGAGAATGTAGAAGCATTGGCACTTTTATACATAGATTATGTGAATATAATCTGTATGTTTAGGGAGCTAAATATACAACATTTAGGAAAAGAAACTTTTAGGGAAGACGAAGTGGAAATACCCATTCAAGATTTTAATATTCACACTGTTTTAACTCAGTAACCTCCATCCTAGGAATCTAGCCTGCTGACATATTAACAAGAAAAATGTAGGTAAATGTGTTGAAATTGGTATTTTATGGCACTGTTTTGGAAACAAACTTCAGTGTTCAAAATAGTGTAATGGGATGTGATAGAACCACTTTTTTAATGGAAAATAAATATCCT
Organism: Cryptoprocta ferox; assembly: GCA_028646485.1. Classification (NCBI taxonomy): domain Eukaryota; kingdom Metazoa; phylum Chordata; class Mammalia; order Carnivora; family Eupleridae; genus Cryptoprocta; species Cryptoprocta ferox. The sequence goes on from CM053571.1 coordinate 126,369,902, forward strand.
GACATAGAAAAGTATCTGCATTGTTAGGTGAAAAATGCAAATTCCACAATAATGTGCACATTAAACTTCTATGGGGGAAGAAGATGTGTAAATGTGAGTGTATGTAGAAAATGAAAAACAAGTCTAGCAGTGTGCACATCAAAGTGTTCATAGTTGTAAGTGACCTCTCCAGAAGGAGATTAGCAATTTCATATTTTAGTTTGTCCATTTTTATTTTAACCAATATGACTTCTGTAACTTAGAAATACATTTTTTTTAAAAAAAAAGGTCTTAAAAACAGTTACAGTATTAAAAAAGTAATAACATCGCTTACAGTAAAAGGCAGAGCCAACTGGCTGCTTTTCACAGTGTCTCCAAGATAAATGGGCCTGTCCCTTGTTTTTTTTCCCCTGTTGTCAGAAAGTATTACACACTTTCTGCCCCGTGCAGAGCCAAACAAGCCAGACAGACTAGGAATGTGATTGAAGAGGAAGCAAATAACCTCTCTCACCAAGCCTCCCTCCCTGTCTCACTCCTAAAGTTGGATCCTTCTCCCATCACATATGCCAAAAGAGTCATGAAAATGAAAAGCACAGTAATACCTAATTTTCCTTCTCTGCCCCTTTCCCAGAAAGAAAGCGCTGTGACATGTTTGTACACTTAAATTGTTTTTAGATTTTTCATGCCAGGCATAAATTTTCACAGCTGAAAACTGCATTGCTTTGACAATTTGATGTAAGTGCCTCTTGAATGACCTGTTGACTCATCCAGGGAGGGCATTCTGCAAGGAAGGACATGGCCCAGATTTCGTTTACTGGTCATTGGTGACAAGGGATTTGTGATCCAGATATTTTCCAAAGTCTCTGGTATGACCTGACTGTTAAGTAGATATTTCTTTCCTCCTGGAAGAAAAGTGGTGGGTTATTTCTGGGGCAGTATCTAATGCCAAAGGACTTGCTTTAAAAGAGAGAACAAGAGATAGCTGTCTATATTATAAGGAGCTGGAACTTGAAAACCCTCACTACTTCACCGCTCCTAAAATAGCTGCATAGGAAAATGCTTCCTCTTCATCGACACACTTTTCACTTTATCAATTTTCCTAGCATATGCACAACCACACTCTAATGGGATAGCAGTTCATTGGAAAAGGCATCTTTTCTTTCTTTGCTGTGCATGCTGTGTATGTGTCCAATGTGTCTCTTGAATGAGAGAGTGAAGCACAGCCCAGTGGAGGTGCTCAGAGACCCGAGCCTGGAAGAATGCTGAGAAAAAGTCATTCTTCAGAACGGATTTCACAATTTCCCAAACCAGGCTCCCTAGTGGCACGGGAACTGCGGGCCATCCAGCTCTGCCCTGATCCTACATAGCTTTTCTTCCTGCTCAGCGAGCATGAGTTTAACTATGTCAGAGTAGAATCTTTTGTGCTGTTGCTAGGTGGCTGATCTCTGCCTTACAGAAGCAAAATCTAGCAAATGAGGTAGAACTTTTTAAACCTATCCCTCTTACTAGTGAAATGTTGACAGATCTAAGTAGCTCAATGCATTTTAATTTTGAAACCCCCGTGGGACTTTTCTTATCCTCTGAAAGCCCTAGTTTATGTTTGCCATTGCCTTCATCTGCTGTTCATCTATACCTCTGAGATTTGGGCATCGCTTTGTTTTCTTCACAGACTTAATTTATTTTCCTTAGTTTCACGAGGAGGAGAAGGAGGTGATGGAAAGTGTTTATGTCTTCAAGATTAAATTATGGCTGTTCATGATCAATGGCTAGATTTTATATAATCTATCAATTTATAGGTCCATATTATCCTTGTGTTTACTGTGTACTGAAAAATAAAGAATTGTGAGAGACACATATACAAAAACTGGAATATTTAATACACAATATAGAAAAATAATTTTCTAGAAATTACAGTGGTAGTGTTGATAGAACTTGCACTTGCCTTTTCATTCTCTATGTGTAGGGGCAATAACTGGACACACAAATGCATTGTAGCAAATGCCACAAGAGCAGCAAAAGATAAAAAAGATAAAAGAAGAGAACATGCATTTTGGTATTGAACAAAGAGAAATGCATCCCTTTTGAATTTACTGCTCAAGGATCCAGAATAAAACATATAAGGTCACTTCACAGCAAATCATTTTAGGGTTTCTACCACATAACAATGCTGAGGACTAAAAGGGCATGGTTTCTGAATATATACACGGAGAATACTAATTTTGGAATAAATGTCTTCTAATAATTGCATTTTTCATTTTTTAGATAAAAAATAAAACACCATTTTCTTGTTAGAGTGTCAGAATGAGAATGTGCTTAGTTTGAAAAAAAGGCTTTGATATAGGAAATAGGCTTTACATATATTATTCTTTTCCATTTTGTTGGAATTAAAAGTGATATAAGAGTTTTCTCTGTAACAGGTAAATTATGACGCATTGTATTTTCCTGTTATGCATTTTATGATGCTGAGGGAATACAAGCTATGTGTGTATGTGTGTGTGTGTGTGTGTGTGTGTGTATAAAGGTGTATATTGATAAATGGTGTACCCTATTATTTTTATAATATATTGCTCACCAGGATAAATCACCCTAGTGAACACATATCTATTCATATTGACAAGTATTTTGCCAAGTTTCTTTGTTTTTTATGGTAAAACTTCATAATATATAAATCTTAGTCATTGAAAACTAGTTTATGAGATACTGTGTGGTGCAAGGAAAGGAAGAATAGACTTGGAATTAGAAGTACTGCCTTGACTACACTTCATACTTACATAGCAGTGTCAGTCAGGGTCCCATCAGAAAAGATAATTCGTCCCAGATGGTTAACGTAACAAAACTTTGAAGAATACTTACATTAATGAAGGTATATACAAGTTTGAAGTAATGACAAGGGATGTTGAGACTCCAAGAGATTGGCAACAGTAGAAAGCCTAAATTGGAGGGACAAGGGGTAGATCATGGATTACCAGTTCCCAGTGAGAGCTGGAACTCGTGTGTGTGTGTGTGTGTGTGTGTGTGTGTGTGTGTGTGTGTGTTGGGGGCAGTGCTGAAGGAGGAAGGATGGTTGGGGAGGATGCAGCACTGCCCTGGCAGAGAAGCTGAAGGAAACAGACAAAACATACTCAAATTTTGTCTCCTTCTACCATCCAAACTCCATCTTCTGTCCCTCCATTGGCTAAACCCCAAAAAAAGCCAACAAGGAAACAGAGATAAGGATGCAATCCTGAACGTTTTTTCTCCCAGGTCTCAGGTCACAGATTAAAGCATAGAAAGGGGTCTGAGCCAGCAGACAGACTTTGGCAAGTCTCTGAACGTCTCTGTATATGTATCACTTAGAAAGCCCATTCAGCTTCTAGTAAAAGATGCCTGGCTATAGTGAAATTAAAACCGAAGAGAAAATTATTTTTCTTATAAAAATTCTAGAGATAAATGATTACTGGCATCATTTTACCTGTTCAAGGGTGCCAAAAGCAAAGCTGTTATTCTCTTGACCTTGCAGTGGTTAAGTACCTAGGCCTGGTACTCCATCATAACCCTTTCCTAGACAACTCAATACATAAATAAATAAATAGGCAGAAAGGAAAAAGGAGCTTAACCAGAATCTCACATGACAGTTTCCACATATATCTCATTTTCCTAAGAAATGTACTGTGACAGATTTTCCAGTGGAAGTTTGGATTCAGTGGTAAAGAACAATAAGAATATCAAGTTATAAGAGGCTGGTATTTGGACACCTTGTGCAACACTCAGGTTATTAAAAATGTTGAGAGAGGACTTTTGAGGGACTTGATTTCTGAAGGTTTCTTGCCCATACTGAGTCCCCACCCTATTCCTCAGGGAAAAGCATGGTGTGATTGGCTTCAAAGAGACCTCTTAGAGAGAGACCACTGTTACAGTTCCTATAGTCTTAAGAGCTTATAGGACTAGTATTTGTCATGCATATGAGGTACCTAGAGGTGCTTGGTGGTGGTTCTTGCTCTATAGTGGCAGGGCCCTATAGTAGTAGGGTGTTGGAAAATAATGCCTAGATGCCTAGTAATTAAGCATCTATGATTTTTTAAAAATTGGACTAAAAAGTAGTCATGGAAATTAAAAATAAAATCTAATTCTAAATTGAACACAGGTGAAGAGAGAATTAATAAATTGGAAGGTATTTAAAAATGACTCAGAATATAATACAGAAAAGCAAAAATATTTAAAAATATGAAATAATTATTAAAATATATAAAGACATATAAAGGGCAGATTAATGAACTTTTAAAATGCCACTATGATATCCAAAAACATAGAAATATAGAATATTCGAAAAGCAGTATTGAAAGAATAAAGTAGCTGAGAATATTTCTGATTTGAACAGAATCATTAATTCAAATTTAGCAAATAAAATGCTACACACATGTGCATGCAAAACAAAGCAAAAAGCTAAAATCCACCCCTTAATGTGGCACGGAAAAGTTGCAGGATATCAGGAGAAAGGGAATATTTGAAAAGTATTTAGAAGAAAATCTACACAGTACTAATGAAGTTTTAGCAAGTAAACTGACCATGGAATTCTCTCAGCAATACAGATATCAGATGATAACAGAGAATGCTAAGGGAACATAATTGTCAAATTAGAATTTTACACATTGGTAAACTGAAATAAAAAACATTCTCCATCATACAGAGATTAGGAATATTTACTACATGCAGTCTTTCCAAAAAAAGAAAGAATTCCTTGGGTATCGGGGTGGCTCGGTTGAGTGACTGACTCTTGATTTTGGGTCAGGTTCATGATCCCACGTCAGGCTCTGTGCTGAGTGTGGAACGTGCTTGGGATTCTCTCTCTTCCTCCCTCTCCCCTCTCCACGATTCACACACTCTCTTTCTCTAACATAAATAAAATGGAAAAAAATATTTTTAAAAAAGAAATAATTCCTTGGTAAATACTTAGGCAAAATGAAATTTTTATCCCAAAGTGAGAGGGAAGATGCACAAAACAGTGATGATTAAAGAAATTGGTAAACTCTTCTATATATTTATTAACTATTAACTCTAAAAATAATACACATTTTTAAAATCTGGAAAGGAATAGCATGAAAAAGAGGAAAGAGTTCAGAGGGTAGTTATATGTGCCACAATTCATTTTTTTTTCAGAAGATAGACATTCCAAAATTATAATTTGAGAAATATTATATTTATATAACATTTAAAAACATATTATAAATATATTTTTCATTTTTATTGCAGTAAGATATATATAACATTAGATGTGCATTTTACAATGTTTAAGTATAGAGTTAAGTAGTATTAAGCATATTCACATTGTGAATATGCTTGGTACAGGTCATGATGTACCACCAGCATTCATTTCTAGAACCCTTTTTATCTTGTAATAGTGAAACTCCCACTCATTAAACAGTAACTCCCCACCTACCCCCAGCCTTTGGCAACCACCTTCTGCTTTGTCTCCTATAAATTTGACTACTCTAAGCACTTTATGTAAATGGAATCATATAATATTTGTACTTCTGTGACTGTCTTATTTCACTAAATATAATGTCTCAAGGTCCATCCTGGTTGTAGCATGCATCCAAATTCCCTTCCTCTTTAAGGCCAAATAATATTCCATTTTATGGATGAATACACCTACCATAATTTTATTTATCCATTCTTCCACCAGCGGACACGCTGGTGCTTACACTTTTTGGTTATTGTGAATAATATTGCTGTGAACATGGGTGTAAAATATCAGTTCAAGTCCCTGCTTTCAAATATGTGAATATATTTTAGACCTTAAAGATTACATCAAAGAATAAAAATAAAATGTATAATTTCCGATATTAGCAGAAAAGAAGGGGAAAGGAGAAAATAGTCTACCAACCGAAGAAATCATGAGAAGAGAAAAAAAAAAGAAATATAAAAAAATATTAAACAGGGGCGCCTGGTGGCTCAGTCTGTTGAGCATCTGACTCTTGATCTTGGTACAGGTCATGATGTCACCATTGGTGAGTTCGAGCCCCACATCCTGCTCTGTGCTGACAGCGCAGAGCCTGCTTGGTATTCTTTCTCTCCTTCTCTTTCTACCCCTCTCCTGTTCACATTCTCTCTCTCTCTCTCTCAAAATAAATAAATAAACTTAAAAAATTTAAAAAAATACTAAACAGGAAGCACAAAATAAAATAATAGAAATATTAAAATATCAGTAAATACATTTAAATAGGTGAAAACTACCTATCTAATGGTATCAATTATATTATTGCTTGAAAAAATAACCAGTTATATGCTGCTTAAAGAGATACATACAGACATACTGAAGAGAAATTGGTTGAAAAACATATCCAAGAAAAAATAATAAAAATGATGGTGCTGTAGCAGTAGACAAAGTAAAAATGAGGCAAATATTAATTTAAAATAGGAATGAAAAGGCTGGGAAACTATAACAGGAATAAAAGTGGATAAAAGAACAGTTCCTCATGAACTTAAATACACATGACAACACAACATCAAAATGTATATATTAAAAATTGATAAAAAGGAAAATTTACTTCCATGATTGAAAAAAAGAATATAAGCACAGATAGAGTAGATATTTTTCAGAGTATGAGATTACTATATTTCTTTGTTAATCATTTTTAAATACAAAAAATTGGGAATTATCTGGAAAAAATTAAAAAATGACTTATGAAGAAATAAAAATAATCACCTTAAGAAAAACTGATAAAAAATGTCCCCATCAAATGGCCATTGAAACCAGACACATTTTTCTTACATCTTTTAATGTGATATATGGCACACAAAAAATAGACACATAGATCAATAGAACAGAATAGAAAACCCAGAAATGAACCCACAACTATATTTTAATTTAATCTTTGACAAAGCAAGAAAGAGTATCCAGTGACACAAGGCAGTCTCTTTAACAAATGGTGTTGGGAGGGATGCCTGGGTGGCTCAGTCAGTTAAGCGGCCAACTTCAGCTCAGGTCATGATCTCATGGTTTGTGGGTTCGAGCCCCACATCGGGCTCTGTGCTGACAGCTCAGAACCTGCAGCCTGCTTCAGTATGTATCTCCCTATCTCTCTGCTCCATTCCCACTCCTTCTCTGTCACTTTCTCTGAGAATTAAATAAGCATTAAAAAAAATGGCATTGGGAAAACTGGACAGCAACATGCAAAAGAATTAAACCGATCCACTTTCTTCACCATACACAAAAATAAATTCAAAATGGATTAAAGACCTAAATGCGAGACCTGAAACCATAAAAATCCTAGAAGAGAACACAGGCAGCAATGTCTGACATCAGATAAATAGCAACATTTTTCTAGATGTGTCTCCTAAGGCAAGGGAAACAAAATCAAAAGAAAATACTGGGACTTTATTAAAATAGAAGTCTTATTCAGAGCAAAGGGAACAGTCAAGGAAACTAAAAGACAATCTGAATGGACAAAGATATTTGCAAATGACACATTTGATAAGGCATTAGTATCCAAAATATATAAAGAACTTATAAAACTCAACACCCAAAAAAGGAATAATCCAATTAAAAAATGGACAGAAGACATGAATAGAAATTTTTCCACAAAAGACATAAACATGGCCAAAAGACACATGCATTGATGTTCAACATCGCTGATCATCAGGGAAATACAAATGAAAACTACAATAAGTTATCACCTCACATCTGTCAAAATGGCTGAAATCAAAATACAAGACACAACAGGTACTGGCAAGGATGTGGAGAAAGAGGAACCATCCTGCACTGTTGGTGGGAATGCAAACAGGTGTGGCCACTGTGGAAAACAGTGTGGAAGTTCCTCAAAAAGTGAAAATTAGAACTACCCTATAATCCAGCAACTGCATTACTAGGTATTTACCCAAAGAACACAAAAATACCAATTCAAAGGGATACATACACCCTGATATTTATAGTAGCATTATCTACAATAGCCTAATTATGGAAACAGCCCCAGTGTCCATCAACTGATGAATGAATAAAGAAGATGTGGTATGGAATATTATACACAATGGAATATTACTCAGCCATAAAAAAGTGAACTTTTGACATTTACCACAACACAGATGGAGCTAGAGAGTATTACACTAAGCAAAGTCAGTCAGTCAGAAGAAGACAAATACCATATGATTTCTCTCATGTGTAATTTAAGAAACATAACAAATGAGAAAAGGGGAAAAAAGAAACAGAAAGGAAAATCAAAAAACAGACTTTTTTTAAGGGGGTCATTATCTACAAGGCTTCAATTGTTTATTGTGCTGCTTTTTACCTTTCTTTTTTTAGAAATTTAGAAATTTGAATATTGGTTTCAGGAGTAAAATTCATCACTTACTTATAACACCCAGTGCTCGTCATAAGTGCACTCCCTAATTCCCATCATTCTTTTAGCCCATCTCCCCACTCACTTCCCTTCTAGCAACCTTCACTTTGTTCTCTATAGTTAAGAGTCAGTTTCTTTCTTCTGGACAGCAACATGCAGAAGAAAGAAACTGACTCTTAACTGTAGAGAAGAAACTGATGGTTACCAGAGGGGAGGTGGGTGAGGGATGGATTAAAGAGATGATGGGATTAAGGAGGGCACTTGTACTTATTGTAATAAGCACTGGGCGTTGTACGGAAGTGTTAAATCACTATATTGTACACTTGAAACTAATATACACTGTATGTTAACTAACTGGAATTTAAATAAAAACTTAAAAGAAAAAAAAAGAAATGTTAAGGGAGACTCTATAAGTGGAAAAGAAAAGCCATAAGAATAAGAAAAATAGCAAGCACAAAAGCCAAAAAAAGGTACATCTGTAAAAATTAGTCAAGAAAAGCACATAGTGAAAGGATGTAAAATATTAAAAAAGGGAAACTGAAGAAAACATATATGTTAATTTCATAAACAGTTACAAAGCAAACTCCCCTATTTGGTGATTTTTAAAATGAATTTTACTAAATCTTCATGGAACAATAATCCCTATTTTATACCAATTATTTCAAAATCCAAAAGGAAGAGTGAAAAACCATCCTACTCATTTTATGAGGCAGGATAATGTTGATACCAACAGTGGATAAGGATAGAGCAAAGAAATTATAGACCAATTTTACTTCTAAACACAAGGGCAAAAATCAAAAGTAAAATATTTGCAAACTATTTATCAATTCTTACTAAAGTACTTAGTCATAGAGGTTTAGGAGCTTGCCACTATGCTAGTGAGTGACAAAACTGGATATTGGGCCTACCTGGATCCAGAATCAGTTTCAAAGGTGAGTCATTGATGGTTTATTACCGCATTAGCCATATTGTCAGAATTCCATTTTAGGAAGGTTAATTTCCCATTCCCTTTACAGAAATAGCAAATGAATCAACAAATGAACCAGCCACATGATGGGATAGGTACCTGGGCTTAAGTCACAGTACTGGAATGCCTGGCTAGATGCAATCTCCAAAACAAGTTTGAGATCACTTTCATAGAGAGGAACCACTGGATGCTACAAAGCAGCAGCACATGACAGATCAAAGAATTCAGGAGAGAAGGCAGAAGTGTTAGTCCAGCAGCATTTAGACAAGGCAGTGAATAAGGTCATGTGCCAGTGGTCATTTCTTTTTTCTATCTTGGGGGATTATGAAAACATGTCAAATGTGTTAAAGGTACAAGATAAACAGAGTGGAGGCGAAAGTGGAGAGAATGTTTAGAGAGACTGAAATTAATCATCAAACTCAACAGGCACACCGCTAGTCTAAGAGTAAAGTGATACCGTAGTAAAAGAGTAGCAGAAGATTAATTTTGGGAAAGAGATGTTAGAACTTAACGATTAATTGCATATGAAGTGAGGGATGATGAAGAAGGAAGGTTCAAATGTTATTCTAAACCCTTTCTAATAACTTGGAAAATGGTGGTAATGTAAGTCAGAACTTGAATGTCTGGAAGAAGAGTTGTTTTTAAGAGAAGAGACCTACTATTCTATTAAACTATCCAGGAAGTAGATTTCCAGCTACTTCAGGAATGTGAACCAAGCAATCCTTCACCAGAGCTAGGGTTTGTTTGCAATTATTATGGCATATTTTTTTTTTTCTTCAGCCTTTGGTCTTAGATTCCAATGAGGTCACCTCCCACAAAAGATTGTCTGTGGAAGCTGAGTGTTTGGCAAGACTCCTTGTGAAGGAAGCCCAGACTCAAACCATAAGAGACATGTCAGCAAACAGTTTAACTTCCTTTTGGTCATGTGGGTGTCCAAAATAACGGGAAGGCTGGTTGGAGGGAGTCCTCCTCTGCTCCTCAGCTGGTATTTCTGAAGTCTAAGACTGTAGTATCCAAGGGTGTCTCCAATCCTGAAAAAGGAGAAGAGAAGGAAAGAAGCTTAGTTTTGTTTTGTTTTATTTTGGTTTTTTAATAAATAATGTCTATGAGGTCTTTCAAAAACTTGAAATGGAACACCGAACACTTTATTAATATTTCTTTCTAACCTAACCATATTCTGTATCACATTCTTTTGTGGAGTCTCATAGCACTAGACTATTTTGGAAAATGTGGTATCCAACAGCGTCTAATTCTAATTCATATCTCTCTGGTTCACCGTTACTCTGTGGTTAAAAAGTTCCTTTCATTTCATTTCTTGAACTTATCTCATTTCCACTTTCCCCTTTTCTACACAATCTAGAAATAACCACATTCATGTTATTACACAGCAAAAGAGCTGATATGTGGAAATTATAGAAAATTTTTGTTTTGTTTTTCAAATGAAAAAAAGACTAATAACTTGTCAGAATAATGGAGTTTTGTTTAAAAAACATGTTGCCACATAGTTTTCATTTCAAACTAGAAGTCATCCAGAAATTGCTATCTACTCTGTTATTACCATCTTAATGCCATGTGTATTTATTTATCTCGATTATTCATTTTTATTAATGGTCCCAAAGGAAGAAAAAATATAGGCTTAAATAAGAGGAAAAGGCTAAAATTATCAGATTTAAGTAACCCAAAGTTATGTTTCTCATAGATTTATAAGACTTAAACATCCCAAAGTTTTTGTTGAAGTATAAGTGACATACAATATTCTAATAGTTTCAGATGTACATCATAGTGATTCAGTATTTTTATACATCACAAAATGATACCCACAATAAGTCAGTTACCTTCTGTCACCATACAAAGTTGTCACAATATTATTGACTATATTCCTTATGCTGTGCATTACCTCTCTATGCCTTATTTATTTTATAACTGGAAATTTGTACCTCTTAATCACCTTCATCTATTTTGTTCACTCCCCAAAGCCTTCTCCTTCTGGTAACCAACAGTTTGGTTCTTGTATGTATGAGTGTTTCTGTTTTGTTTGTTTTGATTTTTAAATTCCACATATAAATCAAATCAAATGGTATATGTCTTTGTCTGACTTGTTTCACTTAGCATAATACCTTCTAGGTACATCCATGTTGTCATTAATGGCAAAAATTTCATCTGTATTTTATGGCTGAGTAATATTCCTGTGTGTATGTGTTTGTGTCCATGTCCATTTATCTCTCAGTGAACACTTAAGTTGCTTCCATATCTTGGGTATCATAAATAATGCTGCAGTGACATTGGGCAGCATATATGTCTTCAAAACTGTGTTTTTGGGGGCACATGGGTGGCTTAGTCGGTTAAGCGTCCAACTTTGGCTCAGGTTATTTTCCAATCACTAGGCATGACTTTCCCAAAGTTAAATTGTAAATTCCATACTCATGTATGTGAAATAATGCAAGTTGTATTGTAATCCATATATCTAAACCCTATCATTTTATTTTTGATAATAACAAGTAAGCTTATAGTGATAGGAATTGGAGATTATCTTTGAGTGAAATGAAGATTAATGAACCCTCAATGTAAAAACTGATGTTGGTCATCTAAAGCATATTTTTAAAATAGATCTTCAAATGATGTATTTTGAGCTTAATCCTATACTAAGTTTATCATAAGTTTACAATATACTTTGCTTTTAAGGGTTATGTCAAGCAAAACACTTGTTTTGGTTTGTTTATGCATCTCCCTGTATTGGCTCAGTTCTCTGAGGAAACAGGTAACAGGCTACTCCAGAAAATCTGTTGAGCTGTCTTGTCATTCTGCTATATGGGTATATTGGACTCCACAATTTTAAGGGTTACCAAAATATGCTCCTGCTTTTGAAATCCATGTAGAGACACAGAAAGAACTTATGAAATGCTAAGCTAAGCAACCAGTAATAGTGAGTTTCTTTTTTAAAACTCAACCTACCTGCATAATTGACCCTCTTACACTATTATCTCCACTTTATCAGAAGAGAAAGATAAAAAGTAAAAAAAAAAAGTATAAAAATGAAGGTAAAAATGTACTGAACAGAATGGAAGGAGGGAAATCAAAATAATTAGTACTGTAAGTACACATATAATTGAACTAGACAATCCTATTTTTAAGACTAGACATGATACTCTGAAAAATTTAGAAAGATCTAACAACAACAACAACAACAAATAACAGAAAACCGCAATCTATATAGAAATCCTAAAGTTCAATTTAGATAAGATTCCTTAAGGAGATGGGTCCTTTGAAATTTGAAGTCCTTTGTTAGGTTCCTCAAGTTTGAGACCCTAAGGTGAAAGAATCCATCATTTCTGGCATCTGTGTATTACTAATAAAGGATATGAGGTTGTAAGATTTGGGGGAACCCATGAGACAAAATGTTTCTGACTGTCTTTAGGGAGTAGTCTCAGATTTATGGAAACAAAGATGTTACCATTGATTCCAGAAAGCTCCTTCTTCTTGGGACTTTCACTGAACCTGATTCATACTATTACTTAATAATTATAGTGATTTTGTAGTCAGCTGTCTCTCATTCCCTTGTGGATAATGAACATGTCTACTTTGCCTTTGCCTTTCTTTTGTTTACTTTCACTCTTTCGAAAATTTTTTGTATACCAACTAGTATAATTACTAGTAATCCTGGTAAAATAAAAATAAAAAACTAGTCATAATAAGACTCATATTACTTACTGAGTTAACCACAGTTGTACTTGACTAAACCGTCCAATAATTTTAACGTATTTTTCATAATGGAAACTTCTATTAATTCTGACAACAGAGGGGAGAAATCAGCACCTGTTTTTATAATTTTAGCCTTTGACTCCACTAGTGCATCAAATTAAATTTTGACATTAGGATTTTTTTCAAAAGGTTTTTTAAATAATATGCAGTGACAACAATAGAAATATGCATATTATGTCCCTTCCTTGAAGCATACATTCCATCCTCCACCCCCAATCTATTCTCCACCCTCTTTTCCCACACTTTATTCCTGGGACTCTGACTTTCAAGGACTGAATCAACAGGTTCCCTTGCCCTTTGGCTTCTAATTGAATTCAGCCAGTGGGATGCATTGGTGGAGATCAGAGGATAAAAGGAGTGTTTTCCCTGGCCCACTCCCTCCTGGGATCATGCAGACTGACTACCATTCTGTGGCATAGTTTCTGACAGGGGGCCTTTCCTGCCACAATTCTAGTTTTGAGCTCAGGAAAGAGCTCCCTCCTTCTGCCCCTTCCACTTCCTACTGGTACTTATCCTCGTATATTGTTTTACTGCTTTCTGCTTTGCCGAAGCCTTGCCATCACTTTTACAAAAAATCCCCTTATCAAATCCTCCTCAATAAACAAAATTGTCTATGACATCTGTTTCCTGCCACACCCCTGACTGAACACTTCTCCTCCAAACTCTTGATTTGAAGGAGTGAGAAGACTCAAACATAGTGCTTTGTAAGCTTATAGGGCCCCTAAGTTTGGAAACTAGAGATCCGGTGGGGATAGTATCTTCCTGAACTCATTTTAGATACCTGATCTGGCAAAGAAGCCTCGTTGTTACTCATTTGACAAAGACAATGAACTTTATATCAAGGTTCAGCAGATGCTCACCATAACTTCCTATCAGTCTGCTTTGCTAAAAGGAACTGACACCTTCCATTGCTTTGCTTTGGGTGTCAGAGATGGACACAAGGAAGCAGTTCATTCAGGTGGGCCATGTGCAGTGATGGGGAGCCATTAAACTGATGTAAATATGTATACCTATATGACTTTATGCTTACATGCAAGACAGCTTCAGATTCTAAGTGATAAAATCTTTAAAATTAGCATTTTCCAAGAAGATTGTAACTTCGTGACAAGACCAAAACATTTATGTTAGTAGATGGTATTCATCTAATATATGATGATCATTTTCTTAATACTGTAGGTCAGGTAGCACTGTCTCATTTAAGAAAAAAATCCATGAGGGGGTTCTCACATATTGGACCTGAGGATCAAATGTTTTATTAACTTTCTCAAATCATGTGGCTTAACAAGTAGCAAAATTGGAATATAAACTGAAGCTGACTAAAAATAATAATCTCTTAATACATGATTATCCTTTTTGGTGCATTTGTAGAAAAGCAACAGTTCATAAAGATTTTCTTTGTCCATTTAGCGGTAAGGAACAGAGCCTGTAAAAATTAATTATATGTTGATAGGATATGAACAATTATCTGGTACTTATTAGAACTTGGCATAAACTATATATCAATTCTAACTAAAAGATATTTTCAGATAATTTTTCATCTTTTTTATGTTTAATAGTTTCATTGTATCTTACAAAATCTTGGATAATGATTTCTGAATTCAGTATATAAGAAATGGGTAGGAATCAAATCATTTTCCTAACTCTGAAACAGTATGTTAAATAACGGTGTATCTTCTTTCCAACAAAAACAAATTCTGATTTTCTTTCATTTGCATTTCCTTTGTTAACTAAATGCAAGTTTTGTAGTTCATGTAAATAAGGAAAAGCAAAGTTTTGCTATCTTGAATGTGGATGAAGTTATCCCCCACTTTTCCTTTCTTTTCTTTTTAAAAATATGACACTGTTCGTCTTTTATTTTCTCTGAGACACATCCAAAGGTTAGTATTTCCTTTTTCAGCAGTTCATTAGGAAGAGTACTGGCATGTGGCTGCTGGCTGGGATTATTAATAGGGGAACTCATTCTAATGTCTCATCTACTACATTGTTTCCAACTTTTGGTTAACCAATGACGCAAAATATTTGTAGAATATAAAATATTTTGGGTTTAAAGTAGGTTTTAAGGCTTTCTGTTAGTTTCTCAACTACAGGGCTGAGTACGTGTTTATGTCTGTGTCCCTGGCATTCAGGACAGTGTTTGGCACATGTGTGCTTTAAGAGAATAAAGCCAATAATAATAATAATAAAATTTTTTTGAAATTTTCTGTTTTAAAAAATATTTTTGAGAGAGAGAGACAGAACAAGTGGGGGAGGGGCAGAGTAACATGGGGACAGAAGATCTGAAGTGGGCTCTGTGATGACCACAGCAAGCCCGATGAGTGGTTTGAACTCCCCATGAGATCATGACCTGAGCCAAAGTCAGATGCTCAACCAAATGAGCCACCCAGGCACCCCATAAAGTTGTTTTCTGTATTGAAGGAGATAATCTTAGGATAGCCTTTCCCTCTCTCTGGTTCAGGAAGACCATTGCTTTGTTGAAGACATAAAATGTGCTAGGTATATATGTAGACTTTAACAGAAAAGTTATAACAGCTGTGCTGAGCACTGAGTGATAGAAGACCTATGAGAGGTTCTTGGGCAGAGAAAGGGCACAAAGAGAAATTTTAAAAGCTGGATAGGACTTGAAAAATGCTCTCAAATGACCTAGAAGTAAGTGTTCCTTAAACTTTTGTCCCCACCAAGAGAGCTCTAGTAGCATCCAGAAACAAATGCATATCCCTTGAGAAGTTTAGGAGTGCAGATTGAAGCCACTCATTGCAAGTGTGGCATTTCCTGGTAGTCTCCTGCTTTATCTTTAAAAAGAGCAAAAATTCTAATATATATCATATTATATCTCTTTTTCTGTCTATGTTATAATAGTGTTTTCCAAAACTCTTTTAGTATAATTGATGCCACAAAATTAGGTATGACATTTCTATCGTATTTTGCATACCACTTTTACATCAATATGTTTGAATAAAACTAACCTAAAGGAGTCCCACATGCCCAGTCTCTCTGGGCATACATGGCAATTAGCTTTGTATTAAAAAGTCACTACTATGGATTAACTACACATGAGTAGGCTTATATAGATAGGTAAAATGAGCATATAATTTATTCTCCTAACTAGAACATGTTTGAATATCAAAGGGGGCATTCTCGGGCAGAATAAACTAGTCAGGACTGTCCCAAGTAAACCAGGCCTGACCTGTTTTTGCTCACAACACTTAAGACACCAACTGTGTGGGTATTTTCCTCACGCCAACCAATTCTGCAACTCGTCAGACACCAACTGGGTGTCTAACAATTCAGTTCCGACAAGTTAAAGAGCTCAGTGCCATAAGATGGCACCCACTTCAAAATTCAAAAAAAAATTTTAATGTTTAATATTTTTGAGGGAGACAGAGAGCAAGCAGGGGATGGGCAGAGAAAGAGGAAGACAGAATCTGAAGCAGGCTCCAGGCTCTGAGCTGTCAGCACAGAGCTCAACATGGGGCTCAAACCCATGAGCCGCAAGATCATGACCTGAGTCGATGTTGGAGCCACCGAGGCACCCCACTTCAGGTACCAAGCACAAGTGCTGAGCTTCTCATACTTCTTACCAACCAGCTGTAAATTGGGGCTTTCCCATTTACAGTTTCAATAATTTGCTAGAATAGCTCACGGAACTCAGGAAAGCAGTTTGCTTACTATAATCAATTTATTATGAAGGATAAAACACAGGAATAACCAAATGGAATATATGCATTGAATGAGGTATGGAAAGGAGGCATGAAACTTTCATGCTTTCTCTTAGTGTGTAATCCTACAGGACTTCAATGTGTTCACCAACTCAGATGCTCTCCAAACCCCATTTAAGAGTATATTTGTCTGTTTTTAATCAAGTTTCTATTACATAGCCATGATTGATTAAATCATTGGCCATTGGTATTTGAACTCAATCTGCAGCCCTTCTGTCCTCTAAAGTCCAGGGATGGGGCTGAAACTTCCATGGTAGGTTCTCTGGCAACCATATTCTAGGCTGAAGCTATTTAGGAGCCTACCAAGAGTTACCTCATTAGCATAAACCCAGTTATGGTTGAAAGGGTCTGTTTATGAATACCAAAAGATATTCCTGTCACTTGTATTACTCAGGAAATTCCAAGAGTTTTAGAAATTGTGTTAGGAACTGAGGACAAAGACCAAAATATATATTTCCTACTGTATCATACCAGGAATGTGAAAAAGTATCAATAATTACATTGAACCACATTAAATGTAAATGGACTAAACACTCAAAAGGAAGATTCTCAGATTGGATGAAAAAGTAAGACCCAAGTATATCTTGTCTACAAGAGATACTAATTCTAAAGACACAACTATGTTGAAAGGAACAGAACAGGAACATATATATTATACAGAGAGAATGAGAAAGATAGAATGGCTCTATTAACAGGTAAAGCAGACTTCAAGTACTGTAAGAAATAGAGACATTTATATTGATAAAAAGGGCAATTAACTGAGAAGACCTAATGATATAAATAATTTAACTGATAACAGCTTCAAAATTCATAAAGCAAACAGTGGCTAAGGTGAGAAATAAATAAATTTATTTGAGCGTCCGGCTTCGGCTCAGGTCATGATCTCGCGGTTAGTGGGTTCGAGCCCCATGCCAGGTTCTGTGCTGACAGCTCAGAGCCTGGAGCCTGTCTTCAGATTCTGTGTCTCCCCTTCTCTCTGCCCCTCCCCTGCTCACGCTGTCTCTCTCTCTCTCTCTCTCTCTCTCTCTCTCAAAAATAAAATAAAACATTAAAAAAAATAAAATAAATAAATTCACAATCATAGTTGAAGATTTTAAATACCAGTCACACAGTAAGTGATAAGTATACAAAAATTAGTAAGTAGAAAGATTATCTGCACAGTGCTATCAACCACATTAACTTAAATGCAGAGAACACTACACTCAAGAACTACAGAACAAATATTTGGAACCTATACTAAGTTAAAAAATTGAGACGAACAAGGTCATAAGAAAAAGCAAAATGCTGAACAGACTGAAAAATGAACAGCTCTTCTTGGAGCCGCAAGAAAAAGCTACAAGAGAAGGTAGGACACAAAGGAAACTGATGCTCCCAGGACTGGAGAGACAGGCAGGATACAGGCAGGCTAGGCTTACCAGAGCAGACACTCAAGAGCAGAAACCACTGCAGAAATCAATGCTGGGAGAGGAGAACCTGAATTATAATTGACACATTGCTAGAGGCTCACTGTGGACAAGGCTGAGAGTTGAAAACTCTAGGGAAACACAGTCATATCGAATCTTCAAAATATCCTGAGATTTACTTCCAGGAGCTTGACATGATTCCCATAATAAATATGTAAGAAGTCTTCCATCAGGGGTAGGGGGGAAAAAGGAACTATTTTTAAATACTCTAGAGCATTATATTTTTAACAATGACTGATCTCAGGGGAAACTAGTTAATCAGAGCCTAACTGACCTGGGGGGAGAGAAATATCCAACTCCAGCCCACTCTAGCTACCCTGTCTCACATGGAGGAAGAAAAACAACAAACATCTGTGAAGTTCATTAAGTCCTGAGACCAAAAGACTGAGACCTAACCAGAGGGCTGTAGAATGCTTCCCATTCCCCTATGCCTCTCTATCTCATTGCTAAAGGCCTATCTATATGCAGCAGTTCCTTTTACCCAGTATATAACATCTGGCTATGTGGGGGGAAAAATGCAAGGCATACCAAAAGGCAAAAAACACAATTTTAAGAGACATAGCAAGCATCTGAAACAGGACAAACAGGACAGGGGTATTAAAATGATCAGACCAGGAATTTAAAACAATTATGAGTAATATGCTAAGAGGTCTAATGAATTAAGTACATGATATGCAAGAACAAAGGGGAAATTAAGTAGAAAGATGTAAATTCTAAGAAGCAACCAAAAAGAAGTGCTAGAAATTAAAAAAATTAGTCATCATAGAAATAAAGAATGAGTTTGATGAGCTCCTCAGTAGACTGGAAACAGCTGAGGAAAGACTCTCTGAACTGGAAGATATAGCATTAGAATCTTCAAAAACTGAAAAACAAAGAGAACAAAGACTCAGAAAATGGAACAAGATATCCAAGGACTATAGGACAATTATAAAAGTTTGTAACATATGTATAATAATAATAATACCCAAAGGTGAAGGAAGGAAGGAAGGAAGGAAGGAAGGAAGGAAGGAAGAAGGAAGGAGGGAAAGAAAGAAAGAAAGAAAGAAAGAAAGAAAGAAAGAAAGAAAGAAAGAAAGAAAGAAAAAGAAAGAAACAGAAGAAATATTTGAAAAAAAAATAATGGCTGAGAATTTTCCCAAATGAATGTGAAACACAAAACCACAGATCCAGGAAGCTCAGAGAGCCCTAGGCAGGATAAATTTAAAAAGAGCAAAACATGACACCTAGGCATATTGCTTTCAAACTACACAAAATCAAAACTAAAGAATTCTAGAAGTGTGTGTATGTATTTGTATACACACACACACACACACACAGACACATACATATATACATATACATACATATACATACACGGAAAAAAAGAGTTACAAAAGATAAGAGTTACATCAGACTTTTTCTTAGAAACCATGCAAGCAAAAGAGTAGAGTAAAATATTTAGAACTTTTAGAGAAAAAAAAAAGTCACCAGCTCAGAATTCTGTACCATGTGAAATTATTCTTCAAAAGTGAAGGAAAAGTAAAAACTTTCTCAGACAAACAAAAATTGAGATAACTTGTCACTAGTAGACATGCCTTGTAAGAAGTGTTTAAAGTTCTTTAGAGAGAAAGAACATATTATGTATGAGTCAGATACTAGGATGCCCATAAAAAAGCAATATCAAAGAAGGAGTAAGTGAAGCTAAAATAAAAACTTATCTTTCTAATTCTTAATTGTTCTAACAGATCATAGTTTGTCCAAAATAATAACAATAATGTATTCAGGTACCAAGACACATACTTGTGTATGTTTGTGTGTTAAGTGAAATGAATGCAGCAATGATACACAGCAGACAAAAGGAAAGAATGAGGATTGTTTTGTCATAAGGTACTCACACTACCTATGATGTGGTATGAAGTTGAAAATGGATTTGGATTAGCTGCAAATGTATATGGCAAACTCTAGGGCAACTACCAAAAATGAAGAAATAAAAAGAAGTATAGCTGATATTCTAAGAGAGAAAAAGAATCATTTAAATATTCAATCAAAAATTCAGGAAAAGTGTAGAAGGTAAAAATAGAATATTGAAGAATAAGAGCAACAAGTAGAAAACATTAACAAATATGGTAAATATTAGGGTAAATATAATTTCAACTACATCAATAATCACTTTAATGTCAGTGGTCTAAATGCATCAATTCAAAGTTAGAGATTGTCAGAGTGGATCAAAAAACAAGACCCAACCATATTTTGTCTTTAAGAAACTCATTTTAAGTATAAATACACATATAGGTCAAATGTAAATGGATGGGATTAAAGAAAACATATCATGCTAACACTAATCAAAGGAAGGCAGAAGAGCCTTATTTCTGACATAGCAGATTTCATTCAGAACAGAGTTATCAGGGATAAAGAAAGGAATCATATATTGATAAAGAGGTTAGTTGTCCAAGAAGATATAAATGCATATGTGGCAAAAACTGATCTGGCTGCATGAAAACAAGTGAATCCATTATTAGAGACTTCAATACCCCCTGTCAGAAAGGGATGGTTCCAGGAAGCTGGAAATCAGAATGACATAGTTAAACCCAACAATACCATCAGTCAACTGGCTATAATAGACTACCTCATCCAACAACAGCAGATAGCACATTCTTCTCAAGTTCACAGGCAGCATTACAAGGCAGACCACATTCTGGGCAATAAAACACACCTTAACAAACTTAAAAGAATATAAACCATACAATGTCTGCTCTCAGACCACAGGGAATTAAACTGGAAATCAGTAATAGAAAGATAAGTGGAAAATACCACAATTCATGGGATTTAAGCAGTGCACTTCTCAATAATACATGGGTCAAAGAAGGAGTCTCAGAAAAAATTGAAAAGTATTTTGAACTAAATGAAAATGAAAATATCAAAATTCACTGTGGGATGCAGTGAAAGCAGCACTTATAGGGAACAGGATAGCATTAAATAAATATATATATATAGTTTAAAGGAAGATCTAAAATTGCTAATCTGAGTTTCCATTTAGGAAACCAAAAAAAAAAAAAAAAAAGCAAATTAAATCCAGTGTAAGCAGAAGAAAAGTAATAAGAATTAGGTCAGAAATCAATAAATTTGAAAATGGAATCAATAAAGAACATCGATGAAATCAAAAGCTGGTTCTTGGTAAAAATCAATAAAATTAATAAGTTTCTAGTTAGACTAAAGATTTAATTTGCTTTTTTATAGTAAAAGCAACAAGAACAATATAAGTAGACGGTGAATATCTTCGTGTATTCCTAGTTAGATTCTGTCACTTGATTGTCAATAGAAATTTGGTCATAGATCTTTTAAATAGTGAGTCTTCTACTCAGACTAAGCATTCACCATTTTTATTAATATTGCATTAAGAGTGACAAGAAACCTTTCCACATAATTTCTTTAAATATACTTCTGATAACATAGGTTTTTATCTTCCACTCAAAGAAAGGACCCATTTTTGTTATCTATGTGGTTTGAATGCTATGTGTGTGTGTGTGTGTGTGTGTGTGTGTGTGTGTGTGTGATTGATTGATTTATTTATTTATTTATTTATTTTAAGTGTTTTACAGCACTAGGCATTTCACTGGGCACTTTCTATGCATTATCTTAGTTAATCCTCAAAACTACTCCATTAATAATACTTCCAATATCCCCATTTTAAGGAGAAAATCAAAGCTTTTGGAAATGAAGTAATTTAAGTCATGATATTAGCAGGAAGCAAAGCCAGGATTGTGATCCAATTTGGGCTTGAGATTCAGAAGGGCCAATTGACATTGTCAGTATACATCAGAAATCTTCTGGCAAACACTTCTTTTAAAAATTGGTGTTTTGAACAGTTCATCCTTTGGGTTCTTTGTGTATCCTCTGGGTAGCCCTACAATGGTATTTGAATTTGAATAAGATGTTTTGTTTTGAAAACCAGTCTAGTATTTTAGATGTTTATTCTGTTTAATAAATAACAATAGTATCATATATGTTAGCATTAATTAAAATTTTAAGTTTGCATATGTTTATTATTATATAGTACTGTTAAATTTTATGCATGCTACAAAACCAAAGTAATGCTTAGTGTTTCTTAGCATAATAAAAGAAGAAAAACTGGTTAAAGCAATATAGAAATCACCGGAAAGGATAAAGTGGATATTATTTAATAGTCTCTAACCATCAAAAGGGTCATAGAAAAAAAATTAATTGACTTGTAGACAGCAGCTTTTAAACTTTGTTTTAAATTTTTTTAAACATTTATTTATTTTTGAGAGTCAGAGTGAGACAGATCATGAGCAGGGGAGGGGAAGAGAGAGAGGGACACACAGAATTGGAAGCAGGCTCCAGGCTCTGAGTCGTCAGTACAGAGCCCGACGTGGAGCTTGAACCCACGACCTGTGAGATCATGACCTGAGCCGCAGTTGGGCGCTCAACTGACTGAGCCACTCAGGCACCCCACTTTTAAACTGTTTTTAAGAATTGGCCTATGGGCTTTATCCCATCATGGCTTATTTACTTTTAAAAATTTGCCAAGCACAGTATTTATTCTTAGACATATGAAGATGAATGACAAAGTCCTATGAAGTTCTTAGCCTCAAGGTACAGACTGTGGCAGAGACAGACACATCAATTTATAATTGTAATAATAGTTGTTTAAGGTCAATGAAATTAGATTTCAGCCTCAACTAATATCTATGTAATAGCCTTTTGGTATTTCTTAACAATCCAGATTTCCAAATGATTAATATGCATCTTTTTAAGTCAGTTAAGCCTCTACTAACTGCTTCCTATGTGTCCCATTAGGTAAAATCTGCAGCAACAGTTCCTACTAAGAGCGAGAACTGGTATCAGTTCAGCCTGATAGTCAGTCCTGACAGTTGGTAGACTGTACTGAAAGTCAGAGAATGTGCAGGGTGTTGTTTCTAAGTATACTGAGTGGTCAGTAGAAAACCAATTTCCTCATCCTCTCCAGAAACACTGTCCATATCAAAGAGCAGTCTCTGTTCTTGAACCAAATGGAATAATCGAAGTCAGTAATGGAATATTTTCCATAATCCATTTCTCTCCTTTTTCCTGTTTTAAAAAAAGGTGAATTAAAGGGTCACAAGTCCAAACAAGTTAAGCATTGTTTTAATCTGAGTAATTTTTAAAGTTAACTATCATGGTTAAGAAATTGATATTTCTAGTCAAGAAGAATTAGTAAAACTGATTGGGACTGGAACACCTTTGAATATGTTGAGATGTCCGGTGTTCATCTATATTTTACTTAATTTCAGAAACGTTTTTTCCCAGATAAACACTGTTGTTTGATCTCTCAACTTTAGAAAACACTTTAAATCATCAGATTCAATGTAGGCAGATTGAGCTTACTTAGGCTTCACTGTTTATTTTTAAGAGAAGGTCATTATTTGAAGGAGAAAAAGCATAAAGTAGAAAAGCAGACTACTTCAGAATCACAGTTATTTAGTTATTCATTAAATAATATCCTCATTCAAAACAAACACTTACTGAACATTATTATGTATCAGGATCAGTGATAGGATGTAGACAGAAATATAAAGAAGGCAGTTATCCTAGCTTCAGAATGACTAATATAGTGGAGAAAACAGATGAGCATTAGAGACAGAATATAATGAAAGATGTGCATAACAGCTCTGCAAAAAGAATGCTATGAGATCAGGGTAGGGCTTACTTAATTCTGCCTGGGCATGACAATCAAGGCTCTTAGTTGCAAGCAACAGAAATGACTCTAATAAATTTAAGTAGAAAGAAATTTATTTTTAAAATATTGCATAATCTGTAGAAACACTTGAAGGGCTGAATAACACTGCTCAGGGGTTATGTAGCCAGGAACAATGGCCAGCTTCATGTCCTGGAACTGATGGTAAGAGGGCATCACTGTGGCTGCCATGGAAAACCAGTGTTGAGCCTCTAGCACTGTTGCACCATATTGTCCTAGAAACTGACAGGTGATGAAACTGCCAACACTTCCAGCAAGGATGCCCATGATGCATCACTAGCCCCAAATTCAAAGTCTAGAGGGAGAGCCTCTCTTGGGCAGAGCCTAAGTCATAGGCTGACATTTTGGCTGCCACAAAAGCTGGGAAAACAAGCATCTGGAGCTTTCAAATTCTATAATGGGATATGAGCTATGCCTCTCACTTATGACAGGAAGTGCTTTTGAGGTTGAATCTTGAAAAATAAATAGATATTTACTCAACAGACAAGGAGTTACATATTCTAAGAAAAACACTTTTCTCAAATGTACTGCTCAAGAACATAGCCCATGTGAGAGGGGCATGGAAGGTAAAATTCTAAAGTCAAACAGTATCAAGATCATGGAAGTTCATATATGCCACAGTAAACAGGGTAAAGTCTTACCCTGAGAGGAATGAGGGACTTTCTTGGATGAGAATGTTGTAAAACCCCGTATGCACACTGAAGGATGCTCTGAGAACAGAGTTTGGGTGAGTATTTTACAGAAGCAAGAAGGATCTTTTAGGAGGCTACTGAAGTAAATAAAAGTGAGGAAAGATGAAAGCCTGGATGATGGTTAGTTATACTATGGGAACAAAAAGATACAGATATATAGATATAGATGTAAGAGTAATCAGCAAGATTTGAAAACTGATAAGGTATAAGGATGAGTGAAAAGAAATGGCTTAAGATAACACTCAGATTTGCACAACTAGGTTGCTAGGAATAACAGTCTCTCAACTAAGTGAGGCAGATATGTTAGAAGGTTTTGCAGGGTGATGTTGAATTCAGCCTTGGCTATAGTGACCCAGAAACACCTGGAGAATAGTCACCTGGACATATTTTCTGTAGAGTTCAGTGTAAACAGCTTAGATGAGATTGTTGATCAGAAGCAGTGTAGTGTGGTGGCTGGGGCTGATGGTTTGGGTCAGACTTGTTTTGGTTTGAGCCACTACTCTACTGCATACAGTCTGTGTGGCCTATGGAAGTTAACTAAACTTTCTGCATTTCATTTTTTCAACCATAAAATGGGAATAACTTGTACCTTTAG